>CM032883.1:38401667-38676667 GCA_019176425.1 Megalops atlanticus | reverse complement strand
GTGACTACAGGACATCACCCCCGCGTCTAGCCTTTCCGCTGAGTCTCTCTGTCAGCCCCCACACCCCCGCACCCCCCATTCCAACCTTTCCACTGAGTCTCTCACACCTTTCCTCCTCCCACCTCCAGCCACTCCCCTGAGTCTCTCCGTTTTCCTCTTGCGGTTGTGGACACAGTAAAAGCTAATTGGACACACGCTCCAGAGAGAGAGAATCTGCTGGATTTCCTGCCAGCTTGGGACACGCCAGAACAGCATGCGTCCTCAGAAGGAGGGAAAACATGACCCCCCGAGCACGGCCTTGTGCTTCCTGTCTGAAACAGCTGACCCATACACCCCGGTCTTTTCCACTGAGTCTCTCCTCCTGTCCTTTCTGGAGCGAAGGAGAGGAAAAAGAAGACCTCTAATTCAGTCACGCTGCAGCTCAGTCAGAAGTGAAGTCAGCCTGGCAGTAATTACCCTAAACAGCCCAAGTATATTAGGCCTCCTCTGATCACCAGCAGGCTCCTGCTCCGCTCAGAGGGCCGATTCAGTGATGCAGACGCATTACAAATGCAAAATCAGATTCATTAAAAGCCTTCCCGACAAATTTGTTATTCATTCTTATTAGCATTCATTTATTCATGTAATAATATCCATTTACCACAAATTTCACTGACATTTGCACTCAAAGGTCACATCTGATTCTTCCAGGAACCCCAGACCTTTCCAGAGGAGATAATGGATTTTTGTGATTTAAAACTTTCATCAAAATCAGACACTTTTGTGTCCATGTTAAAGCCCTCCTGTCAGCAGGAATGGGACACAATCACAGTTCATTCATATCAGAACAGTTGTTCACACTTTGGCTTACAATAAAAATTCTAAATATCTTTGATTTACAACAACTCTGTTGTGTTAAACACGCGTCTCCTACGATTTAAAGCTAATCTGCAGTATTCCTTGGCATTCGGTGGATTTCACGCAAACAGGCATCAGTAATCAGTGTGCCGTGAATTACGGCTTTGTCCTCTCAACCATTCAAACCAGAGCCATTAAACTTTATGAAGTCAACACTGTGAGTTTGTGGAGTCCTGTAATGGGCTGCACAGGAGGAAATTGGTCTGTTAAAACACAGGGCTTACAGCAACCCTTCCAAAAATCACCATATTAACAGCCAGTAGAAATGCACTGCATTTCTATCTTGTTGGCAGGCATCCATCGCTCGCTTCCTTCGTGTACACGCGTACGCTGCTGCTGTGCCAGGTGGTCAAATAATTATTTCAATTTCAGTAAATCTGGCACATAAAAGCTCCCCTACAGGCATAGCGGACAGAGGCATTACCGTAAGGTCAGCAGCCCACAGTGACCGCGCCCTGTGCAGAGAGCCCTTTAACCGAGCCAGGACTGAAACACGCTGCACAGGCTTCTTTACCATTTGTTTAAAATACTGTAAATCAACGTTGGTGCTGTCCATAATTACACACTCAGTCAAATGAGGCGCCCTACTAAGATGTTTTAGAAAGAAAAAAAAAAATGAAGGAATCAATTTTGAGAATCAGCTAAAAGTCTAAAAGGCGTTGTTTTATGAAGGCCAAACACATTGATCCATCTTGATCCAAACGAAAGGTGCTCATTTTTACTTTGGACAAAACTTGATCACATAAAAGAAGTGACTTTCAGCTTAGTGGCAGTGTGAGTTCCTGAAGGCCCTCTCAGTCTGTTTAACTCAGTATAATGGGGAATCCCACTCTCAGTCTGTTTAGCGCAGTGTGTATGTAATCACACTCTCAGTCTGTTTAACACACTGCGGAGGATAATAACACTCACATGTCCTTCTGTGGCATAAGTGCACATATATCAGGTTTACTGTCTGTACCAAACTCCCCTCCTCCACAGTCTAACTGCCTGCTCAGTCTGGCCATAAGATGTTGCCGTGTTGCACATTACTGCTTATCGCTGGACATCCCCTCAGTCAGGTTTAAAATAGCCACTGTGAGGCAAACAACTGTTTAGTCTCAATTTGCTTTGCTTTACTCTTAGGCCAAGGCTCATTAAAGCAGAGAGAGCATGTCTGAGTGTTTTCACCTGGTAAGAGAGAGGAAGAATTTGGTGGGCGGGTGCAGAGAGACGAAGATTCAGATAATTATGTTCCACATAATTTTTATGCAATCTATAAAATGAACATTCTGGGTGGCAGTATAGAGACATTCTAATGCACATGCACTGCCTTTGAACTGCACCAGAGATCCTGGAAGTGCGGTCTGAGACAGAAATTCAGGACAGAGTCGATGTCTTGGAGCCATGTGGTCCAGGATGACCTCCAAGTAAAACCAGCTTTAGTCATACTAAAACTCTGCCTGTTCTGCAAATGTAGCAGAACAGCTAGAAAAGTGACCTGGGTTCCAACTTGCTTGGTTCCAAATGCTTACTCTTCAGAACCCCTCTGCAATGCCCCACTTGATTCTAAGTTAAATTGAGCTTTTTGATGTCAAACTGAAACACCCTTTAACATCACATCATGGGCTACCTGTGAAAGCTGTATTGTTTGTGGTCAATGCAGTAGCCAGTTGTGTTTTAATGTTGTTTCGATGATATTTTGATGAAAAAAAAAGAAACACTGCTGAATCTATGTGTACCCTGATACAGAGGCATGATCATAAAGACAAGATGAGCTCACCCTGAATGGAACTTAAAGGATTACAGCAGAACTAAAGGTTAATGCTGTTGCTTTGCGTTCTTATCAAGAGCAGCTTATACAACTTACCATTTCTACCTGTTATCCATTCCTACAGCAGGTCGGGCAAAGTACCTTGCAGCAGTGGCTACCTGGGAATGAAGACAGCAGCCTTTGGGGGTAGAAGCCCTGTTCCTTACACTGACACAGACATTTCCACTTTGCTGCCTTTGGTCTGAGAGTAAACGCAGAACAGAGGAGGCCGTCCACATGAGAACAGCATACAAAGGCCTTTTGACTTACATGTACCAATTAGTATGTAAATAACATCATGTCTTACCTTACTTTGTGATATTAAAGGACTACATGTGTAAAAAAGTGTCTTTAGTTCAACATATCATTAGTAAATGCATGTGTAGAAATGAAGCTGGTATTAGATTTAGCTGTGGATAAATCTATTTATGGTTCCTCTTTGTGTAAGGTAGAGTGGATTAAACATTGGAAAATGTAACACTCACACACCCTTTCTGCCCAAAACACAAACAGAGCATGTATGTCTGTAAAAGTATTTCATGTGTGCTCTCTGCTCAGCACCTAACTGCTCAAGTGATGCTCTACAATGTTTGACTGTAAACATATTTCAGCCCTGTTACACATCCTCTTAACCAATCATTATCTGGAATTTGCCCTGGCATAAGCAGACACTCACACGCTGATGTGTTACTTGTCTTTACTGCTGTAAACCTAAACTATACTGACCTTAACTGACAACAATGAGTCCCAGGTCATTCATCACAACCGTCAAGAAAGAGGGAAAAATATTAGATAGCCATCATACAATAAGAAATAAAAAATAAAAATAGAAAAACTTGTTACTGATTTAGACAGGACTGAATGCATTGACTTGAACTGAATTACCCTGTTGGAAATTTGGACCCCTTCCCTCCTTGCTGTTTAAACAAACATTTATGTTGGACCGACTGAAAATAGTTGCTCATTTGCAACACACACTCAATGACTCCCATTTGATAGCATGAAACTACCACTGAAGAGAGACAGATTATTTGACTTTAATTTTCCATTAATTTAAGTAATCAAAGCTTGCTCCTACAGTCATTTAAACAAAGGCTATTTTTACAGTGTCTTAGCATTCCTCTGAACCACATTTCATCACATCAAAAAAACATTCAGGTACTGTTGCACTCATGTGTTTTGTAACATATTAATATTGAATGGCTGCAGTCTGGGTGACTACCTCACCTGCATCTGAAGGTGCAGTTCAGAAACCTCTCATATGCCACTGCAGGGGGGTCTCCATGGCGAGCACAGGAAGAGGCGGGGCCTGGCTCTGCTTCCACAGGAAGGGGAGGGACTGTGGCCTGAAAAAGACAGTGCAGCTCAGGGACCGAACTCGTGCCAGGGCACTGCAGGCGGGTGACGGGTCTGCTCTATGCCCGCAGCATCCTGGCATGTGCCAGAGGTCACAGGTCACAGGTCACCTCCCACTCTGCTTCCTGCACTCTGACTGGCTCCGCCACTGCTGGACTTTCAGTACAGCTTCCTGATGACTCAGGATCTGGGGAATGTGATTTATTCAGCCCAGCAATAGCAGCTTCGCTCAGGACAGGAGCCAGAATTTTCCCCTGCCATGGCCAAAGAGCCACAGTAAGAATGTGCCTTTAAGAATTTTTATACTGACATGATACCAATGCTGATATGTGAAACTGCTTATTTTACACTTTCATTGTTAGGGAGTTTTTCTAACATTGCAATCATAATCCAGTGTGTGATGGATGGATTTGTATTACTCCACACTCCACAGTTCAGGGGCCACAGTGCTATGTCTGTGTAGGATTCTCCAACAGAGATCACTTTAGCATCAGGCATTCTCTTTCTGATGCAGTATGAAAGGAGCATCCATGAAAATGAACAATGCTCAGGGTTTACTGGCATCCCATCTGCTGAGACCCTCACTGAAGACGCAGCTCTTCTGCGCTCACCTGACCACCTGAAACACTACCACCTAAAGCAGTTTCTTACGTCTTAAGCTTCCTTAAAAAAAATGCAAATCTATGGTTTCATGCACTTGTATCTCTACCAGCTAGCTTGTACCTTGTCTGGCCAACTATTGTCTATAACTTGGTCTTGCAGCACTTCTAATATTGTTCACTCCTTATATGGCTTTTTGCTTGTGTTGTACTCTGCCTCACTCGTAGGTCACTTTGGCCAAGTGTCTGCCAAATGAATAAATAGTAAAGTAAAATGTAAATGTGGTGAGATGGTAAGGTAACACTAATAACCAGGAAAGGAAAAACGGGTCAGTTAAGACCCAAAGAAAAGCATAACCTTTGAAAAGGACCTATCTGCATTCTTACACTGAAACAACATTAATGTTCCACAACATTCAGGAAAACATTCTAATTCTAATCCCTGCTTCTATGTTTGCTTTGCATGCAATCAGGAGAAATAAACAGATTCATCCATGCGTCTTTATTAGCGCATACACACAGGAAAATCACCACCCTCCCCTCAGAGTATACACGCCAGAGAGCAATTCTGGAAAATGTTAAATATGTGGTTCTAATTCAGATTTATGGAACTTGACCAGAGCACATTTCCAATGAAAATATGGCTGCATTCTTCTTCACATGTCCATAAAAGAGAGCAGGGAACGAGGAGAGAGAGGAGTGTTTCCATTAGATCATACCTCCTTCATTTTACAGAAGAGTGGCCAAATGCTGATCTGTCTTTAAACACACACACTCACACGTGCGCACACACACACACACTCACACACACACACACACACAGAAAATCTGCCCTCTTGCTGTGGCCAGGAGCACAATCTGAGACTGCAAAGCAGTGCTGTTCTGATCAGCCTCTGCAGGTAATGTGACACTGCTGGTCATGTGATGTCAGGCCGACGCCCCCAGCCTTGGCAGTGTCACATGATGTTTACGGCCAGCACCCCTTAGGACACACAGCTCCTGCCGCCGGTTCGAGCCCCACCCCGCCGGGACCCACCCCGTGCGCCAGCCTCAGACGCTCCACCTGGCTGCCATCACAGACGCAGGATTTTATATTTTGATTTTTAAAGGCTGAGGCCACGTGCACCCTGCAGCGCTGAGGCAAACGGCGTGTTCATGAGCTGCAGATAAACGGCGGGATGGCGTGGCGTTAGCGGGACGGGTTGGGGGGGGGGGGCGGTGTTTCTTGGGGACGCCAGCGCTGTGGTCTGGGCTCTCTGTGGCTCTGGGCCCCCTGCCACACCTATCTGGCCCTGACAGCCACAGCCGATCTCACAGCCTAGCCACTTGCAACACGCACAACATGGAGAAGCAAACAGAGAGAATCTGCAGCCATGTGGCCGGGGAAGAGAGAGAGAGAGCACGTTCCAGGGGAGCTGCGCTGGACTGAACTCTGACACTCTGACCGTGGACAGCAATTATTCTCCTCACTGAGGAGTGACAACAGCTACAGAGCACTGCAGGGGACTCACTGTGGTTGTATACTGCCAATGCCATTAGAGATGTTTAATGCTCTGTGTCTAAACATCTCCAAAAAACTGCTTCCCTGATACATGTTTAAACAGACATGAAAACTAGTTTATTTAAATGAATGACTTGAGGGTAGTAAGGACATGCCTCTTCAGGGAAGCACAACTGGAATTGAATTCTCATTCTAGTATCTTAGGTCTGGTTTCCTGCATGGTTGATACTGCATGTGTGACTAAACTAAGAAACTCACTGTATGAATGAAAAGTGTAGTTTTTTTGCAGGATTTTAGGCACACCTTTATACTTAGCACATCGCCATTAAGGGACAAATAACTACACTGAGTTCATAGGCTTAATTAAATGTAATTTCTTTCATGTCACATTTGCTTGTTCCATTTCCTGTTGCTGATTCTTTAATTAAAAGCTTTTACCATATCTGTTCTTTTTATTGGACTCTTTTCATATTATGGATTGTATAACATAAGACCACCTACACAGAAATCCTGCATGATATGCATTAAACATTTTATATTCCCAATAAATACTCAGAATAAACCGTTCCAATTATCTCGAGGTGAATGCAGTCTCTCTTTTTTAAATCAGAGAGATTAAAACTGGAGGTGAAGTCCATGGAGCGCACAATGCTTCCGTCCCGATGCATGGCGACCCCCACCCCCATCCCGACACGCAACACACCCCCCGTCCTGACACACAGCAGCCCTCTCCACTCTAGACACTGTTACTCAGGCAAATATTTTACAAAGTTACAAACTTACGTTCACATTTATTCATTTGGCAGATGCTTTTATCCAAAGCGACTTACACGTGAGGTACAATACAAAACAAGTGAAAAACCATAAGGAGTCAAGTATAGCAGTATTAGAAGCACTGCATGACCAGGTTTCAATGGTTGGCCAGACAAGGTACAAGCTAGCTGCTAGAGACAACGAGTCCATTAAACCATTAGACTACATTTTCCTTTTTTTAAAAAATAGGGAAACAGTTTTGAGACATAAGAAATTCCTTTAGGTGGTAGTGTTTCAGGTGCTCAGGTGAGAGCGGAAAAGCTGTGTCTTCAGACGTTTCTTGAAGGCAGAGAGTGACTCAGCAGAACGGATGAAGTGTGGAAGTTCATTCCACCATTGGGGGACAATAGCAGAGAAAGTTCTGCATAGTGATTTTGTGCTGTGATGTGATGGGACCACCAGACGCCGTTCAGTAGCAGAGTGTAGCAGTCAGGAGGGAACAAAGAGGTGAAAACTGCTACTGTTATGCTGGTATTCACCTACTCATGGGCTTCATATTCATCCATTACTGCACCGCGTGTCATGTTTACATTACTGTAGATCTTGTTTGGAGGAGGGAGGGGTATTACTAGAACCTGCACATTCCCCATGGGTTCTTCAGTGGCAAAAATTAATCTTCAAGAAAGAACAGTGAAAGAAAGAAGTCTTTTTGAAGATGATTCTGTCAAAATGCATCACCACAAATTTTACTAAAAGAATCAGGGGCTCTTGCAGATGTGTGGTTCTTCTTTCTGCAGGGTTTGAATAGCAGCACTAGGCTACAGTGGGCAGCTGTGGCTGTTAAAAGCTCAGGGACTTTGTATAAACTGATAATATACAGACCATGTAATTCCCCATGAATGAGTGCGTTTGTTAGCCAAATAAGTTATTATTGTCTGATTGTAAAAAACTGGCAGATGTAAAACAGCCTTATCTCCCAGTAATCCCTTGTCTTGTATCTCGGGAGTCAGCTGAAAGATCTGAGCTCTGCATGTGTGGCCTACGTGTGAAAGCGCTGGCTTGCGGCCTGCAGTTGCCTGTATGTGTGGTAAACCTCAGAATGCAGAACCCACAGACGCCCCACAGCGCACACCACGCGGGACGCCGCGCTGTTATCTTTGGCCTGGCCTGAGCACCGCTCCCAGTCCTCTGTTTACTCCCAGCTCCCACACGCATACAACAGAAACAACGGCACAAAGAGACGGAGAAAGGCCTGGCAGGAGGAGAACAATGGGACATCGATTCACAACCACAAGGATTCACATTAAAGTCCAGGGCAGAGTCCCTGATAAGAGTTCTTCCAAAATGAAATAAATAAGAAAGCTTCAGTGAATATCTGGCAGCTTAAATGGCTAATGTAAACCTTATACAAGTCATGCAGGATAAGGGGCTCAGCCAAGCCTGGGTACAGTGACCTGGAAGAAATGGACACAGAAAAAGGTTTCAGAGTCATCCCACATTTTGCCATCCAATGATTACACCACAGAAATAACACCATAAGGAGTAATCCCTGTGTTTGGGTCTCCAGTCACCTGCAATCACAATGAGGAATTACTCTTTTCTCCACTCGGACAGCAAGGTGTGCCAGCCAGAGCTGCATGCCAGAGCTGCTCACGGTACACCCAATGCCCTCCGGTCCTGCTGTCATCACTGGGGGAAGACAGGGAAACAGAAAGCAGGACACTACACACTGTACCCATGCGTTTGCATTATATGTGATGCTAGAGTATTATTTATGATATTAGAGTACTGTGTTGTTGTGGCTGAAATTTCAGCTTGGTTCTTCATTGTCAACATCACTTATGTCAACATTCGGTCCAATTTTAGTACAGTTCCTGTCCCTAAACACACAAACTCAATGATTCAATCACAATTAATTTTATTTTTTAAATCTGGGTAAAATGCACATGTAAATATGAATGTATAAGCATAAAAATTGTGCAAAAATAATTACAAGGATGGTGCAGAAACATGTGAATTAATAAAAGACAAATGAATTAATAAAAGAAAGCGAGCACAGCGCAAAGAGCACAGAGCACAGGCAGATTAATGTGTGTTACAGCATAAGCAACACAAAGTCCTGGATTCAATCAACATTTGTGTTCAGCTCTGTCTATCATTTAAATGCAAGTGTTACTTTTCTCAACACAAGCATATTCTTTTCCTTCATTTTGGTGATTACCGATGGCGTTTGATGTCAAACTGTGTTGGGGAGTAAAAATAAGAGTTGAAATGAATCCTGAGTCAAAATGAGTCAGTTGACTGAATCCAGACCAAAGTCTAATTGTAACCATATTGGTTCCTGTTGCTTGAGCCATGTCTTTCAGTGATTCGTCTACAAGATCAGTTTACTCCACTGACTCGGTGATAGCAGGCCTCAGGGAGAGGCTTTGTATCACTGCTTTACCAGCACTGCTGTCTAACTTTAAAGCAGGGACATCTGTCCCCCTGAGGGGGATCTGATGGGGGGATCTGTCCTGCTGATGGGGATCTGTCCTGATGAGGGGGATCTGATGGGGGATCTGTCCCGATGATAAGGGATCTGTCCCGCTGATGGGGATCTGTCCTGCTGATGGGGATCTGTCCCCCTGAGGGGGATCTGATGGGGATCTGCCCCCTTGAGGGGGATCTGATGGGGATCTGTCCTGCTGATGCGGATCTGATGGGGATGTGTCCCACTGATGGGGATCTGATGGGGATCTGTCCTGCTGATGGGGATCTGTCCTGCTGAGGGGGATCTGATGGGGATCTGTCCCCCTGAGGGCGATCTGATGGGGATCTGTCCTGCTGATGGGGATCTGATGGGGATCTGTCCCACTGATGGGGATCTGTCCTACTGATGGGGATCTGTCCTGCTGATGGGGATCTGATGGGGATCTGTCCTGCTGACGGGGATCTGCCCCGCTGATGGGGATCTGATGGGGATCTGTCCTGCTGATGGGGATCTGATGGGAATCTGTCCTGCTGAGGGGAATCTGTCCTGCTGATGGGTGTAGCATACACAGGGCAGCCCTGTGCACAGCCCTTCGTGTTAGCGGGTGTAAGAGCACTAACACGATTAAACAGACGCTTCCTGTGCATCTGCCGCTCCCTCTGAGAGCCCAGCTCCTTCCCATCATGCCGCAGTCACAGTGTTAGGATGTCCCCCAGAGAGCCATTGTCCCCGGGAGCGGAGGTGTCTGTGGCCGAAGCGCACGGGGTGATGGTGCTGCAGACGGAAACGCTTTTGGAAGGCCGTGTGAGGGGGGCCCTGCTGCTGCTCTGCGGCTCTGGCCACTTCAAAGCCTTCAAAGGCTCATATAAAACGCCTCACGTATCCATTCCATTCGCTGCATTACATCAAAACATCCACAGAGCCAGTCACTGTGGACTGCCAGCGGGAAACACGTTCTGTCAGCTCGATTTAGATTCCACATTTAATTTTTTAAAAAGGTTTTTCACAAAATTGTAAAGGAAACCAAGCATAATGTCACTCTGTATCATTACAGACAAGATGCATGCCATAGATGAACTGGATAAAGTGATTTCATTTCTCATATGGAAACACTGAATACATTTTATTCACATACATACAGTATTAGGAAGAACATTTTAATCATGGAATATGCCATTGTTTCTGTCTGTATTTCAGAACTGGACAAAAAACCTTTTTACATAAATTTTTTTTTAGACAATATTTATTCATTTATGATAACACATAGTAAGGGAATAACAATTTTATACAATGGCATTTTGCATATGCCTCACATACTTCTTCATATTTTTTATAATTTGACTTTATGGAATAATAAATCCTCCTATACTTTCAGTAACTGAATATTTTTGGAGCTGGGACTGGAATAGTAAATGAGTTCAGTCCATTTCCACATTTCTGAAAAGAGTGAAAATGTCTGAATAGAAAGCAAGAGTGTTTGTTGTATGAGATATTTGTGTTTAGTGGTTGTTTCTGAAATCCAGTGGAAGACACTTCTGCTCTGGCTGAACATTGGTAAAACAGGGCCACATGACCCACAGGGCAGCCTCCCTTTCAGATACACTGCTACAATACAGCACTGAAAGCAGGGAAAAGGTTTAGCACATTCAATCACCACCCATGAGACATCGGCACTTTGTTGGAGCCTAATTTGAGATTTCTGAATTGCTTTGATGCAAATAAAGGGACAATTGATTTTGTAGCAAAAGACGCAGCAAAAGAAGGCCACCTTATTGTGAGCGAATGCTCCTCGTAGTTCTGCTTCATGGTGTCATTCTATTCATTACCTATAGAAAGAAAGAAAAAGACCAGAAAGGCCCACACTGAAACAAGCCCCGCCCCCAACGAGGCCTCCACAGACAAATGGCCAGAGTCTCCGCCTCTGCAGAACACAGCCCTTTGCCATTAGTGGCTGAATGGTGACGTCATCTTTTGGACACATTGTTGTCACTAACGGCATTGTTTGGACCACCGTGCCGTTCAAAAGCGGAGCGTGAATGTGGCAGGCGAGCCCCTTTGTGCTCCTGTGAGGGGCACGGCCACAAGGCCTCCACCTGCCCCTCCCTGCACCAGCGGGGTCACCCAGGCGTGACCAATCCGGTTAGCCCATGGAGATCGGAACCCCGGGACCGCTGCAGGGACCAGAGGCAATGCAAGCAGACAGGCCATCACACGTGACAAATCAGGGTTCCGGCCCGCTTTCTCAAAGTGACAGTCCTCATGTGACAAAGGACTCGGAGAGTGAGAGACCGCATTCTGCACCGGGGGGATTAAAAACCACAGCCACATTCTGGGGTGTTTTCATTGCTCTCAGGGGAAAAGCACGGGGGTCGCCGAGTTTACCCTCAAAGGTAGAGCGTGTGACGAGCTGACAGTGTGGAGGGGAAGCTTCCTGCCGGTGGGGATTTCCAGGAGATGGGCGACTCAGTGTCAGCAGCTGTCAGTGACTACCACGGCAGTCATTCGTCAAACATTTGCTTGCGTTTTAAAACACGTCCCCCCCAGAAGGGACCCTCACCCAGTGCCCAGAGTTCAGAGAGGACGAGAGCAACCACAGTTCATTCTCCTGGCGCCTGAGTCACGGCTCCAGCATCCAGAACAAGGTCACAGCAGAGCCATATTGTGTGACTGCTTACGCAGAATCAAAGGCCTGCGGTCGGAGTTTCCAGAGCTCCGATAAATCAGCGCTTCAGTGCTGGGATTCCCAGGCCTCTTCCCTCGCTGTCTGTGGTGGGCACTGGAGAGCATTAGTGCCGGCTCATCCCTGCAGCCATCCTCAGCTCCAGCACTCAGCGCTGATTTACAGATGCTGAGCTGCTACAGCCAAGGATTCTGCTGATCTTGCACCCCCCCCCTTTCCCCTCACAAACCAAAAAGCCTCTTTTAAGTTTTGTCATTAAGTTTCAATCTAATTAAAGTAATAAATGCTAACCAAGATGAAAAAAAATCGCAAATTTATCTTGGCTAATTGTATTTAAACTTAAATACCATTTGAAACCACTGAAAATGGGTCTGAAACCACACTGGCCCAGAGACAAGCATGAGTATGAGGCGGCAGTGTAGCATAGTGTTAAGGAGCCGGGCATGTAACCGAGAGGTTCCCGGTTCGATTCCCCACCGGGGCACTGCTGCTGTACCCTTGGGCAAGGTACCTAACCCAGAATTGCCTCAGTAAAATATCCAGCTGGATAACATGTAAAAATTGTAACCTATGTAAGTCAGTCTGGATAAGAGCATCTGCTTAAACGCCAATAATGTAATGTAATGTAATGAGTATGATGTAATGTAAAGTAATGAGCATGCCACACCTGCTCTCCTGTGTTCCTGCGCTGAGGGTTTCTCTCACTGACTCCTCCTGCAGCAGCTCTTCCTCCCTGCAGTGCTGTGATGGGCGGGTCAGCACTCAGCCGGGGCGGGGCCCTCAGAGAGCAGCTGGAGATTGTCCTGAGACTGGAGACACGGTACAAGGTCATCCATCAGCTTCTCTCACACAGCTGCAGAGAGAGCCGGCGTGGGCTGGACTAAGGCACTGGAGGACTTTGTGTGTATGAGTGTTGCAGGTTAAAAGTCCACCGATGCAGTACTAACCACCACCATCTAACACTCACACACCTACCAGCACGGTGCCCCTCAGGCCAGCAGCTTGTGGAAAGCACAGGTCAGCATCCTGGCTAAGACACTGCAGACCACCATGTAGACCACCTTCACCCCAGTGCTGTAGTTCAAGGGCCTGATACAGCACACAGAGGCACACAGAGTGCTGAGAACCATGCAGCTATGACTGGGGAAGAGAAATAGTTCTCCCATATCCAAATAAATATGTGAAAAAAGTATTCCACTACAGAGAGGGCTTAAAACCTCAATATGAGCTAGACACTCAAGAGAGAAGCCACAGGCCAGCCATACCCTACCCAGGGCTTCAGTCGGTCTTTGGCTGTCAGAAACAGTGCAGAACTGGTGTGGTCGGGCATTAATGGGGAATTAACGAGCCGTTGAAGGAGAGGTGTTTGTTCAGAAACGTCATCCCTCTTATTTTGCAATACAGGATTAAAATACTTCCCCCGCCAAAGAGTCCAAGAAAATGACAATCATAAAAAGTTATGACAGTGAACGTTTGTACATTTAACATGAATTGTTCCTTGTCTTTTCAGTCACTTCTGAATGCTGTTTTCATTGTCATGATTTATTTAACGAGCAGCTGGCACTGAGGCTTTCTTTCCTCTGCAAGGTCCTACAAGGATGATGTTTATTGTTATTTTTAATATCATTTGGATTTGATTTTCAAACTTAATTCAAACTTAATAAACTGGAGAGCGACTGTACTCCCAGTGACCCGCAGACACACGCACTCGTGTATTGGATTCACATGTGACCTTTCACATGCGCGGCGCTGGTGGGGCTGGATCCTGCCCAGCCGGGACCTCGCCGCCGTGCAGGGTGTGAGAGAGAGCGCTGGCCCGATCGCTCCGCGGGCCTGCCAGGAACCGTCAGGTGGGTCGAGTGGAACACACGTCTGCTGCGTTTCTTTATAAATCATATTAAATCTCGGCTTCATCGCGTCACTTCACAAATCCTCCCACGGCATTAACCTACTCACCATTTGACTGCGAAATCTGGGGGTGGTGAGGAGCAGCACAGAAACACACTTTTCTCTTATACTCCACACACAGACACCGCTGAGAACTAAACCATCTTCGATATGAAGTACATGATTAATGTCCAATGGCAGCTCTGTGTGTTAAACCATGCCAAATGGTGGCAGTTCTACTCCAGTCCTCTCCAATAAGGGCGCTTCTCTGTGAGACTTCCGGTTTGTTACATCTGTTACATTATACTAGTACATTATTGGCACTTAGCAGAAGCTCTTATCCAGAGCAACTTACACATGTTATCTGTTTATACTGCTGGATATTTACTGAGGTAATTCTGGGTTAAGTACCTTGTCCAAGGGTACAACAGCAGTGCCCCAGCAGGGAATCGAACCAGCAACCTTTCAGTTACGAGCCCACCACCTTACCACTATGCTATACTGTCGCCCTACAGCATGCTTAATAATTTAATAATTTTAATGATTATCATCTATAGAACAGTTAATAATGTAATGATTTTAATAATGTTACGTCCCGTGGGTGTTTTTTTGCTGTTTTTCTCTCTCTTTCTGGGTATGTGTGTAGGTGTAACTTACTGTTAATGTGATGATGCTGTGATGGCCAGGAGCCTCTGGTCAGGACTCCAGTGTGGAGGGGTGGGTGAGTGATGGAGCAGCCCTAACGATGAAGCCTGGGGAATCTTTGACTCTCACACCCTCGCCACAGACACGCTGCTTTCAGGGCTGGCTTCATCGTACTCTGACAAGATCTGTAAAAAATGACCAGCTGCACAGTGAGATTCTGGAGTATGGAGCAATCTCGGGACACTTCAGCCAAACTCAGGAGGAAATGTGTGCATTCCTTCAGCTGTAGAAGCCCAGTGATTGGCTGGGGCCTCCTTAGGAGGGCCTAAAATGGGTGGTGTAGTTTCCCCACCCTGATTTCTCCTAACAAACAATTCCACTTCTTCTGCCAGTTTCATGTCTGAATTCACCTTTTGTCCACTGTGAGATCCAGAATGCATGGGAAAATATTACACTTTGGCCTTAAAACTCTTCTGCTCTAATTCTATTAAAGGCCATGACCCCAGTTCAGAAATACTGTCTGCTGCAGTTTACATGCACGATGCGTCTCCAGGTATGTTAAGCCAGATCATGTGGCCTGGGGGCTTATAGTTGATTCGCATACAGGTCTAGGAGATCTAGATAAAGAGCCTTTCAATTTTAGAGAAACACAGGAGACCACTTAAAAAGGTTACAGAATGCTTGACCAATCTGGGTCTACTGCATCTATCTATCTCTCTATCTATTGAAAAAGTGCAGAAATGGAAAGAAGAAGAGAAGTAAGGGCTGGATATGCGTATATCAGTAAATGAATCAGTGGAAAACAAAGCCTTAATGGACGTCTTGGACGCAAGACTGCATTCTGTGGTTAAATGAGATCTTTATGTTGAAGGTAGTTGCCATTATTTCATATTACAAAATACAAACATGGCAGGTCTGATCAAAAGATTCCAAGACGCATAATGGTAAAAATACGAACACAAAAATCATTGGGAATCTGTCATCAAATTACTCAACATGCTATTTCAAACACAGCAATTCCATTCTTACTAATGATAAGAATATTTTACTCCACATCTAAGATGTGGAGTAAAACACAATAATGAAATCATACTAATATATTTACACAAATATATACTTAATTAATGAAGCATACAACCCCCCCATAACCCTAAGTATTTCAGAAGGGCTTCTTAAGGGCTCTTGTCTCTGAAAAAAGCATATGACTTTATTCAATGTGAAGATAAAACTCAGGGAAAGTTCTGGTTGGATGTGCAGACAATCTATAAATCTGACTTTTATGGGCCATTTACTTTCGCGTGCTTGACACGTCCAACCAAATACTTTCCCTGAGGTTCCTTTTCAAACACTTGCTGATTTTTTCCAGATGTTAAAATGTCTGGTGTTTGTTCTTTATATTTTTATTTGCCAACTTGTTTTATGAAAACTACAGTATATCCCTTAACAGTACTAAACATGAACATTATTAAGCTATGAGTGTCTCCTTTATCTTATGGGGTGATGACAGACACTGGTTCCCAGGGTAACCCGCTTACTAAATGGCTCAGGTTTTACATATCGTTTATTTACACAACTGCTTACTTATTGAAGGAATTCAGGTTAAGTGTCTTAGGGGCCAAGGGTGCAACAGCACTTTGAACCTGCAATTTTCCAATCACAGTTCAATTTCCCCAGCCACTGTGTGGCTCTGCTAGCATTCTAGGTCTCTGAAGGAAAGCGCTGACCGCGCATTAACAGATAAAAGCAGCCATCTCATTTCCCTGGGATTAAACAGCCCCGCTGGTGGTCAGAGGCAGGCGGACAGTGCCAGGACCCTGTGGCAGCTCTGATTTAAGAGGATGAGCAGAGTCTGTGTCCTCAGCAGTACTCATACGCGTTTCAACTCAAACAAAACCCAAAAGGACAGAGAAAAAACAGAGGATGGCGAAGGAAGACGCAACCACAACCACTCTGATAAACAAATAAATAAAAGGCTGCATATTCTGAGCCAAAACAGGATCTCTGTTGGAAATCTAACCAAACAGCATCTGCTGGGACGGCTGGAACAGAACGTCTACGCTGGAGCCGAGCGTACGAGCGGCGCACGCAAAGCAAATGTGGGACAAACACTGGCCTCCATCGCCAAGCCAGGCCCGAAAGCCTGAGAGACTCCCTACTGAAAGACAAATTTAAGAGGCCCCTTAAGTCAAAGTGGAGTTAGAGAAAGAGGCCACTACTGGCCTCCACACCAAAGTCAAACCCTAGCTGGGACATACCTCTTCTACTCTTGAGAAAAGTCCTTCCCTAGTGTATCCAAAGGAAACCCTCGCAGTGTCTGCGGGGTATTCAGTGAGCCAGATGGAAGATGCTTTGGAAACTGAAACACTGCCAGTCTAATCCCCACCAATAGCATCTGCCCCATGATCCTAACACACAATTCACTCGTGAACAAAGTGCGTGCAGAAATGTTTTGGGCTTTTCTACAGTACTGTTGACTGTGTAATTAAAGAGCAAAGCATTCCAAAGTTTCAAATGATTATGCCTTGTTTCCATGCAGTAGCATTGAAGGGCTTACTGATCCATGTTTTACCTTTAACCTCCAATCAACTTACCACATTTCCCAAATACACCATCCCACAAATGGAAAATATAAAATCTTTTGCAGAAGTCCTGAACTAGCTGACAAAATAAAACAGCTTCATACCTGGCAGTTTGGAAGGGTGTTAGTTTTCAATTTCCCACTGTATTCATCTTTAATAGACCGGTTTAACCCACCCAGAAACATATGCAGTGTAGCAAAGCTGCCATCACACAGCATCACTTTTCCCTTCTCTTATTCAGTCCATTTTACAATGACGAAACCCCCTCATTCACTAAGGGTTCTTTTTCATACAAGACACACCCTGCATCCTGAAAGCTTGACAGTATTCAAACTGAAATTCAGAATTAGAATTTCAGAAATGACCTGTAAAACATTTCCAGCTCTAAAGAAATCAAGGACCGATACATCTGTACTTAATGCAGCCAAACTGAAGAGGAAACGTAGCATTTCTGGGGCTGTTCATACTTTCTGTGATTTATGTGTTTAATACAGTAGGGTTTGACTCAGATCTATCGGGAATTAATTTAACCATAAATTTAACCAAATGACGAGGTGTTTTTGTTCCATAGTTCAATGAGCTCTTGCTTTTAAAAGTTTTCTTACCAAACTTTCATCTTTTCACCTCCATCCTCAGTCAAACGCATATAAATAGCATGCACAAGACATTTTCATATACAAGCCACACCATCCTTGACCTGAAGTGAACATCAGTTCACAACATCCCTGGATTTCTTTGCTGTTTGGCTGAGTCATGAGTAATCATGGATGAAACACAGACAGCATTAATGTGTTTAACATACACATCAGCTGGAGTATTGCAGGCCTTGCCTGTGTCACGTGACCTACAGCATGCTCAGCCACTCTGTCAGGGGGTCTGAGACGCAGGTCACACGCACAGACTGCAAGGATCATTCTGGCCAGCATGACTGAACCACAGACAAAAACATGAACACATACATACTCCATCTACAGAGTGGCACATGCTAACCTGCTAAGCATATTAACATAAAAATTATTCAGCCTCATGTAGATGAAACACAGTATAACAAATTTATAAGTCTTCAGACAGAATCCTCTCCTGTATGTATTAGATAATTTCCTGGGGTAATGTACCCTCCTTGTTTGTGTCTATGCTGTTTAACCCCAGCTGTGACAGCTTGGCTATATTGGTAATAATTCTGTCATTGCTTTCAGAGGCCCCCTGTGTTTGGTATCATCTGATGGCCCTCAGAGTCTGGTTCCCATAAACCTTATGACAGAATTATATGATTCAGCGGAAAGCCAATTTGCAACCCTTAAACTTGTACATCACAAAATGTATTATGTGGATATTTCATTAGTGCTCCATGTGCGCTGAATCTAGCTGCCCAGAGTTAGGCATCCATATGGAAAAAGTGACACAGGAAACAACATCTGCTCCCAATCGAGGGTCTCAAAGCCCTTCCACTCCATTCCTGATTACTCGCGCCCGAAGTAGACACAAAAGCCTGCTGATTCACACACTTGTGTAGTTTAAATGATGGGTCTTTGTCCAATATTTCAAATGAGGGACCACCTATACAGCAATTAAATCCATGCTCACAAGGTTAACATGGAGCGAACTGGCTGCCCTTCCCACACACTGCAGGTATAATGCACACTGACTCTCTCCAATGACAGACAGCATACTGTACATGACAGAAAGCAAAGGGACTGGGTCCTCTCTGAGACAAAGCTCCCCATTTCTGTGATAACACACCCAAAGATTAAACAAATCAATGTAAAATCCCTCATCACAACAAGTGTCGAAGTATGTCAAGTGCGGAAGCTAATTTCCAGCATGGACCCTCTGAGAGAACAGTGAGCATTGAAGATCATCTTGTTCACAATCTGAACTCGACTTCTGAGATCCAAACACCCCTGCAAAGTGAGCTCTGTGAGTGCCGCTGTCAACCAGGGCCACTGAGACGGTTTACAGCAGTAAAACCCCATGGTTTCACTGGAGTCTGTAATGTGGTCTAATGAATGTCACAGTAATTAGGATGTTGCTGTTTTCTGCCTGTTTCTCCAGAAGAAAAGGGTTCACTGACCATGGCAAATTGAGCTTGAACTCAAACAGCCAAACAGAATCAATACCATGAACAAAATAAACAGATGTGTGTGCACAAAAACTTGCTATTTTACTTTACAGAAAGGAGGGGTACAAAAGTTAGAGGGGAGAAAGGCTGTATGCTAGGGGGACCATTGCCAAGGCAACCCATGACCAAGGCTTCCCATCGGCAAGGAGACCCACAGCCATGCTTTCTGCATAATGACAGGAGAGGGGGGAAAAGAGGAGAGAGGAGGGGAGAGGAGGGGGTGCCAGGGAGAGGTGAGGAGGGAGGGGGTGTTTGTATGAAACTCTGGGAAACGGACTCATATCCTGTGACCCACTCTTTATATTACCTTTTCCTGATGGGGGGATTTCTGCTGGTTTCCATGAGCTGAGAATCTCCCGCTCAGCGTGGGAGATTTGTCATGGAAATCCATCCCACACCTTCCTCTCTACAGCTCCCGCCATGGCTCAAACACCACTGCAAACCAGATTTAATAAACCATCTTCAGTGTCCCAGGCAACACTCTTAGTTACATCTCCCAAAGGAAGTGTCTCATAATCTGTCCAGATTATTTTTGGTCGCAAATTATCCAAAATCAATAACACTAACATTTCAACATGTTATTTTTACCCTGGAAAACCCAAACGAGTCGAAACAGTAAAACACTTTAAAAGCTCTGTGATTGGAACATATGACCTTTTGGCTAACAAAGAGGGCTAATTTAAAATCTGTTCATAACACAAGACTCCGACCGAAAAACATCTTCAGACTGAAATTTCATACACACTCAGACTGTGGGGGGGGTGAGCCTGAGCAGACGTCCTCGCGTGCACTAAAATACGTTCACAAACATGAAGTATTAAGCACCTGGGAACGGGTTTATATGACTTGGTAAAGCCTCAGATGACTCACAGTCTTACCAGCGGGAGACTTATTCCTAAAACCAAAAATATTTTACATTTACTTCACTTAATAGGTCACACATAGGACATGGGATATGCCCCATTGAACTACATCATTTTATTTCATTTTGTTGGACCGTTTGGGATGAAATAATCAGGTCCGAGTCCCATTGAGTTTACTGGGAGATCACTCACCCATCATACAGTATGCTGTGACATCAACAAACCACTCTAGGAGGCAATGCGTTTAATCCTATCTCTTATAAAGTAAATCCACAGTCATCTCTACTGTAGTTTGCATTCACTGCTCTCTGCTATAGAATGCATAGGCCCATCTGTAAGACAGGAGGACCCATCTGTAAGACAGGAGAACCCATCTGTGGTCCAGTGATCTTAAAAAAATGGCCTTCCTCCCTCTCCCTCCATCTTCACCACCGTGATGTCCTCACCAAGACACACTCATAACAACATTTAATCTAATAGTCTAGTGGCCTAATAGTCTAATACCAGCAACAGTGGTAGCAGTACTGGTTGTGCCGGGTGTATCAGTAGTAGCCACTAGCAGGAATAATGGGAGGATAGGGAACACCATTAGAAGTAGACACAGCACTGTGGTAGGAGGTGTTTGTGATGTCAGCCTTGGTCTTTACGTCAGAAACAAACACTGAGAGCATATATGCCTCCATACTGCACTGGGTAGCAGTCAGTGGCTGCAGCACAGAGAGAGGGGGAGGGGGGGGACTGCAACACAAGGAGGCCAGGGAGGGCAGTGTTCTTACGCAGGCAGGCATGGGGCATTGTGGGTAAACAAGGTGGCAGGTTCAGTTCCCAGGTGGGGTACTGATGCTGCCCCCCAGAGAAATGTCCTTAACCTGAATGACCTCAGCAGAGGTGAAACGCCAGCTGGCCTAATGAACAACGGCTGTATGTAACATGTTTCACAATTACCATGCAGGTCATTACATTCTACAACTGACCCAAACGGCCCAGACACTTCAGATATTAATCTTTACATTCCCAGATCCAGGTTTTGAAAGTGAAGCGCATCACTCCCTGGTATAAAAGGCACAAGATTACATTTAGAATCATGAAAGTCATCATAACTCTCAGAGCATATAACAGCACTATTTTTAAGTTCCTTAATCAACAGTTCGCTTAACACATACCATATTTCAGTGCTCATTTAGAACAAGGGGATGTAACATGTCATTGAAACCATATTACAGTGAGGTTTGGTAGTGCCTGCTTTTCCCATTGTACTTTCTCCTTGAACAATTCCAAAACTGAGAAGCAGGGCTAAAGCCCAGTAGAGTTATTCATGGAAACTGTCGAACAACATTACTCCTCCCTCGCACCGCCCTAAGAAAAGGTAATGAGGACATAATTAAGGATTTTCCTGTGTTACAGTAAATTTAGGTTGCCATGGTGAAAACGTATGGTGCACGTCAAAATCCAAGCTGGCTGAAACCACTCTGTGAACCCTTCAGGGAAACAGCAGGGCTGTAATTAAAACCTTGTGCTGAGATCTGAGAGGTCGCAGGCCCTCTGAAATCAGTTGCTCTGTGATCGGTGTCTTCCCCTTCCTCCGGGATTTCATTGCATCTGACACAAGCCAAGACCCTGCGCTGCTTTACACACGAAGAGCAAATTAGTTCCAATGGCTGTGGGCACAGCCTGCTCCAAGCTGCCTGGCTGCAGATGGTGAGACGCAGGGGAGAGGGTTCACCACCACACACCCCCCGCCTCCAGGCCTCAGGAGGGAACACAGGCTTGGCAAGGGGCCGGCTGTCACACTGGGCACTGCCTCCATCCTGCGGCCCGCTGCAGCTTGTTTTGGAGAGTCGGCCGTGTTTCGATTTGGTTCACTTTGCTAATGTAGTTCTACCTGTCATATGGCCAGGCCATTACGCGCCAGTCAACGAATGCCGTAAAAGGGCTAGTTCCTGTTCAGATTGACTCCACTCTTTCCTGTGGTTTTTGTTGACCTTAGAAACTGGGAGATGGTCTGTTAGAGTTCCTAAATATAACTTAACTCAGCAAACAAAATTTGATTACTGTTTTTTGGTTACAACAGAATGCGTCACAAACCTACTGTCGGTCAAAAACGCAAAGGATCATGGGTGAACTGAGCCTATGAGTGGATCAGCTGCAGCAGCTTCAGTTTCACATCTGAGAGGCTGGATTGTCAGCTGCTCACATGGGTCTGAATCACATGAGTCTGATTTTGCAAGAATCTAATGCTAAAGTGATGATGCCTAGTGTTTGTGGCTCTTCCTTCAAAAAATGCTGACTGGATTAAAGAAATAACACCTCAGCTCTAATTATACTCACACTGCTGGGGAACTCAGAAGTGTGTGTGGTTCTTTTTGCTTGTTCAGTTTGGCATTACTGTGATCTCAGTTCCTTCATGATAGGGCACCCAGACTAGCCCTATATGGATCAGATCTCTTCCAGGAGGCATGTTTGCATGCAAGAGGAGGCTCACATTAGAGTAACCCACAGGCCGATGCTGGAAGCAGCAAAACAGAGTCAGCGGTCTCACCCACAGCTGCCCAACGGAGGGATTGATACATTCCCTGATAACATCTGCTGCCAGTTAAAAGGGTTGATGGTGCTGTTTAATTCACTGTGTTTCCTTTCTGCCCAGCCAAGAAGAACAGTAACGGAACCATTCCGTGTATAAATGACTTTTTTCCCTCATTTTCCACTGACAGCTTCCAAGCACATTCAATTAATAAAAAGAGAAGGAGCTCCAGCATTCCACCTGGAGAGCGTAGGCCAGGTCCACAGGTTGCATAACACTTTCCACACGTCCTGTGCAGTGGCTCCAGCTGAGAATCTGCCTGTCCTCTCTGCCATTAGCTTATCATAGATGATACAGATTTCCTCATACAACATTCCTCCATCTGGTATCAGCTGGAAGTAAAAAAAAAAAAATTAATAAGACTCACCAAGAGTCTGGAACTGAATTTGCTCCATATATTTCCAGGAATTTACCTCCAGCACCTTTGGTGAGGGGTTAGGTAATCATTTTTCTCATTCAGCCTCACCTGTCAATGACTCTGTGACAGGCATTTGATTGAATGATTGATTGACTGATTGATCCTGGAGGAAGAGAGAGAGATTGCAGCAGAGAGACGTGTTCATGCACAGTCACGCAGCTGCTCTGGAGCACTAATGGAATTATGCACCATAAAAACATAGATTATCTTTTATTACACTGTTCCTCAAGATGGAGATCCAAACTGTGACTTCTAATGTGAATATTAGGCGATTACTCCTTCCATTGAGTAGTGAATGGAAACCTGTTAGCTGGGGTTCTCAGTCTTTCTGCCCTGCACTGTGAACTGGTCTCTGTATCTGTATGAAGCTCCTTCTGTGTGGAGAAAAGGACCTGCCCCAGGGCTTAAAGCAGACATTCTTCCCAGAAATCCTCACACACAGATTAGTCAGATTGGGGGTGAGAGGAGAGTCCTTTGACCTGCAGGTAGAGGTTTTTTGAACATGCAGAAGAGTCTTGTTGAGGCTTGGTGTGCTAATTCAATAATGAAGCCAGCTGGCAGATGTGTGAGAATGTGTGTGAGAGTGTGTGAGAATAGCACTTGCAGTGCTCCATCCTCCTGAGGAATCCTGCTTATGTGCAGCAGGGCTCCAGGGCTTCGCACTGAGCTGCCCACAGCTCCAACGCTGCTGATCTCCTGCTCCTCCTCACAGTCCAGGCCGATGCCTTCAGCTCTCACATTTACCTGTGTGCCTGCAGCCGCTGCTGCCCAGTATTGACATTATGTACCTCCTTCTTTGTCACTCTACTGAACTGTCAGTAGTATGTGTGGCCCCAGGCAAAAAACCACAGGCGTTTGCACCTACTGAGGTTCACTTAGGTCCCCTCTGGTGGCAATGCCTGCTTTTAAAATCACATTCAAATGGTGGCTCCTTCATGTTCACACATAGTGAATGGCAAACCGGTAATATATTTGCATATTTCATGTCACTCATGCAATGTGTTAAGTCCTATATTTTGCACATATGTTGCAGTAGCCTGGTGTTTATGTTTTCACGACATTGCTCACCTACTTGCAGCATTAAAATGCTTTTGTGCTTTCATAAACTGAAGAATTATGCATGAGTGAATGGCTGACATCTCCAGAATTTAATCCCTAACACTATTACTGCCAATAGATGCTGGTACAGACTACAGCCAAAGTACTTCTGTAAGATTCTTACTCAGAGTGGTGATTACCAAGCTCCTCCAGAACAGCTGATACGTAACACAGAATGGCTTTTAATGACCTGCCCTGCATCGCCCAGGTGAGTCTCCTCACCCACCTACAGTGAGCATGAAACCCTGGAACGGAACGCAATTCATGCATTTTTATTAGAGACAATAAATGCCTGCAACTCCATCAACACAAACCACACTAAGTGTTTAGCAAACTAGGGTTCAGTCAGTAACATATTTGTGGTTTAATTATCGGCCTACAGTATGCCTTCCTAAGTGGGATATTAAAAGGTTTTAGGAGCTGCTGCAACAACAGACACTAACTTAGAGGGCTGCGGCTATGTCCTCTCATTACACTGATTACAGAGCTACACTCTGTGACTACTTTTCAGTTGAAGCTGCCATTATACTCAGAATCACACAGCTGTTGTCTCACAGACACAGGAAAACCAACCTTTCATAATTGCTATGCATTGTTAATGCCAATTCATAAACACGGTTCACTGAATCTGAACTTTGTCGATGAAAATAATGACGTGTATTTGCCATAATCAGGAATACGACGCTGTTAAAGAGAGAACATTGCTCATTTTGGAGAGCAGCTTTTTGGTCTTTTCCAATAGCTGTTTTCCCCTGGTCTGCTGCTTTATGTGAGAGTGTAAAGTGGAGGTCATCTGGGGTCATCCCTGTGAAAGTACTTAAGTGACCATTAAAGAGGGAAAACACTCTTTCAGCTCAAAAATTACTGATCGCAATGACAACAACAGAGCTCCCTGGCTAAATACAAAAAGAGAAAAATCACAGACAAGCCTGCATCACTTTAAATGACCAATACACTTCATGGGGTTACTGACAAATAAGAAGTAGGTCTCATACATGTCAAAAGTGAATTCACATACAAGTTAAAGTGTGTGAAAGGTGAAACGTTCAAAATCTGCAGTTCTGTAGACAGAAAAGAAGACCACAGCCCCAAAGTTTCACTAAAACCTGCTCATTTGCTGTCAGATAAAGAGGAAGTGTTAGTCCTCCAGGGATGAGGTTCCCTGGCCCAGAATTCCCTCAGGGGTTCACCACACAGGCTCTGACCTCACCAAGATGTCTTCCCTCTCCTGCTCTGCTGCAGCTGGGTCCCTGCTATGAGGTGTCCTGCCTCCCACAGATCGCCTCTCACTCACATCTTCACACATCATCGTTCTGATGATGACCTCACACTCACACAAGCTCATATTCTGCAATCACACCTCAACATGTTCATTACCACTGAGTAACATCTGGGTGGAGTGGAAAAGACATCTCTCTGTAATGTGTATGAAACTATACAGCAATACTGCTATTCTGAAGGATGTTCTCACTCCTTTCTCTTGGTCCCATTCAGCCTCCTGAAAAAACGCTACTGAAAACAGCCACACCCAGCTGCTTCTCAGGCCTTTAGGACCGCAGCCACTCATGTCACCTCTGTCACTGATTAACTGTGTGTATTTGCTCCTTATCTGAGAACTTCACATTCACAAGTACAGTATGTTCTGATCCAGAAAGGGACAGAATTTGTACATGAATTCCACATGAACTGTATGCACTTGTGTATTTTATATATATATGTATGTGTATGTGTGTGTGTGTGTGTGTGTGTGTGTGTGTGTGTGTGTGTGTGTGTAGTGAGGTATGAGCTGTTTGGTTCCCTTGAAATGTACCCCAGGTGGGTCTGCAGTGCTAAAGGCTAAAGGTACAAGGCGTCATACATTTCTACAGAACCAAACAGCCTGAAGTGGTTTATACCTACAATACTTACATTACACATCTGCAAGCTTAGCACTTCACTTCAACAATGGGCTTTCATTCACAGTTTGAATCATTTTTTTATGGAAATTACCCTGGATAATTCTGTAAGTGGTGATTCAAGTGAAATTCAGACGAAGTCCAGAATGGGGAAAGAGGAAAACCAGTACTGACCGGTTATCGCAGAGAAAACTGAGAAGGAAGGAAGCATAGCGTTTTGAGGCTTTGTTTATTTGACACAGTAACTGTCAAATAAATCACTAAGGATGGTACTCTGGAGATTTAAAGCTCAGTTGCTGTTAAGACAGAAAAATGAACAAAAATATTAGAAAACCAATAAGTAGCAGGAGCCATAGACCTACACATTCCTCCCCTGGAAAGAGGCAGACAGAGAATCCCACTCTCAGCCCAAAATACAGAATCCCTGCCACACAGAGACCATCCCCGCCATACAGAGACCATCCTCAGTCCCCCATACCAAAGACTATCCCGTGTGTGAGTGACTGAGTGATGAGAGAATGAGTGAGTTATACAATACCGCGAGCTGTAATTTTGTCTGCAGTTGTCCAGAAGGAGGACAAAGTTTTCTGTACAGAGTCCTTCCAGGAATACACCCCAGCCAGAAAATGTGATTCTTCCAAGAATTTACATTTAAAAGGCTTAATCACTTCATCATGGAATGAAATATGCATACCATATCTTACATGTTGCCAGCATACTGTCTAAGGTCATATGAATTCTTTGAAATGAAAAACAGAATTTCATAGAAAAGTTCCTGTGTTTCAAACCTGACCGTAACAAGTGTGACCTTATAAAACACGAGTATAAGACACATTGATTCACCGTAGACAGGCATATGGTTGGTGCAGTCTTTATCTGTTCACATAAAAAATAAGAGATGCTCACCAACAAGAGCCTGTTATTGAACATTACACTCCAGCATTGCAACATGATGATAAAAAAACTAACATTACACAAGCTACTTGGCAGTCATGTTGTGACTCACACAGGCACAGTGCTACTATAAATTTTGATTTTTTCTACAATAATGAATAATGCTTCACTAATATCCATATATTTCATAAGAAAACAGCTTGTTACACCAAATTTTGAAGCAGAATCAAAAATTGCCATCTTGGGCAATTACAATATATATGTTGCGTTTAATACATTTATTTCAATCACGGCTGACCCTGTGGATTGTTATATATATCTAAAAATCATCAAACACTACCGAGTAGTGTAGGCGACCGTAGCTGTATACTGAGGCCGCAGATCATTTCTGCCTGATTACATTATTTACTTCACAACTTGGTGGGAAGCTTCTTGTTGTTGTTGTTTCCAAACAGAAACAGACAAGCTTACAAACATTACCAAACTGTATCCGGGTCCGCTGACTAACTGCTCCAGTACTGCATGTCCTGCATGTACTCAGCATTGAGCAGTGCTAACTGCTATAGTACCGGTACAGTATTCCATGTGTCCAGCACTGGGCAGTCCTGACTGGTACAGTACTGTAATGGGCACGGCCCCTGGGTTCCAGCAGGACTCAGAATATGGAGAGGGCCATGGAGCACAGACAGAAACAGAGGCAACCAGACAGGGAGGAGAATGATGAGCGTGTTATTATCTGCAGCGCTTTGCAGGACTCAGAGGCTTGCCCACCTTCAAACAATGACATGACGGCCGCTGTTTTCTTAAAAGCAGGGGACTAACAGGTCAGAGTAAGGAACAGCCTACACCCGTCATCCAAAAAAAAAAAATATATATATATATATGTACACACATATGTACTGGCATATATATTAACCAATTAGATGCATTTCACATTTATTTTGGACAGACCAAACACAAACATAGCCTAAAACAATGCATTACAGAACACTGAGCTATACCTAACAGTAATATGGATTGTGCTGTAGCAAGATACTCCAAAGAAAGGAACCATGGCTCATTTTAATTATGATTAGTTATGCACAAACTTATAGTTGGCTTGTGACAACAAAGGCGGATCTGAGATATGATGAGCCTCATGATTTTTAATTTATTCAGAATGAATCTAATGAAATGAAAAGAGATGCCATGACCTCAAATTATTGTTTACAACACAATAATCACTCCACCCCCTGCATTTAGCTGTGGTTAGCTTTGGTAGGGAGAACAAACACAAAAAGCACCCTTTTCCAGATAAATCTGGTTTGGTATGAATCCAACATGATGGTATGAATCCAGTCTCTTCTTAAATACCATCTTCATCTACCCTGACTAAGACAGACAGACTGTGGACACATACTGCACAGCTCACTGGACTCCACAAGGGAAGCAATCAGCAAACTGAAGCAAAGACTATATTTCTGTGCAGTAGCTTCTGCTTCCATTTTTGAGTACCTATGTGAATAATATATCATTCAGCTATGCAGATAGCCAATCATTCAGCAGGAATGCTTACAGACATTGTAATTTCAGCCTTTATGGAATTATATAAATTGTTCTTACATGCAAAAGCTGCATAAGGAAATTGACACAAATATTGATGTTGTCAGAGAGACATCCAGAGAGACCCTTTAGGCAGTCATGGCATAGCATGGCCATCCCAGTACTGTAACAAAGTTAAAAAGTGATATTGCCTCTTAACAGTAAAAAGGGGTGTATTTTTTCATTCATCTTGTTCTGTTGGTTTAGTCTATATTCAGCAAACTACAGTCACCTCCTTGATATCACTATGTCGTTAAGGAGCGCTTACTCATTCATACTGCATTTAATTTATCAGACAGCTAACCCAGCAGACAGAGAGGTAGGAATGCTTGAGTGAACCTTCTCATTCCTCGTTCACATGCCCACTGTTTCAAATGCATCCAGGAGGCACCTGTTTTTTTACAGACCATTTCTCAGAAACCCCTCAGCTGTGTTGGTGCAGGTCTCATGTGTGCGCATGTTTGCTCCAGTGAACTTTATGACTGCACGAGACATGAACACAGGTGCATTCCAGGCCCCCCAGAGATAAAAATCTTGGGGTTTTGGTTGAAAGCTAGAGATTCTATCCTACAATATGACATAAAATCAATGACTACACATTTTGATGTAACTTGTTCCTCTCACTTACACTGACCAAACAGAAAAAATGCAGACGCATTGAGAAACGGTTTCAGGGAACTCTGAAAGCCCCTGGCGGGGCTCGCTGCTTTATGAGGGGTGATTTACGTGTTTCTGAGCGTCAGTGCTCCACAGGCTGACGTGTGTTCCTGTCCCGGGTTACACCGGGGAGCAGTGCTCACAGTCTGCTCTGCAGCCCCATCTCCCCGGAGTCACAGCCTCTGATGCGATGCTGCTGGGGTGAGTCAGGCCTGAGGCCGTGGGTGTCGGGTAAGAGGTCGCTCCGGGCGTGGCGGGGAAGGCCCTGCCTTTGTAACCACAGCAGCTCCAGCCCACATACCCGGCCGATGAACACGCTAAAACACAAATGACAAAAACAAATCTGTGTGGGCCATTTGTGATGGATACCAGATTTGCTGGGAGATCGGGTTCCTCTCAGTCACTGCTGCCTGTCACTTTATATGGGTGCTGATTCAGGCACGGTAACGCACTCTATTGGACATGACTGAGAAATCCCTCTTGGCAGTGAAAAGAATTAGATGTGAAGATAAAATGAAAAGCATATGACACCAAAGCTGTTTTCACGTCCATCCACTGTTTCTCGGAGAGATCTTAGAAAGGAACCTGAGTATGAATTATTAAAGGCTTTCTCTTGTATGTTTACAAGCAATTATCATATAATTCATTTTAACTGTATGTAAATCAATTTAAGTTTACATATTTGTTTAACCCCACATTACAATAAACCACTAAACAAGGATTTATGCCAACAAAAAAATTTTAAAATGTATTTTAATTTATATGTGTTCCTATGATTAAGAGCATGGTATAAATGTAGGGTTCTTAGAGTGCAGCACCTTGCTATACAGTACAGTAAGTTCATTTGCAGTTGCAACTTAAACCCAGTTAAATATTGCATCAAGCAGAACTTGCATAGCCAGTTTGTGAAGCCAGCCCATAAAACAATCTGTCTCTACTTAAGCGGCTTGGAATAATTTACAGAATTAGAATGACGTAGACCTGTTCATAAAATGCCAATCGCAAATCAGAGGGCTGCGCCTCTTCAAATAATTTTTAATAGCAAACTAAATCAATTCAACATAAATATTACACTGGAATCAGATAGGTGCTTCTGTCACAGAATATTCCAATGGGAAAAAAGCTGTATTATGGAACACATTTGATCATTCTTGGAAAACTCTGGGTACAAAAACAAAAAACAACACAGCATAAATTCTGAAAACTCTGGGCTTCAGGTATGCCTTGAATTCAATCTAACCCAAAACAAAATCATTTCGGAACTACACGCAACATTAACTGTGGCAAAGCAGACATGATATCAGCCAAGGATTTTTTTTATCAAGATTTCAGTCTGAGACAAAATAAAAACATGGGAAAAATAAAAACAAAATAAAAATAGGGAATTAAATCAAACATGGCTGCCACATCAGGGCATCTGGAATCTTCTTCCAAGTAAAATGGTATACTCACTCATCAAATGTTTGTGACATACCTCTGAACAGTTTACATTATTTAGGCATTATATTTTAATGTCTAAAAAACTATTTTTGCACTGGTTGGTGGACGCCCACTTTCACATTCAGCCTTCTTTTGACTATATGTGCTGAAATTCATCCAAATGTCACTCACACATTCTGAAGCCAATGAGAAAACTAACCATTAGATGATAACTAACCAACTGTTAGTCCAAACACAGTCCCCAGATTGTCAGCCAGGTACTTCAGACAATAAGAGTACAATAAAAGATTTTGCTTTGATGCCTGCTACCATTTGTGACAGAATGTATCTCAAAATGTCACTGAAATTCAACATGATACCCTAAATCACTCAAGGAACAGTGCAAGGACAAGGGGAATGCAGGAGAGTCAGAGGAAGAGCAGCCAGAGAGGTTTTCTCCCCTGCATGCAGTGATGATTAAGGCAGCATGGACAGTCACTGGGGTTGCATTTCAAACCAAAGGGTCTGACTGTGCATGAAAAGCACGTCTCCCTCACTGAGGGGCTCAATGCATGGAATGCGACACATCACCATCAGCTGCTATAACAACACTTAAAGTCTGCTTGCAATTACACTCAATCAAATACATCATCTGCCAGCAATGGTCACTGGCTTTCATGTAATGACATCATTAGAGGAAAACAGCCAAATTTCTCGGCCAAGACTTCCAGCCCTTTTGTGCACACAAAGTTTGAAAACTGAGAGGCACAACGGGACAACAATATTAAATAAAATCCATTGATGAAGATGAATACTTCACTGGAAAAGCAGCATGTAAAGCACAATAATTTGACAGCACATACAGCATGATGCCGTGAGTCAAACTGAAATTAAAGCACAGAGTTTAGAGTGTGTTTTCACCCCTTTAGCCCTCCTTGCAACTTCCTGCAGCATGCCCTCCATCATTACAGTCTCTGCAAATAATTCCCGGAACTTCATATTTCTTCATTTAGATCTTTAGGTCTTAAAGTAAAATAACGCACTTCTGAACCCCAGAATTCATTACTTGAGCTGAGTGAAGCATCTAACCAATTCCACTGTTTGTCTGCGTTCAAACAAGCCCTGGGAGGGACATCTAACACGCAGGGTCAGTAGCAGGTGTCTGAAGCTCTGCTTACAGCTGCTTGCAACCTCCCTGAACTGCAAAGAAAATAACTTTACACTGATATCCCATGGAGTCTACTGTCAAATTGTACAAGTGAAGTCAGCTTTAAAATGAGTCATTGTGCATCATATTACATTACAGAATCAAATTCTTTTGTTACACCAGCTATGTTAGAGCAGTGTATCTGTCTTTTATCAGTGATAAGCAGGTATCACAGCTAGCTATAACTGGTTGGTTTAATACAGATGTAAACATGGATACTAACACAAATCTCAAGCTCATCAAGAGTCATACAATGTAAGCAAAGTTGTTGGCAACAGGTATGAACGCTGTGAAAATGTAAGTTTTCTCTGCACCAAAATGGAATTTCAATTCCTCTAAAGTCTGTACTAGTCTTACTGGGATGAATGTGCGAGTGTGTGTCTTACCAGATATCCATATGTTAATACTCAAAACTGTCAATATTACAATATTGGTAGCAAGTCAGGTCCACCTTTGAATGGTGTATTTGTAAGCCCTAGTGTTTGATTGAGAACAGGAGGCAGTAATTAGCTCAGTGTCGCAGACCTGATTTCAGTTAACTTATCCACAGCATAAAATCAGGTGTTTGAAGGGGAAGAGACACCTGCATTGCTAGCCCTGCGTGCATGTAAAGTGTCTAAGAGAGTCAGATGAGCCTGTTTTTTTGTTTTATACCACTTTAGAATGAATGGCTTCTGCATGATACTCCAGATCTCGCTTAGTTCAATCTTCTGTAATGCGAGGAGCATCGGCCAGCTACTTCACAAATGCATCGAGTGAATCATGACTTTAGTTTCAGGATGGATAGAGCACTACTTCTGGTTGGTAAAACATATGTACTGAAAGCCCACCTGTTTGGGACAGCAACAGTTCCATGATTACATATCTGATCAACCCAAATCCTCCCTGCCACATTAAGACCTCACATGCACATTCGACCCACAGGTGTGTGCTGTTCCCCCAAAGTACTGGAAGGAAAGCCATACCAATGAGCTGGGCCATACTTCTGAACAAAAGGTAGAATCTCCACCATTCTTCTCATCTTAGTAATGAGCTGGCTTTGGTATTCAGAGTGAGGCCTCACTATAAATCCTCCATGCAATGGTCTGGGACAGAATGAAAGATCTTCCCTGCTTTGAGTGTGTGTGCAGTAAGAGGCTAATGAGATGAGCGTGCATGTGTGTTTGAGAGGGTACTGCATTCCACACGTGGACGTGATTAGCAAACACACTGGACCGGCTGCACTGCACCTCAGAGCTGGCCAGCACACGTTACTCCAGGGCCGCTCTCCAAAGGTCCTCATGCCACACACACTGACGTGTTTACAGTTACCAGAGACCTGGCATCCTTTGAGGCTGTTCTGAAAAATCATAACAACATTGTATAGATGTTATGATTGCAGGAACATCATGCGTGGATTTGGATTTCAGGTACCTGGTGCCAGGGGGTGCTGCTGACTCCGACGGTGATCAGAGTTGGTTTTCTTCTCTCCCTGGATGCCCCACAGCACCCAGAGTGGTCATGCCATTCCAGCCAATGTGTTATTTTCACTCATGTCTTCATCACTGTATGATAAACCTGAACTGACAATGGCATCATGCTTTCAGCCTACAATGTATGATGTAATGCTATGCTGTTTGCCCTCTGCTTATTTGGTGATATCACAACAGATAAATCTCCCCTGTGAATGCCTTTTGATGCAATGAAAATGCCACATCACATCACATGACATCACATTATCCTCTGCTCACCAGATCCTCTAATTCACAGCACAGTTCATACTTTGTATTTCATCCACTTTTAGAGAGATATTTACTAGAAAAATTCATGTTGCACACTCAAGCATTCATCAGCAGTGCCCCATCTGAGATTTGAACCTGTGACCTCCTGGTAATATGTAGTTTTTAACCACATCTGAGAATTTTTACAAATAAATGACTTTTTACTCCATCCAATACTATTTTTATGTACTTCAGTACTTTAATAATATTGTTGAAAACTGTGAAAACAGCTATGAGTCTAGAGGCAGCCATGATGTAATATGCCCTGAGCTCATCACTGTTGTTGCTATGACACCATGTTGTAACATAACATAGCCAAGGATATGCAGAACTGTCAAATTGCGACAACTGTATCACACCTACTTCTGTAGTACAGCTATACTAATAATAAACAGTACAGCTTTATTAAACAATCGTAAAGCTCTGTGCAATGATAGCACAACCCTGTTAAACATCTGTGTAACAGTGCACCTCTGTAGATTGTAAAACTGTACTAAACATTAGCACAGCTCTTTCAAACTATAGTACATATAGTACAGCCCTATTAAATATCAGTACAGCTAGTAAACATTAGCATAGCTCCGTTAGACTACAGTACAGCTCTATTAAACTCTAGTACAGCTCTGTTAAACGTTAGTGCAGCTCTATTAAACATTACTACAGCTCATCTGCACCCACTATTAAATGACAATACAACTCTATAAGATGTTAGTACAGATCTAGTAAATATCAGTATAGCATTATTAAATTAGTAATACAGTTCTGTTACATGATAGTACGACTCAAACAGTACAGCTCTATAAAATGTTAAAGCAGGTCTCAAGCGATATTACAGCTCTATCAAACATTAGTACAGCTCTATTAAAGGATAGTACAGCTATATTATAAGATAGCACAGCTCTACGCTCTACTGGTGTTTTTATTAAAGTCGTAGTTTCTGTTTGACAAAAACAGAGGGTCAGAGGGTCATCCAGGCCACAGAATGCAAACAGGATGTCTAAGGCATTTCTGAGCAAACCATGGGATTATAATCGAAGCAATGTTTTTAAACACTGTAATAGTTTACCTTCCATACAGATCTATGCTGGTGCTGCTCAGTTTCACTTCAGTCCCAAGTCTATGGGATCAGCTGGGCCACACATGCAACAGACATGACCTACATGGATGACAACAAGGAATCATGCAGTGTTTCACTTAAAATGCATAAAAAACATTTTTCTTTATACATTATATGGAAAGAGGTTTTGAATGATTCACCTCAACTTCAAGATGTTCATGCATGCAGAAGGCATTTGTGGCAGAAATGCTTTTGATGGCACTGATGCTTTTGATCTCCCTTTAAATACATCAATAAGCTACAGTATTTGAGGTCTAGATTGTAACAGGATGGTTCAATCAGGTATACATCCATCAATAAATTTTTATTTCTTTGTTTTATAATAATAATGTGATTTAATGTATTAAATGATTGGATGGAGAATGGTTGATGTCTGAGGTGGGTGAGAGGAGAGAGCAAGAAAGAAATAAAACAAAAAAATACATTTCATTTCTGAATGTGCGATCAAAGTGCAAAGCACACAACAGGTTAGATCACAGGTTAGGTCAATGGTGAACTCTATGATCTGTAGGGTGGAAAATAACCATTGGCTCCATGCAACAAGGCCCAATTGGACTGAGCAGATGAATCTACTGCATGGCTGCTGATTCTGAAACAGGGCTGCTTACAGGGGAAGAGCAGAAAGATCCACAGTAAGTACAGACTGCTCACTTCCCTCTCGTCTCCTGCAGCACTGTGTCCCTGTCATGCCGCATTCAGGCATTGGTTTGCTGCTTCTTCCATTGACTCACCACCAGTGCTTCCAGCAGCAGTTTTTTTTTTTCCCAGAATGCCTTTGATGTAAGTAGCAACCAGGTCCAACCCAAGAGCTTTGGCCGTTTGGCAGGAGAAAGTTACAGGGTGGTATGACTGCTGGCATCGTATTGAATCTGGCTTCATTTTTCAGCTTTGTTGTAGGCAGCTGTAAGCCCATGTTGAAGGCACACTCTCACTTACGGACAAACTGTTATTTTGTTTTCGTATGGATTTTCCTATGGAAAATTTCCAAAAGCTATACAGCTCCCTCAGCGAATTGTAATAATACACATAAATTCTCCACAGAGCCCAATAGCTCTACTGCAGAGGGACATGCTGTTTGTCTGAAATTACAAGGCCTTTTCAGCAAAACAAGAAATTCATTCTACAATTATAATTATAGATTTGACCATCTGGCATTATAAATAATACTTGTAATAACTACAACCACCGAACTACAACCACACAAAAACACACATACCGATATATTATGTCATGTCCATACTCCCTGACGTGCCGGTGTCACAGCTGTCTGACCTGCCTGCCTTTTGCTGGGAAGCTGATAGCAGCACAGAGGGGCACTGAAGCGTGACGGTGTCTCAGCTGCACCTCCCGAAAAACCCTGATTTATCACTGGGATACACACGTGTTTGCCATGACATCATGCGCCTCAGCGGTGCTGTCAATCACACGCATGTGTCTCTGCGGTCTCGGCGTGAGAGAGTGTGCAGCACCTGAGAGAGTGTGCAGCACCTGAGAGAATGTGCAGCACCTGACAGAGTGTGCAGCACCTGAGTGACTGTGTAGCACCTGGCCATGAGGACACTCTGCTCACAACAGCAAAGTGAGCTGTTAAAGGGATCTGAAGGAACTGGCAGGACCCCGAAGGGGAGTTTAGCACATGCGAGACTGAGGATAGTGAGCTTAGCACAATGCAGCACAGAAAACAGTACTGTTTGCATTGCCCACCTTAGAGAAAACATGCTGCATATGACAGATTTTTTTTTTTACATTTCATGTTACATTACCTTTGTCTCATTAAGCAACAATCAAAAGCCACACATATCTGATAGCATTATTTCTAATTCATGGGTATTTTTTCACCATAGAATATGCCAAACCCATCAGTATCTTTGCTGGGATGACACTTACAGAGGACCACTACCAAATCAGCTGGATTAAAGCAGACTGAACACTCTAGAATCTAACATCCCTCTCGTTGTGTCCACCCACTTCACTCATGCTGTTTATGTTAGCACAACATCTACACAAATCCAGCACAGGCTCTGTCTTGCTGTGCCTGGTCCAGGAGGTCTTTAGGGAAGGCCTTGCTAATGCACTGTGTGTTGCTCTAATTTCTCATGCCTCTCCTGCAGAGGGGCAGCTGCAGAGTTCATTTCTGCAGGGCTGCGTTTATTTGAATGTGGAGCCCCTGCTACAGCCCACTGTGTTAGATTAAGACCACTCTCACACGTGTTGAAACTAACACTGTGTGAATACATTAGAGGGGAAGGCATCTGGTCCCCAAGCCCTGGCTGATCAAAGGCTTGGAATCAAAGGAGCTCCAGCTTGTGATATGTTAAATCAGCATTTGGTTCAAACCTTAAATGCTAAGATTTCCTGAATGTTAGAGACCAAAATCAAGGGCAAGATTCGGTGTGCTACGCCAACTTTGGAATAACATTGGCATTCAAACAACCTCACAGTCAATTATCCTGCTGAGGGCACTTTTGCTGGAACTATGGGATTGATCTGTCAAGTTAGGTTTTGAATTAAAGCACGCCATTCCAAACAGCAGGCCTTCCCAGGGTCTGAAATCACTACCCTGGTGTGTTGAAATCACTAGGCTCCAGTAAAAAGCACAATTGCATGAATTCCATGTCCTGATTATGATCACATCATTACTTGGAGACACTGATATCTGACAGAAATGCATGTTTCGAATGAAAACAAAAACAAACATGTTCGTGACACCTAAAGGTAAAGTTATGTAATCATAACTATGGATGTAACCTTATATCCTATTAAACTTTTGGTTTTGCATGTAACTTGATCTGTCCCCAGGCCTACATTGATCACAGGGCCTGGCTGGTTGTCCCTGTCCTCTGTGACTGCAGCTCCACTGAGACAGCATCTGCAGGTCTGCGGTGCTCTAACCCTGCTGTGATCTGGAGCTGCAGGACCTGGCTGTGCAAGCCTGGCACGAGATCAGTGGAAGAAGGGCTTCACTGGGGTTCTGTGTCTCAGTCCTATGGATCTAGCGTATATAATTATGTTACTATGGGGCTTAGAGAGCTCAAAGAAATTACTGTATACAGAGTGTTACTGTATGTGCATATTTGACAAAGTTTAGGGCAGATACAAGCACAACTGTCATATCCTTGTAACTGCTTAATGTACATCTGAACACAGCGTTGCCCTGTGCTCTCTGAGTACGCCTTTAAGCTCCACTCCCTGGTGTGACAGCAGAAAAACATTTTCTAGCGTGAATTGTGTGAATTTTGCTATGAAATAGGGGAAAAATGTCTTTAACAACCTCAAGATAAACAGAACCAGCCCCAACTGTGTCCCCAGAGTAATGTGAGATTTGTGTGCAGGTCACTGCATGACTTTAGCAGAGGCCAGCAATAGGAGCAATTAAGTGCTAACTGCAGAGCCATGATGAAGGAGTCCGAGTGGCTCCACCAACACATGACCCCCCGCGCTCCAGACAGGCTGTGCGTTTATCGGTAGCAAAACCCCCTCAGCTGTTATCATTCCCCTGGGACTGAGGCTGGAATTACCGTCCTCACTGCAGCCAGGCTCTGCACATAAAACTGTGTGCAGCTAATTGAGGAGCAAATCTCTGGCCTCGTTGTACAAGAGATCGGAAGCTGGAGAACAAACCCTGAAAATCCAATCCAGGCACCATGAGCTCATTCAACACTGAAAGTGTGTTGGGAAGATGCGTAAAACTGACAGGGCGCAGTATATCTTTTCAGAGGGAACTTGGCATTATGGGAGTTTACTCCTTTTCCCTGGACAGTTCAGAGATACAGCATTGCACACTGTCTGGAGCAGAAATACAGCAATATATTATCTTTTTACACTTTTGGAGAATCTTGAATAAAAGAGAGTGTGTTCATAAAAGATCTGCGTTCAGCCCCTTTTGTATATAAAGAGGAGGCTCAAAGATTCAATCGTTTCATCATGCAGTCTTCAGTGGTGAAAGATGTTGTCCTTTTGGCAACCTTTAAAACTTCCTGAGGGAAATCAAGTGCTGTCGAAAGACTCAGCGTGCAAATATAAAAGTGAATGGAGCCCAGTGCTGACCCTCCGACCTCCCGCACGGAACGTCTGCTGCTGCTGCCTCATTGTGTTGTCATAATGGAATTGAGGTGCTGCGCATGCTGGTTATGGGTCACTTCAGGTCATCTTCTGTTTCCCAGCCAGCCAGCCCCCCTTCATTTCAATAGCCTGTACATATGTGCAGCCCCTCACATGCAGTAACTAGCATGAACTAGTATTCAGCTGCCAAATGAGTAGTGTAAAAGCATTTAGAAACTGCCCCACAATAAACACTATAGTCAGATCAGCTGTTTTGACTCAGTGTTAAGTGTTAACAGTGTTAGTCTGGTACAGTAACCCACTTCCAAGTTAAAGCAGTACACTAAAAAAGATGGGAAATTCTATTACCAGTTTACAAAATGTCAACATGCCATATTTACAAGTGCTGCAGTTATTATCCATATCTAACAGTATAAAGAGGCTGTCAAATTCTCTTCATTTGCCTCTTATCCTCATCAGCATTGCTGCAAGCAAGCAGCTGTGGGGAAGACTGGCTGAATTGTTATTCAGTATGCAAGCCAACATCATCTATGGAGATGTCTAACATACTTTCCCTTGTGTCGTACCAATAAAATCAATTATCATTAAAATCAACTATTTCTGTTTCATTTTCCCTTTTCTTCTTTTGTATTTGCAGTGTATGTGCATGTGTATATGTGTGCGCGTGTGTGTGCGTGTGTGTGTGTGTGTGCATGGTGTGTCTGCGTGTGCGTCGTGTCTGTGCGTGTGCGTGGTGTGTCTGTGCAGGGAGGGGGGTTATGAGGTACATCTCTTTCTTTGGTTGCTGTCAGCACTACAATCCAGAGCCAATTTTGTTTTATCCACAGAGCCCTCTGGCCTGAATGATTAGACTCCCGAGCATGTCGCTGTGACGGATCTCAGTCTCATGTGAGAATCCCACGCTCGTCCACACGGACTCGGGCTGGATGAGGAAACTCCGGGTTCCTTCAGCTCCCAGCTGCTGCAGAACCTCACTGCTGCTGCTGACGGGCAGCTCAGACCCGAGCACCTGCCCCCCCCCCCGGAGCCTGCCTTCATCCACACACCCCTCCTCTCTGCCAGTCCAGCTACTCCTACACGTACACTAAATAATATATTTCATTTAGGGGCACGCAGGACATACATTTTAAATCACAGTCACAATAGCAAGTAATGCTTTTCATTAGATATACAACTGTTCAGGTATGTGAGCACACTGAGGTACAAAACATTGCCATTGTCTGGTTATGAAATGTGTTTCTACTTTACCATGCAGTTACCATGCTATTAGTATTCTGCACTTGGAAAGAGAAGATTCATGCAAAAAAAAAAAAAAAACATTAGCCTGTTAGATTCATTACACATCAACAGTAATTTGAGCTTAACCTGTAATACATACATATGAAGTTGTAATAACATCCTCCAATTTTTTCTCAAATATCTGAGGCAGCCATTTGTGAAAATGTCAGTCAAAGATACCATGTACTTTTCTGAGATTATGTTAAACATTAAATGATTTGAGTCTTGAAAATAAAAAGTGGAGAAACCATTTGGAGTTGCACGAGAAGCTTGCCCTCTCTAACAAGCTTGCTTTCACTGCTTTCCCAAAATTTTCCCCCTGTTTTCCATAAGCTTGCCACTTCTCCACTTCCACCATACACCCAGACTGTGAATTTAAACGCTCTCATCTCTGAGTCATCTTCAGGACTACGGCTACTTCACCATGTGCTACTTACAGGTTTGAGCCTAAGGATTTGTTTACCTAGAAAGTATTGAACAAAGTACCCATCATGCTTTCAGTGTAAAGTCAAAGTTCAGCAAACCCCTAAATGCAAACAAAGCAAAGACCAAAAGGCTTGCATTAAACAGAACTGTGCATCACCATAATTTCCTGGCTCAGAAACACCCAATTTGTGACTAAAATAGGAGCAACAATTACATGGCAGAATCATTAAAATCATAATGAGGAGAGATGTGTTTCCAGAAGAGGGCGAGTTTGAACCTCTTCTGCTGGAAGGAACACCTTTGTGACTTAATGACCAGATATGCTGCATGCTGCTTTAGTGTAATGCTCCTGCAGGGAGATTCCTTTACTGCCTGGGTACAGGTGGCTGCAGCACAGAGCACAGCATGTTACCTGCACAGTCTGTATTACTGTAGTGGATCTTACACCTCTCAGCCCAGGCAAAACATGTGTAGGATTACAAACCTGGAGGTAATACACATCATAAAAGGTCCATCCAGCGAACCATAATGTTGTCCCGCAGGATGCATGTTCAACCATGCTGAAAGGTTTCAGTTGACATCATAAAGCATGATGTCACAAACCACAACACAGAGTGGGTGGCAGGTAATGTGACAGTTATGGCCCCACCTGGATACGATCTCAAGAGAGCAGGAACCTACAGAGCAGCCACCCTGGACTGAGAGCCTTTTATGAGCCCAGCACACCAGCTATACATGCTGTCTGTCTAAAATATGCCTCTGCATGTGTCTCTGCATATCTATTATACATGATTTAGTGACAGATTCAAAGTAACTACAGGGCGCTGTATGCACTGTATGCTTAACTCTGAGTGACTCAGTGAGCAATGTCATTAACCACACAATATTTCACATTCATTTCCACGACCACCAACCTGCCACAGTTAAACAAATCTTGTGTAAGTAACAAAAGAGGAGAACAGACAGTGTTCATGGGCTGCAGCTACATTCCAACATCCATTTATTTTTTGGATTTCTGACACCTAGTGGTGAAACCACAGTACTGCTGTTACTGCTGCAGGAGCCCCTCACGCCGGCAGTCAGAGTAACAGAGTGATACTACTGTTCCTAGTGTTGCTCAATCACAGAAAAACAGAACGTTTAGTGAACACAGGAGTACGTCGCCTCCACATGTTGAGACACTCAGTGACTCACTGACGATAAAACATTGTGACCTTTAACGCTAAAACATACGTCAGCTCTGCTCTGGATTGCGTAATAAGCGTCACTTCCCAAAGTCAACTCCATTTCTAACTCCATTTGTTTCAGATGCTGTATCTCATCTCTTTCCTGACAACGTTTACTGGATAATGCAACACAGGGTGGAAAGCATCCATCTCTTTCATTGCCAGTGACAGACAGAAACATAAATGGACGACTTTAAAGACCTCAATAAAAACTCCATTTCCAGCGCACGCGGTCCTCTGCCTCTTGCAGTTACTCTGAAAACACAACGTTGCACAACAGCACCTTTCAAGGTTACACTTCCCTGCCTTTCCAAATCAGCCAAACATGTAAGAAGCCCTAATGTTTTTTCTGAGAGGGATTATGTCATTTTGAAACGAAGGCAATGTTTCATATTACAGGCTAATTAAGTAAAAGAGAACATTAAAGCAAAAAACATCCCTTTCTGCATCCTGATATGTTCTGCTGGGTTTCAGAAGGTGCAGGCGACAACAGATCATCCCTCAAGATAATGGAAGAGACCCCAGCAGAGGAAACACCCCGTGTTCCATATTCATCACATGACCTGAGGGAGAGGCTGACTGGAAGCAGCTGATTCTGCTTGCCCATGTGAGAGTAATTTGCTCTCGCTGTGATTTCACAGTCCTGACCCTGTGGGCCGATGTGACCACGCTGCCAAAAACAATAAGGGCAAAAACGCTACAGCGTGTTGCCTTCCGCCAGATTCTGCCGGCTTTTTGGCACTGCATTATGGGCTTTGCACACAAAAGCAATGACACAGCTGCAGCGTGCAGTTCAGAGCCATTCTCACACTGCAGGCACAGCTCCGAAACGCACATGTAACGCGCAGCCGAGTAATGGAATGCCAGTAAGATTAACTGTACTGGAAAACCTATTCTTTCTGCTTGAATTTATTCCCCTTGGCAATAACTTTAAGCCTAGCATGCACTTAAAGCACACTAATATGCACTCCCAGAGGAAAATGTAGCACTCCGTATTACAGATTTTATTTCTCATGAGTATCGTCTGAGACCTCAGTTAAACCTCATAATTAAATATTTCTGATTTTTAAAACTGCACATTAGTATGACAAATAACATGACAATTTTTATGAGGAGTAACTTATGAGAAATATAATTGGGTGATACTCCACACTTGCTGGAAAGTCCCACTATACCTGGTCAATAGACAATTCCCAGAGTGCCACTCTGTGAGATGGTACTGCTGGAGGCACAGCAATACTGTGAAACTCCCATGAGGAGACAAGGCGTTGCTGACTGCAGCAGCACTGCTGGAACCTGCAGAAGCCTGATGGGACACAGCGATGGGAAAGAGGGATCCTGCAGAACCCATCACACTGAGACGTAGCACACACGCACACTCATATGCACGCACAGGCGCATACGCTCTTACACAAACAAGCACACACACACACATACACATACATGCACACACATATACAGGCACGCACACACGCGTACACACGCAGGCACAAGCATGCATGCGTACACACACATGCACACACATATATGGAAACACACACACACACATGTGCACATGTGCTCACACACACATATGCACACACATGTATACACTCTCCGAAGAAGAGGCACGTGGCTGCCGGATGGGCCTAGCGTTTCTCCTCATAGTGACTCTGGAGACCCGGACCGGCTTTTGGAATGTCAGTTCCCTCAACAGGCAGAAACGTATCACTCCTACCGAGGGCCCAGAGGAGATATTTAAGGTCACAGTAAGAGCTGTCATGCAGTTACTGCAGCAGCAAAAGGTACAGATAATGCTACCGGTCAGTACTGCCAGAGACAAGACCATACTCTCCCAGCGAAATTAGCAGCAAGAGGCAAGGAAGCAGACCTGCTGAAATCAGCAGGGAAAAACCCCAGCCAGCAGTAACAGTGCATGGGCAGATCATGCCTGTGCCAGCTCTCCATGGGGACAGAGAGCACGACATGAGAAAACCTGAGAAACCAGGCAGAGGTCAAAGGTGAAGCCCGAGAGGTGACTGAACAAACATCAGCTGAGGAGTCCTGTTTTAGCAAGGCCCAGAAGGTCAGCCATGATGGCAGATGTAATCCACACCACTCCCATAATCCTCTCATCATACTCAAAAGCCATGTAACCCCTTTAAGGAAACGCCCCACAAGACATATTTCACAGGGAGGAAAGCCTGGCCTGTAGAAACAGCCTCAGGGAATCTCTCAAGTACAGCAGCCTTTCTAGAAGTAGAGCAAAAGTCCCAGTGGGAGTCCATCTTGTTTGACTTCTCACAGTAAAACAGCTAGCAGCTGCAGGAATTGACCACTCTCAGAAGGGAGATGTGATCTGTGAAGCTGCTCTTCCATGATGTTGTTGTGGAATAGTAAAAATTTGTCTTGCGCTTTGATTCAGCCCATCTGATGCTCTATAGGAGGCTGTTCCACAGTCTGGGGGCCATCGCAGCAAAGGTACAATCCCCCTCTTTTTAGCCTGGACTCGACCAGCTAGAAGTGCCTGGTCAGACGATCTAAGAGGCCTCAGAGTACGGTGAGGGATTGGCATCTCTGCAATCAGGAGCTGGATCATACAATCCCAGAAGGAGCACTGATCACTGGAGATGCCTGTGCTCCTCATGCTTGCAGGATGTAACCCTGACAGATGCTGGACAGGAGAGAAGAGAGCCATTCTGAATCCCAGCAGGCCTCTGTAAACCTGCTCCAGCAGGGCCGGACAGCAGGGAATCACACGCACTCATTCACGTTTTTAAGTTTAATGAGCACATTTCCGTAAGCAAGCTGCAGAGCGCCAACACAAGCAAATGCAAACAGCATTCAGCAGGAATGAAATCCGAGTCACTCTTGGATACTAAACAAGAAAATGTTGCTTGTGCAAGCTGATGGAACTAATCAATTTTCTGCAAAGCCTGTTTATGTCTGGCTTCAGGGGTGAATTCCATTTGCAGATTGAATTTACTCAGGATGCACCTGACCCTTAATCTCAGGTAATGTATTAACACCAGGGTTCAGGTCCTTGATTAAAAAAATTTTAAACCATAATTTTGGCAGTCACTGAAATGAATGGAAAATGTTACACTTGTTTAGGAGTGAAACTATTAGCTTAAGGTGGGGTGCAGGGCCATTAGACTGAGTCCAGGCCTGTAGATTCTTCCAGTTTATGACCACAGCTCCAGAAACTGCCGAACATGTAACCTCAAATCTCACAAAATCACTCGAACCCAACGCGAATCAGTGAGCAAAATATTCCTTACAGACAATACAGCTGAAACAAATTTATTTAAGTTTGCCAAGACATAAACCAAATGAGAATTTCTGGCAAAAGTACTCCTGTTATTCCATTTCTGTCTTTTTTTTTGTTTACATTAACTGTCATGTTTCCAGGTAAAAATCTCTTTGGCTGTCTGTAATCAAACTGCAGGTCTGATCTTAGCATGCACATGGTGTCAACACTAGCGATTATAGATGAAGCCCTTTGGTTTGTACTCACCTACATTAAGGCAGAAACACAAATTCATCATTTCCCATGTTGAATGGAAATTGTTCCTGGCACTTGTGAAAGATTAGATAAACAGTCTCGCCCCTTTAACTGATTTTATGCTTTGAAAGGATCTGACAGAGGACTTCCTGGTGGTTTTGGTAATGGCTGACTTTGGTCACTGCTGGAATGCACACATTCATTACCTCCCTGATGGGCCCTGGGCTCCAATGCTACAGTGAGAGAGTGTTTCAGCCAGCTGGGCTTTGCAGTGGAGGCATTCACCTCAGGAAGGAAGCATATCTTCAGCATGAAGCAGAAGTACAGCTGCTAGCTACAGCTGATGCTGTACTGTTGCTGTGAATGGGGAAAGTGAGAGAAGGGAATGTTGTAAATTTCATATCTAACAAGTAGGCTGACCTACTTCAGGATGCCTTTTCTGCAGTCCTTAGAATTTGTACAGAGGAGCTAAGCTCTAAAGGACTGTCTGATCTCTTTACGCCCTGCAGGTGTTAATGGATTTAAGCTAGGCTAACACTGATCACTTGAAAGGAAAAAAAAAAATGCCTAGCAATTCTTTGACACCACTTAGCATGACTTTGAAAGCATATTGACCTATTCTATTATCTATATCTATATTCTATTATCTATCTATAATCTACCTACAAATACATTATGTTTACATATATCCATTTAAATTGTCTCCATGTAATTCAATACAAGATCAGGTGAAACAATAGCCCTAGATACTGATGTCTGTATTAGCTGAAGAAATTATTAGCTTATATATTCATTTATATTATAGTCCTCTAATAATTCAGTTATTTCCCCGAAGCACAAACATGTACCATACAGTGCAGAAATCTCTGTCAAGCTTTAGCTCAACCCAATGTTGGGATATCTGATATCTGTGAACAACTGTCAACTGCAGACCAAGAGCATGTTTTGAATGGACAAGAAAGAACATACAGAACAGTTCCCAGGTAGACATCATCAGAGCCTTCTAATGACCACTAATCACCAAACTGTTTAAAAATGGCCTCAGAGAGCAAGCGTCAAATACTGAGTGTTTATCCAGAAACATAACCATAGGCCTCAAAGAGCAAGCCTCAAATGGAGTGTTTATCCAGAAACATAACCATAGGCCTCAAAGAGCAAGCCTCAAATGGAGTGTTTATCCAGAAATATAACCATAGGCCTCAACAGTACACTGTGCCACTGCATCTGTTTTTCTCCTGCCTGACTGTAACCCTCGTGAATGAAGCCCTCTCTGTCCAATGCAGTCTCACCCGTAGAACAGCAGAACCCTAAAGCTTGTCTTAGTTTCAAAAGGTGTGGAGAGGCTGTCTAATGACATATGGGCTTTAAGTAATTGAGTGCAGATTGTTTAAGTAATATACTCAAGTGCACAGACAGCATTACCTCACTGCCTGGCTCACACTCCTCCTTTGAAAGGCCACACACAGAAATCAGGGCGCTTTGGCACAGGTGTTTAACAAGGTCATTAAAAAGTAATTAGAGAGGAGGGGCAGTTTCTGTCATGCATATACAGTGCTGGACATTACAGCCATCCTGGGAATTGCATGAAATGTCATACAGGGGAAATATTACTATCAATGGGAAATTTTCCAGAAATTTCCAACATTCTCCAGCATCTGCTCAATCAGATTTGAAAAATGAGACTCATAAACCTCAGGCAAACACTGTTCCTGATACCCTGATGTTGTAGCGTCCATCGGTTCAGTCAGTACAGAGAAAAAAGAACACACTGGAATGTTAAATTGAATAACAAGGACCTAGAAGATTCCTTTTCTAAATGCAAAAACAATAAATACTAAACAGTGGGTAAACACCCAAGCAGCTGCAGACAACAGGTATACACAAGTCGTCATTCTGAAACTGAAATTCTAAACATGAACTTGGTACGATGCTGCTGTTGACAGACATATGACTCATTACTGAGGTGGAACAGCTGAGCAGAGCAGTAGAGGGTAGCATTAAACTGCAGGACAGTCAAGACTGAAGTCATCTAAATTGCAACTGTAGTTGTACTCAAGTCCAAGTCATGTAACTCCAGTCCACATCTCTGATAGCTGACCCATTATACGCGGACATACACAAACATAAAAATGTGGTCAAACTATAAATTACATGCGGTTATGTTTTCAGAATGACATATTGGTGATCACACTGGTGAATGTTTTTGTCCAGCAGTACACCCTGGCTGGATGGTGCTGCTCTCCCCCCTTGCACTGAGAAAATAACATCTCAGTTAATATTTCATGTGCTTTCAAAGTGCCAGAAGCAACATGATACAGAACTCCCTGCAGGCCTGGTTTGGTGGGGACCTTGACAATAATGAAGACTAATGAAGTCATACAGCCTGGTTATGAAGCATGTTTTCTTATGCAGATGCACACTTGGAGCCACATTGTTACCAGTCTTCCCTTTCTGCGGCTGTGTCTGTGGTTTCGGCTGCGCGGGGGGGTTCAAACTCTGGTATTGTCATTTTAGGTTACAGAAAAAGGTGAAACGGTGTCATTTAAACATGCAAAGAAGACCAAAAAAGGCAAAAAGCAAATAATGCATAAGTGAAACGCCCCGATTTACAATGTGTGAATTAGCTGCTACCATTAAATACCATTTCATATCTACAAAATGACCAATTATCATGTCATTTTTTTGTGTATAACCAGTAGAAACCAAGAGCAGCACAAACTATTGACATGAAATTACTGTGAATAATCTACACTGCCAAAACATCCATTTCTTGATGTCTTGCTGAGTGGAAACATTATTCTGGGAATAATGTTCACAATGTAAGGTAGCGCGTAAGAAACCTTTCTCCCAACATCTTGAAAAAGGAGTATTACATCCATCCAACACCAAGAGCAAGAAACCTCTTGTTACACAATGCACAATACAAGGTAAAACTGCTCAAGCTTGTTAATGAAAAGAGTCCCTCTCCAACCAAAACCTCTCCCTGGAGAAATGGAGATAAGATCTGTCCATATATACACCCTCACTGACAGCCCCTGTTCTGCATTTTATGAGGTTTACTCACGGTAAAGCACAAACCTGTGCTTTCTCAGGTTAACTCACAGTAGAGTGCAAAGCTGTGGTTTATCAGGTTAATTAACCAAAACAAAAAGTGCACAAACAAAAAAATTGCACAAAAAAATTAAAGTGCACAAACATTTCAGTCTGGCTCAGTCTGCTGAAGAGTCCCACAGGCACAAGCATTTAAACAGAGTCACTTAAAATATATCATCACAGGCTGGGGAGCAATCATCTAATGAATAAAAACACCAGACACAAAAGTGCTAATTACCCAGACTAAATCATACTGACCATCAACAGTATTTTTGGTATTTGTGTGCAATGTGTGGCTTTTTCTTTGTATTAATGCACCTTTATTACTTCATTACTTCATTACTAAATTAATTCAGCATGCTGACTGAGCGCAACCACATTTTTCCTAATTTATTAGCAGATTAATTGATTGCTCAGGGCAAAGACGTGGGGTTAACAAGTTAATGGATCATACTGGGCAAAGCTGCAGTTTATCTGGTTAACTGATCATACAGGGCAAGGCTGTAGTTTATCAGGGTAGCCGATCATACAGGGCACAGGGTTCTCTCATGGGGGTGTTTCTAAGGCTGCTGAAAATAAAACATGGACAGGACAAATGGGCTGCCATGTTCACAGGAGGGCCCCGGGGCAGTAAAGACGGGCCTGTGCAGAGGCCAGACAGCAGACGAGCAGCATGCCTGGTCCTCCCTCAGGCCAGTGGTCACAGTGATCAATGCCTCACGGTTACGGCACAGCCCATGATCAGCGACACGCCCACTTCCTTTAGGAGACTGCATGTTATCAGGGTCTGAAATTAACACCCGCCAGCCCACAAATGCTGGTAGATTTTCTTTGGCTGGTTAAAATTTCAGGGTCACTAGCCACTCTGGCATATGCTTTATGCATAAAAAATATAAGTGATCAGGACCTCTGATGCTATTTAAAGAACCCTCGTAAAATGCAAGATGTCTTGTGGGAAAGTTTGATTCCCATTTCATCAATTCTTTATCTGCTTAAATAATGCCTATCTGGCTAGCTAGCTAGGTAGCAAGCTAGTAGTAGCAGCAAACATTACTGTGGTTTAGCTGTCAGCTTTAGCTGGAGCAATGTCTTGCTGGCTAGCTAATAATATACAATATTTCTATCATACTGCTGTGTGTCTCGCAGGATCTAGATAAAACGCAACTTGACTCGCATTAAATCATTTTGGTGTTTAAAAAATCCAATTGGCTGGTGAATTTTCAATTTTTTCCAGCCATCCTTACTGTTGGATAAAAAAGGTTCATTTTAGACCCTGTGTTATTATTAAGATGACTTCCTTATTTTTTGCATGAAGAGTCAGAAACAAGCACAGAGTAGATCCAGGCATACACAATGACAGGCTCACGATTCAAACTTCATATCACAAGAAAGAAACATATATAAGACATTAACCAGAAACAGTTAACTTCCCATGTTTACCACTTAGCAGAACAGTCTTCAGGCTAATCTTTTAGGTCACCTGTAAAATAAATCAGTTTGAAAACATTACATGTCTTTCCAGGTGAATGCTAAAGTGAAATATTGCCTGCTCAGGCAGCAATTACAGGGTGGAATGGCCAAGAGCCAATGGTAGCAATAGAATATGAGAACAAGAGCCAATGAGAGCAAAAAAATAGGAGAGGGACAGCCAATGGGAGTGAAAGTATTTCAGAGTGAGAACCAATAGGAGTGTTAGGTGGCAAAGGCCTGTTGGAGCAGGAGAGTGAAAAGTTAGAGGTGGAGTGAGTGGGGAAAGGAGGCGTACACCTTCGTCTCCATGGTTTCTGGGTGCTTAATTTATCATGTCCAAATTCCACATGCTGAACAGGTTATTGCTGGAAAATCAGCCCGGTCTAGACGCAGGATGATGATGGATTACCTGCAGACTTCACAACATTTCTAATTAGCTGTCCCCGAACCCCTAACAGTGCAGGTGTTTCTGTCAAGCCTGAAACCGTGTGGCAGAAACGTCTGTAAGCAGAAAACTGTGCGATACACTGCTCCCCAGCGGGGAACCATCTCTCCAGCTGTCTTTAAGGTGGCTAAATACAGATCAAACCTGAATCATCAGGACCCAAACAGCCCCTGCAATCCAACGCACTCAGGAGAGTGTCAGTTTGATTAATTCAGGCTCTGTACGCTAGCAGAAATGTTATGGTGGTGATTAATTTACATTTCCACACTCTTAACTACAGCAAAACCTAAGAAAGAAAATTCTGCAAAAATAAAAGTTTGCTTGGTTGTTAGCCAGAGGAATTTTATTTTCAGGATGGAAAGATACGAAGCCAGGAAAACAAGTCTGAGAAACAAATATCATTTTTGAAGTTTAAATATTACTGTTGAAATCATCACAGCAAATCATGGGAGAGAGAATGACAGTCTTCAGTACATTAAAGAACAGCCCTCCCTGCAGTTTACTGTCTGCAGAATAGCAGGTTTGATATTGAAACAGTGATGGTAAAGACCATAAGCTTAAGTTCTGAGCTGCGTTTTGCACTCATCAGATGTCCAGCACATGAGACAGTCACATTTAAACCACGTTTATCAGACAGTACACTGTATATTGCAGTCAACATGCAAAGTGGGGTAAGGTGTGTGTGTGAGCATGTGTATGTGTGTGTGTGTTTGGGTGAGAGGTCCACAGAGGTTATTTTTGTGCAGTCAAACATGCAGGGGCCCTTTGTATAGTCTGCGTGAGATAAGCACAGAAAGGTTGGTTTAAAAGCGCTGAACTTTTGACATCCACAGGCACCGCAAGAGGCCACCTGAAGCACTTGCAAGATCAAAGTTAGCTACTGGGTTAACTGTTTAACTACATGGGAAATGTGTGTACAAGCGGGTGGTGTTTAGTGAGACAAGCAGAGACTCAGACTCAGAGCAAAGAGCAAAGGAAGAGTCAGCTTGCCAAATGGCTCCAGGGAACCAGCAATTAACCAGCGGTTATAACTAGGGGCTCTAATAGAGGTGAAGGTCTTTCAGTTGTCATGTTTTTTCCATGGCTGCAGGCATCATTAGGTTCTCTATAAAAAGAGTCAGAGAGGCATTATTCACTCTGCTTCTGTAGCTGATGCGCTGTAAATCATGAATGGGATGGAACAGTGGCTGTGACCGTGGCGTCTACACACAGCGAGAAAGCTATGCGTGTTCCTGTCCTCTGCTTTTGTGTGGTCTTCTCCTCCTTGTTATGCTTATGTCTATGATGGAGTCCTCCCATAAGAAAGGCATGCTTTAGAGATATGAGCCTTTTATGCCGTAACAAAAACAAATCTTTCATGATGAAAAATTACAATTGACGCAAAAGACATCACGCAATGTGATTCTGCTGCTGCTCTGAGAAAGGACCTCTCTGAATATTGGATAGGAGACTATATCCAAAGCCGTACAGCCTGACAATGTCTTTATTACCCTCATCTCTTACAAAACATTTTTATATGAAGAGATCTAAATCTGAAAAATTTATAATCCAACACAAGCATAAAACAAGGCATGTTCCGGCTGTTGGGGTGAGCTGAATTGCCCCTGGGGATTCAGAGCAGACAGTCCTTTGACCTTTGCCTTATCTGCAGTGGTCAGTACTCAGTCAGCTGGGTTATCGAAAGGTCAGAGCGCAAAATGAGGTCTGGGGTTGTTGTGTTCACCTTAGAGGAACACAGGTCAGAGTGCTGACACACACGGCCAAAGCAGAGAGAGCAGAGTGCTTCTCACATTTACTGCTGGTACTGGCCAGTTACATCTGTCAGAGAGACTGAGAGAGGGCTAGAGGGAGAGAAAGATGGAGGGAGAGGGAGAGACAGGGAGAGAGAGCAGGGAGAGAGGGAGGGAGAGGGAGGGAGACAGAGAGAGAGAGAAGTTGGCTGTCAACATTCAGAAAAAGAAAAAATAGCCACATAACAGGTTCCCAATGTGGTATGAATTTTACAGAGGCAGCGAGCCATATCAATTATCTCATAAATCTCCTGTGTTCTCTAAGGGTGTATGGGTGACATCATTCTTTACAGGAACTCACACAGCAAACATCACTGACCAAACGGCATGTTTTTACCACCTGTGAGGCAGGGCAGTTCTCAGCCCTGAGCCCTGTGAAGCAGGCAGCTCTCAGCACTGAGGCCTGTGAAGCAGACAGCTCTCAACACTGAGGCCTGTGAAGCAGCCAGCTCTCACACTGAGGCCTGTGAAGCAGCCAGCTCTCACACTGAGGCCTGTGAAGCAGGCAGCTCTCAGCACTGAGCCCTGTGAAGCAGGCAGCTCTCAGCCCTGAGGCCTGAGGCCTGTGAAGCAGCCAGCTCTCAGCCTCACACTGAGCCCTGTGAAGCAGGCAGCTCTCAGCCTCACACTGAGCCCTGTGAAGCAGCCAGCTCTCAGCCTCACACTGAGGCCTGTGAAGCAGGCAGCTCTCAGCCTCACACTGAGCCCTGTGAAGCAGCAGCTCTCTGCCTCACACTGAGCCCACTGAAGCAGGCCCTCAGCCCTGAGGCCAGGAAGCAGGCAGCCTCAGCACTGAGGCCTGTGAAGCAGCCAGCTCTCAGCTCTCAGCCCTGAGCCTTGTGAAGCAGGCAGCTCTCAGCACTGAGCCCTGTGAAGCAGCCAGCTCTCAGCCTCACACTGAGCCCTGTGAAGCAGGCAGCTCTCAGCACTGAGCCCTGTGAAGCAGGCAGCTCTCAGCACTGAGGCCTGTGAAGCAGGCAGCTCTCAGCTCTCAGCACTGAGCCCTGTGAAGCAGGCAGCTCTCAGCACTGAGCCTTGTGAAGCAGGCAGCTCTCAGCCTCACACTGAGGCCTGTGAAGCAGCCAGCTCTCAGCCTCACACTGAGCCCTGTGAAGCAGGCAGCTCTCAGCACTGAGCCCTGTGAAGCAGGCAGCTCTCAGCACTGAGGCCAGTACAAAGTAAGTGATCAATAACTACAGGACACCATAGAGCTATTATTGTAAGATCTTATCTAGACACACAGATTATTAAATTTTGAGTGTTTTTATAAGATGCAAAATAAATTACAGCATGCTCAATAATATACCTCTGGCCCAAAAACCATTATATGGTACCTTCACAGCAGCACAGATTATCCTTTTGTTGGTGTAAATGGAGAGCAGTCATAAACTGTGACAGAATAACTGCGTGAAGGAACATACACACATTTCAACACAGACTGACACAAAAGGAGAAACACTGGAGGGGAATATCTCTCCATCTTCATATGCTGGACAACAGAAAGGAGAGGATTCTGGCTGCAGTCTCACTGTCTCACAGCTCTGTCTGCTGGCAGCTGTAAAGCACAAGAAAAAAGTGACTTATTTTTTAGTTGGAATTGATGGCTTCTGGGATTGCTGCAGTTTGGTTTTTTTTATCCAAACTTCTACCCCCCAAAGCACTCCCTTCATCCCACATGAAAGGAATTAAACCACCACTTCCAAGTTTTCTCAAAAACACCTCTCAATTACTGCACTCAGTTCCAATGACTGCAGTGCTTGAAAGCTCATAAAGTCTCATAAAATCAGCAGCTCAGTCAACTTCAAAAATACTTTATAGCAAAGAGGAAAAAAGTGTGTGTTCATTCGTTCTTTTTCCACCGTGCCTGATCAGCACAGTGACAGGAAGGAGATGCGTACTCACATTGCGTTCTGTGACAGAGACACACTGCAGTCTTTGCAAAGGGATGGACCTGGTGCTCCATGAAATATTTTAAATTTTTCAAAAGTAAAAACAAATTATTATAAAACAACACATCTAACATCTAACCACTCTTTTAATGACTGAAATAAATTTGTTAAAGTCAGTGTAATTTCATCTGAATTTGAAAAAGGAGCAGCAGTGTGGTGTAGTGGTAAGGAGCAGCAGTGTGGTGTAGTGGTAAGAAGCAGCAGTGTGGTGTAGCGGTAAGGAGCAGGGCAGCAGTGTGGTGTAGCCGTAAGGAGCAGGACCAAATAAGTATCGGTCAGTTCAGACCTTTCTGTCATGCTCATGTTAACCTTTAGTTTAAGTAGTCAGGATCACTTGTTTTGTAACGTGTGTTACCTGTCAAATGTCAGTTTACAGTTGCACATACTTAAGGACTGAAAGCAGCTACTCTGATCAGTGAAAACCATGCAAGAGTGATGGCCCACCTTGACTTTGCATTTGAAATCCCTTATCATTACAGCCCCCCACACAGATGTTTGGAACTTTCACACCTCTTCCAATCAAGTCACCTCTGCACCTTAGTATGTCCATCTAGCCCTAGCCAATCAGCTCTTAGTAATCATGAATCAATCAGCACTCAGCTGCTGAGACTCTGACAAGGGCATGTGGGCTAGATATTTATGGTGCTGCCTCCATCTGCAGGAGGGTGTTACAGAGCTGCCTCCATCTGCAGGAGGGTGTTACAGAGCTGCCTCCATCTGCAGGAGCGTGTTACAGAGCTGCCTCCATCTGCAGGAGGGTGTTACAGAGCTGCCTCCATCTGCAGGAGGGTCTTACGGTGCTGCTTCCATCTTCTCTTATTATGTAACGGAAAGCACTTTACTCCCACTGTACATTACATCAGCAATAGAAGGAACAGCCACCCTTTGAAGCTGGTCGACTGGAGCGTGACTGTCATTTTCCTCTGAGAGTCTCAGGTTTCGCTCAGCAGACTTACTGTAGCATGTATGAGACTACAAAGGAAGAACGCCGCATGTGGTACACACTGGCAGCTTATAAAACAGACAGCCATGAAATGGCCTGGAGTCAGCAGAGCCAAACGGCTCACAGGACAGACACAGGCAGGGGAGAGGACCGAGGGAACGAGGGATGGACAGACCAACAGGAAGACACATACAGACATTGGAAATGACTGTGTAATTTTCCTCCCCAAACAAACATGTGGTGCAGGTTAAAGGAGCATAAATATGTCAGCAGGAATGAGAGGGAGACAGGACTGACACGTTCCTTCTGTTGCCGGGCCAAGCTCAGGGACAGCCTGAAGCTCCAGCAGAGCTCTGATGGACAGATCTCCCTCATTTCAGCCAAGCCAGAGACACGCAAGTTATCTGCATCTGACCACAGACAACAAACTCAGCCAATGAGGCGCGGCTGCTCACTGCTGCACGCGACTCAGAGAGACACATTACTCACCGAGGCAATAGGAATCATGTGATAATCTCTCATGACATGTGCATTCAATTGCGGTACCTCATCAAGTATGCTGGCACTTTGTCAGAGCTTGAAGCTTCATTGAATATATGCTGTACTGTATGTTTTTGTTTTTATGAATCTGCATGTTCGTTTCCATTCAGCATGGCCTGTTGCCTGATGCTGACAAACCAAGCCTAATCAAAATGTATCCATGTGGATCTTTCATTCAAAAGCATGTTTCTGTTTGGCATTTTGTTTTATCCAGCGGGGTCACATATGTTACCCAGTGGTCACAACATAATCTATTAATCAAATCTAATTCATATATCACTGTTAATAAAGAGACTGCCGAGGAGCTTTGGAAAATTATAACCATATTACATAAACAATGGAAAATGGAGTCTATAAAGAACAAAAATGATGCAATCAGAAACAGATCACCTTGAGTGATAATATTAGAAAATTTGATATAAACTGCTGACTGTAAATAAAGGAACTTCCTGATGTAAATAATATTTACTCCCAACTGATGAATACCCAAAAAACAACTTCTTACATTTGTAGAGTTTAATTAATTATTGATGATTTCAAACCAATAATATGCACCATCTCATAGCAACCATAAAAAGTACTGATAGGCGAAAGGAACTGAACCAGGTGTGGCATGTGCCACCAGTGATGATATGTCCATGAAGAGCAGCAACATACTGCTGACCAAAGATAAAGCAATCAGTAAGGAAGAGTCATGTAAACTTGCTCTGATACAGGATGGTACTGAACACCCAACGCTGCCGGCAGCTACAGTGCAGCAGCCATCTGCTTCAACAAGAACATTCCAGCAACTTCAGAGAACACATTAATCACTGCAGTGGATTGGTGCAAACTTATCTACACCTGGCCCCCGTGAAGCTGGTGTTTACGTGTTTTTATTAATCACAGAATGGGACTTTCCCACAGTGCTCATTGGGTTATGGGAGCTTGTAACCACACTGCTAAGGCAAGGCTTCATGTGGTTTCGCATAAGAACATAACATCATTTGTGGTCTCTGACGTCCTCATAAAAAATAACAAAAGACTTTTACGCAAGGATCATTTTGGAGCTAAACAGGCTTAATGAAGCATGTAGAGCAAGACGAATGTGTCCTGAGATTACAGACAACCTGCGACCTGAAATTACAGACAAAATCACCAAAGCTGAACTGTTACATTCATCTTCTATTTTACGGTAATATATATTAGCATTTAGTATTTGATATTAGTGAAAAATAAATGATCGTTTCTATGTGGATATGATGGAAATGACAAGTCAATATAGGACATCTGACATCACAATGTAGAAGTCCTGCAGTGTCTTTACTGGGTGAACATGCATGGTTTCTAAGATGAAGAAACCAGGACATTTTTTACAAACAGCTTCTTCCTCTGAGCAGAGTGTCACAGACCACCCGACTTGCATGGAAGACATTATTTCTCTGGCTACAAACACACCAAAATGTGGTTACATTAAAAGAGAGGGACAGATGGACAGACTCTGCAAGAGGTGTCCAGCCACACCCTGTTAGCAAAGACCACTTCTCTAACAGAGACAATCATTAAAACTAGAACAAAAATGTAACAAAAGGTGCAAACATATTGTCCTGTACCCATTCACTTTGCCTGTCTGACAAAGCCTATCCAACATAGCAACAGTCACTATGGGGGTGTTGGCCCCATGGATTGGCCCAGATTAAATTAAAGTTTGGAGAGCAGCAAACATATGCAGACAGTAGCAAACGTGCCGTTTGAGAATACTTCTGCCTGAGAACAGTAAAGCTGAGGACAGAGGGTATGGATGGGGTCCTGGCTGTGGTCATACTGTCAGGGGATCTGGCGTGCTGACGGGGTCTGTCCATGCCTGGAGCTGTTTAGAGTGACACAGTGACCCCACAGAAGGATGACGCCTTTGGGAAAGTGTGTCAGAGGCATGAAATGAGAATAAAGTGTCGAGCACACTCTCCAGCGATGGGACTGCTGTCGTTTAATGGCTGGAAATGCATCTGAGACTCAGAAATATGGCGCTCAGATTTCTGCAAGGGTGTGCATTTATAGGCATGACACATTCTGGCATTCTGAATGCAGACGGTGAGAGCAATGGCCAGTGTGTCTCCATTTACTGTGTGACAGTAAGCTGGACTTAGTCTCAACAGGCAAATCTAAGCCACTCCTCTAGAAGGAGGCATGTGTTTAAATTGCCTGTTTCCATTGTCAAATCCATTTAGGACACCTAAACACAGCAACCAGCAGAACATGGGGCCCTCATGGTCACAAAGGCATGGAAACAGACTGCATCCACATTTATGAGACTGAGCAACACATTTCACATGGGTGTTAGTATCTACCAATATCCCCAAGCAAAAGACTTCAGCTCAACTCTCACCTGCCTGTAAACGATCACCTTCCCAATCCAGGGAGAGCCAACGGCCATCCCCTGACCAGCTCACCAGGGCACTAAAGCCATTAATATATGGTTTGGGAAGATGGGAATGTTATGTGATTATAATTGTTTTTCAAGTAATTATATTTTAAATTAATTAAAACTGTAAATCATTATTTTTGACATTTGTCAAAAATAAATCAATTGACTATCGTACTAATATCGTACAATTATGTACATCCAGTATGTTGTAGAATACATCTGATGTTTCATGTCATTTTAATATGAAAACTCAGGTAGTATAATGGATACCACCTTTTTTCAGATTGAAGTCATTGATGGTATGGAGGAAACTGTAAGTGCATTTGTGCTTTTCCTGGTCCATGACTCTGTGTGTGCAGTGGGTCACTGCTCAGAGCTGACCTGACACAAGGCCTTCATGAGTTCACACGCTAAATGAGTCACTTCATGAGACAATGCCCATTCCCCCTCTGCTTCCTGCCCAGCCTCACATGCTGAGGTAATGGCATTTTGGTGGACTGCTGCTCCATCCAGGCAAATCTAGTGAAGCGAGATCCAGCTCTGACCCAGAGCTGATCAGACTGAAACCCACTGGAAATATAAATGAGGGCCAAGCAGCCATAACCTCTGAGAAGCCAGCGAGATCAGCCCTTTTACATTATTTCAGGTCTGCGCAACACTAAAATTTAATGTTCCTTGACTAAACTTGAGTAGTTAAGTATATGTCCCTTATATCCAGACCTGATCTTGTGGAAAAGGTACCCTTGTTTCAAGCACACGTGCTTAGCACCAGCTGGCACCCGTAATGAATGGTACAACCCAACACCGATCCATAATGAAGCAGGTATCAGGCCTCAGGAGACCAGTCCAACTCATAAACAGCGGGGGGTAGCAGGGCAGTTGACTTTTTATTACAAACACCTGTCCCTTAAGTGCTAGTAGTCTACCGAAGGAACACAATTAACCTGCATAACACAAACCTTATTGTAGCAGTTGTGCGTGTCACCTTGCTTAATTTGATAAGAGCTCTGAGACTCATTATTTTCTCAGTGGTGCAGGTTACACAGAGGCCGCAGAAACAGTTATGGAACCGTGTCAATACACTGTACCAGCCAGTAACTCTCCTGGGGCCCCACACCCAGAAAGGGAGGGAATCAGAGTCTGCCTAACATACCAAGCCCAACCCCCATACAGAGAGACTCTGTGCCATCCACCTTTGACCAGGTATCCAATTAATCACAAAAAAAAACATTTTTACCTTAGATTCTGTCTTTTATGAAATGCATTTTAGGCTATTTGCACTGCTTGCTGAGTTTGGATAAGAGCACCCTTTCATTAGTATTGTAAGTAAATGCCTGCTGGTACAGAGGGAAGGACAGAGAAATGAAATATGTGCAGCATTGATTTGAATTTTATCCCTCTTGTAAGTTAGTGTGGGTGTAAGACCATGTAAAATATGTAATATCTTTCATACTAATATTTTGACCCACCCAGGCGCATCATGCCTCCCACTCTGGAAATTTAGGTATTTGTAACTTCATTGGAATGAAGCATTACTTACTGTTGGCAAAATCTGCATCAAACAAATTGCCTGCAACACACCTGCTCCTGCTTCTCTCACCCACGGCCTCCACACATACCAGTCCAAACATAGCGTAGGTATTCTTCACAGAAAGAGGTTAACACTGGCCATCTTCCACAACCATCCTACAAAGAAAGCCACAGAAATGCCCCTGGCCTCAAACAAAGCTAAGCTCATCTGGACGTGATCGGCAAATGACTCATTAGGGAACCATCCAGACAATTGTAGGTAATTATATTAGTGATATGGAAATAGTGATATACCTTGTTTTACCTTATTTATCAATGATATCATGACATGGTACTGTAGCAATAGCAGATTGATAAGCTGTGCTGTAGCCCACTCACTTTGATCCTCAGCAATGTAAAACATGTGACAGACCATCTAATGACTTGAGAAAGAACCATAATGGACTTATATCTGTGTAACACTGATATGTATAGACTGATAGTCTGAGTGAAGAAACTAGGATGCTGTTAATTACATACTAACACATTTACCACAAGGACACAATATCTGAACAAAGAAATAGAAAACTTAAACATGCACATACCAAGGACAAGCCTTGCTTTTAATGAAAAGCAGGGTTTCTGCAAATTCTGAGAATTAATAGCTGAGTAACAGGGATTGACCATCTGTGGCTGTAAATTTAATTTCAGCAGCCATATTACTTGGTCGGAAAGTCATGCTCTGAAGCACGACGGAGACACTCTCCGTCAGAACATCACATCTTCTGGGGGGCACGGCTGAGGTCATGAGACTGGGACCACATTCCTTATTGTTCCATGAGTCTGATCTGGGACTGCCACACGTTTCCATAGCTTAGCTAAGAAACACTGATCAAAACAGGAAAACCACACGCTCGGGGGACCCTTCTAAGCCTAATCTTTACTAATCCCCACAGAGAAACAAGGCACTGTTCTTAAGGCGGAAGATCAAAACTGACGTTTCTATGAGAGAACGTTAAGAGGGCTTGGTAATCTGCCTCTTAGATGCTACTCACTGTTTCCAAAAAACTCCTGACTTTGCTGATCTCAGTGACACTTGGGAACAGAAAACAGGGTTACTGTTTAGCCCATATTGCAGTTACATCTGGTGAGAAAATCCTACCAGGTTCCCTCCTAGTGTTAAATTCCAGAGCTCACCCCCTTGTCTGTTCTCATCTTTTTCAGTTGTTGTTTTTGCAGTGCCCATGACAACACCTGCTTTTGTCTGAGTATGGCAGACATCACACTGACTGTATTTTGTTCATGTGACAGTAAATAAATTCTGAGTGGATATATGCATCCAGCTTTCAAAGTTACAGCAGAAGTGAACTGTTCCAGTAAGTTGAAGTAATGGCAAAAATCAATGTCCCAGATTATTAAGAGTGAAAGACTATATACACTGTGAGAAGCTGACACAAAACACCCCCAAGGGCCAAAGGGTAGGTCAGCTCATCCACCCTTTAGATAAACACACCAGGCATTTCTCCACAGTCTCAAATATAACACACAGTCTCAAACAGCCAGTTTACAGCAAGTCTGCAGCGCATTACCAGAATAAGCTGGCTTCTGTTAAGACCCCAAGCACAGCTTTTTTTTCTGATGATTCAACGGTGAAATAAACCACTCTGCCCTTCTGAAGTCCACAGTGTGAAACCCAGGAGCTCTCAGACAAACATTACAGACCGATTTCCACACGTAATCAATTTGCATGCGCTAATATTCTGAGCCTCCTGCACTCCTCAGCTCAGATACAGAAGGGCTTCCAGGATGTACCTCTTCCCCTTACTACTCAGGGGAGTGTGTGTGTGTGTGTGTGTGTGTGTGTGTGTGTGTGTGTGTGTGTGTGTGTGTGTGTGTGTGTGTTAGTCTATTGGTCTGTCTGTCTGTGTCTTTGTGTGTGTGTATGTGTGTGTCATAGATAAGTAGATACCATTTTTGAAATGCCATTTATGCTTCACAATATGAATACAAAAATAAGCATAGCAGCAGAATCTGTATGTCTGTTACTGGCAATGATTTGCCTTTGGACATCTGTAGAGGAAGTATATCTATATACGCAGTCATGTGTAGAATTTCACTGCTTCAGATTGGATGCTGATATCAATATGTTTGGGACAGGTTTTAAGGCTGTGGTAGTGACATCAGGTTTAACCTGAAAGTCAAGGACAACACAAATAGGTCAGCCAACAGATATCTGGGCCTGGCGTCTTCTGTGCTAATCCCTACGACTTGCACTGTTTGAGCATTTTAAAGAAAATAACCCTTTATTAGTCTCGCTATTGTTCAAAATCAGCAGGGTTCACACTTTTCTAACCAGACATGACATGGAGTGAATAAAAATGTTTTGCTTTTGGGATTAATTTGATGCACATAAATGCCATTGATCTACTTTTATGACACTGTTTCTAACTCCCCCACAGTTGTTCAGAAAGGCTCATGCTTACATGTCATGTGACCTGACTTGTTGGTGCCTGTACCACTGAAGAATATCACCTAGGAGAAATGGGAGAAGCTGAGCCATATCTCTTCAATCACTTGCTGACAAATAGTTTCCGTACACAGTAATAAAGGAAGAATGAAGGCCAATTTTGTGCTTTGGATAAAAACCTGCAGAAATATTACAGCAAAACAGTAAAACTATGAAATGAAGACACTCTATCAAAGCCCATCTGAAGCAAACGGCCCATACAAGGTGATTCATGTCTGTTTTGGAGTGTTGATGGGTTTGGGGTTTTGGGAGAGCATCAGCTGAAGTTGAAAACATTGATGTGTTTGGGGGGTGAAGAGCCTGAGGTACAGTAATTCTCAGAAGCTGCTGAACTAACAGAGAGAGAGATTGATTTCACAGGGGACCCTGAACATGCCTTACATTCAGTAAACAATAGGACCCACAAATGCCTCTGAAACAAGGCCCAACAAGTCACCTGTCAGTATGCGGAGGTGAAAAATTGGTCTCTGGTGTCAAGCGTTTTGAGAAAGAACAGATGAGGGGACAGAGAACAAACACCCGGCTGATGAGAGACTACTTTTACCTACAGGTTCTGTTCAGGGATGTTTATAGACACAGTGACAGCTGATGTTTCCCTGAACCATCTGTCATGATCTAACATCACTCAAAAGCCGAGGGCCTCACCTCCCCATGTCTTCAGTCCAAACTACAGAAGAATGTGTCTTTGTGTCCTCCTCATGCCAGTAACACTGTGAAGAACAGCCCTTGTGGCTTGAGGGTTCAAATACACTTACACTGCCCACATCAAAATCAGACCCATGAAGTGAAGCATCCAGAATGGAGTTTCAAAAACAGCATCTGTTATATCTGATGTTTGGTTGAAAATAAACCATGTGAAAATTAAATAAAATGTATTGGTTCAACATACTTGACTTTCAGAAACATGAAACAAATACAGACATTGTTTTGTTCCTGGGAAAAAATGTATTTTTGGAAAGAAACAGAAATTTTGCCCTTTCAGCAAGAGGCTACAGTTTGATTCCATTTTGGTCTGTGATTAGATGGTACCTCAGGGAACAAACATAGATTTTTTGGCTATGAATAAGCTGTGCTAGAAACCGCAGTGTCCTTGTGTTAACGGCTCCCCCACGGTGACAGCAGTATATTTATCTTACCACTAGGTGTCACAAGGGAACAAAATTGATACCCACTAATGGAAATCAGGATTCAGGGAATCAACACACAAGGTACAAGCAGACACAACCCCAGATATTGACTGTAGCTAAGAGAGGATGTGATCAATAAGTTAAGGCTAAAATACTGAATAAAAAAGACACAATATGGAACTGAGCCCACTCTTGGTGTGATTGTGGGTGGGGGACATTTGAGGGGGGCAGGGGGAAGGAAGGCACTCTCTCAGATGGAAACCTGCTAGTCAAAAGTTTATGTCTATGAGTATAGCTGAAGGGATTCTTTAACAGTGCAGTCCAAAGCAATCTCCTTTACTAATAAATGGAAAATTACTACACTGTTGGCATTGACTTTGACAAAGCAACCTCTGTGCTCTAGCAACTTCTCTACACTAGTTTCTTTTTGGGGAGGGGGGATAATACTCCCCCCTGCCCCTAACCGCTATGCGTGTGCGGCTGGGACAACATATTCTCTGCCTGCAATCACAAACTGACACTATCATCTGTGGGCCTTTAAAGAGAGTGGACCTGAGCTTTCTGCCATTTGACAGAAGAGCATTTGGGGTTGAAAGCAAGAGAAGAAGAACACAGAATAATCTAATACATTACATCTACGACACCATGAACGCGAGAGAGAAGCACTCAAAAGGGCTGCGCTGGTCAGAAGCCGAAGCCTAAATCAGCATAACATTTCTTTTTTTTGCCAGACAGCATCCATTCCTGGAAAGTAGTTTACTGTTGAGTAAAGAAAGAGAATCCCATTTAAAAAAAATGAAGCTGAGTTTGTGTAAAAACAGTCACATTCCTGTTTAAATGCCACATTCACATGTTCACAGTGTGAGCTTATCAGACGAGCGCAGACACAAACAATCACGGTGGCACACGAACATGGTGTGTGAAAAACGAAAGTGTCTTCATTTCATCATTCACATTGTTTGGAGCATCTTTTAGAAACCAGATACAATGACAAGCAATCATTTCCAGAGTGATGGCTGACTGTCAGCAAATCCATCTCTTAAAAAAAACAAGAGAAATGGAGAAAGAGAAATGAAAAATACCACAAATAAACCACTTTTTATGTTTTACGTTCCGGAGTTATTAAATCAACCTCACTGCCAAATAAAGCCAGTCTAAGCCCTGAACCTAAAGTGATGATATATTTCACTGCTGGCCTCAACTTCAAGTGTCTTTCCTTCATTTAAACCACATGTCGCTAATCCTGCTGTCTCCATGCTGGGAGCTGTTGGCGAACCGTGCAGATGAACTGACACAAGCAGCGCTTTGGAAAATCAGTCAACATCAGTCCAATGTTTGCTGCATACTCTGCGTCCTTTTGCTTTCATCAATCATGCACTCGTTTCTCTGATGTCTGTATTCTCTGCCTTTCCATACGGCTCACACGTGGCTTCATTGGTCACATCACACAGCATATCCACACATTGCTATAGTGATGCACTCCAACAATCATGTTACCATCTTTAGCCATCGGCTGATATTGCTGTGGTGATGGACCATCTGCTCTTATTTTTATAGTCTGTACTTGCAAAATTACTCACTTTTTCATTTTGGAATACAACACATTTTGGAACATGTCATTTTGGTTGTGGACAAAGAATTAAAAAACTATGTCAAATTGTTATTGAACAGACTTAACAGATCATAATTTATGAATAGTTTATATCTATCCTACCATCATATCCTATCATCAAGGTGCATATGCTGTAGTTGAGGAAATCCCCTGCCTTTAAGAATTCTTTTCTTCCTACTGGAAGAAAGACTTATAATCAAATTCCTACATTCCCACTTTCACACATTTCCTACATATGGTAGTTTCTCACTGACTCCCAGGCCAGGACTGTGTGAGCATGCTGTGTTTTGCAAGGCATTGCCACTGAGAGCTCTCTTGCTGAAGTGTTACCTGAGTGTGGATCTGCTCTCCTGTCTCCTCTCTGCCTGGAACACCCACCCCTCAGCATGCCATTTGTCCTGAGTGTGAGCGATGGTGTCCTGGGGAGCTGGCCTGGGGCAGTCTGGGGTAATCTCCCAGCCCTGAAACAGCCCCCCGCCCAGGTGCACGCGCTGATCTGGGGTCAGGCGAGGGCGGGACGGCGGATATTTTCCCGTCATCACAGCCAGCCTCCGGGGCGGTCAGTCATCGCGCTGCAGGCAAGAGGAGGAAGTGAGAGGAAAATCTAAATCAAGGCCCGACCCTGGGGCCTGCATCTGGCTGTCTGCAGTGATTTATTCAAACGAAAACTGCGGCACAAATGAAACTCTGAATGCTTTTTGGAGAGACTCTTCTTCTTCTGAAACATCTTTATTTATTCTAAATCTGCCAGCAGAGTGTTGCGATAGCAGGGCTTCCTGGTGAAGTTTTATGGGCTCACGCATAAACAAGAACATTTTGTTTTCCTGCACTGCATGGCCTTTATCTGGGTTTTGCTGGCGTTTCCCTCACACTTCCTCTGCTCTCTGTGAGTGTGGGCCAGGCCTGGTGTCTGAGCTCCACCATGCAGCACACAGCAATGCACTGCTGCTCTTCACATGACTGCTGGCCCCATCTGCTGTCATCCTGACCAATATTCAGCACAGGAATCCCATAAAGAAGATATGTTACTGACGCATGTGCGAGGTTAGCACTCCCATAAAGAAACACTTCAGAGCCTGGATTTAACCCTATCATGGCAGCAGCAGACATCAGCAGAATATAAACCAGCCAAGTTCAAAACTGATTACTGCAAGCAAGCCTAGACATTCTTCTCCATTGCTGGTAAGTCTGTATTGGAAAGCTGCAGAGACACAGGCATTTGTTATTGAAACTTACTATAACCACCACTACCATAACATACCACTGGAGTAGATTTCATCATTGTACCATTTCATTTTCACGGAATATTGTATGCCACTAACCTTCACATAGTTTGGTAAGACTTCATAACAATATCATATTATAAATGTGTAAGAAAGCATTAATAACTGACTTATTCAAAAAACATTGTTGGAGTTTAGTTCAGCATTACTTTATGTTAGTACACATGTTATTAAGGAGGATGCCAGGGCATCCAGGCTGAGGTTATAATGTGCACTGCACATACAACATAATAACAATACATATTGTAATCTTGTGTGGAATTTGATCAATCTGGCCTCCTCCTTAGTTTAAAAATGGTCATTGAAACAATGTGTTTCCAATACTTAAAATGTTTTTGTTGATTGTTGTGTTTTCTTTATTAATGATGCATAACTGGGTAAAATTATAAACAAATATTTCTTTGTATTTTTCCATTACAATGAAGCAGACAGACCAGCAGTGGCCCAGCTGCCACATCCTAGGTCTTACTTGATTTCGTACCTACAGCCCCTGCTGGGCGGGGTTACCCCTGCAGACACTGCAGCAGGTCCTGCTGGGCGGGGTTACCCTGCAGACACTGCAGCAGGTCCTGCTGGGCGGGGTTACCCCTGCAGACACTGCAGCAGGTCCTGCTGGGCGGGGTTACCCTGCAGACACTGCAGCAGGTCCTGCTGGGCGGGGTTACCCTGCAGACACTGCAGCAGGTCCTGCTGGGCGGGGTTACCCTGCAGACACTGCCTGTGGGCTGGGAGACAGAACCACAGGGATTCCCCCAGCTAAGCTCTCTATACATTCACAACTCAGCATCATTACTGTCTGTAAATCTTCAAAATCCTCCCAATCCTAAGCCTTTCCTGTGACTCAGTGTATTAAAAATAGAGATGTTTTTACCGCCACTCAGACTGAACGAAAGGATCATTCTGTTTCTTCACACTGGACTGTGTTTTGAAACAAATGAAAATGGATCTACAGGTGGATCATGCAGCAGAACTGAAGGGCACACTCCAGCTCCAGCTCCAGCTTTAGCTTTTCAGCTTTAGCTTTAGCTTTAGCTTTAGCTTTAGCTTTAGCTTCAGCTTCAGCTTCAGCTTCAGCTTCAGCTTCAGCTTCAGCTTCAGCTTTAGCTTTAGCTTTAGCTCCAGCTCCAGCTCCAGCTCCAGCTCCAGCTCCAGCTCCAGCTTTAGCTTTAGCTTTAGCTTTAGCTCCAGCTCCAGCTCCAGCTCCAGCTCCAGCTCCAGCTTTAGCTTTAGCTTTAGCTTTAGCTTTAGCTCCAGCTCCAGCTCCAGCTTTAGCTCCAGCTCCAGCTTTAGCTTTAGCTTCAGCTCGAGCTGCAGGCCTGGCTCTGTGATGAAGCCACACAGCACAGACAGGCTGCAGAATTACACTCTACTCTGTGTCTACAGCACCATCCAGATTTATTCATACCCCCAGGTCAATCCTGACCATAAACATGCTATAAAAGAAAAAAATGTACATATTGGGTATTTTGTTCTGCTTAGATTTTTTTGAGAACAGCCTACATAAACCTTGATATCGATGCCCAGAGCAAATGCAGATTGTTCAGATGTTTGCGCTTCAGATTTAGATGGGTGCAGTTTAAGCATGTGATGTAAACACTGTGGGGTAGATATGGGATGGAAGGAAAGGCATTCAGAGGAAAATCCCAGATGCACATTCCACTGCTGTAATTCCCACCCGATCCCTGAGAAACTCACCAAAATACGATCTGATCATCAGACATAACCTAGAAAGTGACCCCTGGTGAAAATAACAGTGGTGCCAGCATTCTGGCAATGTTAATGTTCAAGCAATGATTTCACTGTGCAATTTAACCTAACAGCACGCTCACTATTAAAACGCCCACCTGAATAACCATGACACACTGCAGAATGCAGAGGTATTTATTTGAAGGAATGACATACGATATGCACATAGATTATCATGCAAAATGAGGGGGTTCCGTTACAAACGTGCTTTGCATTTACAACCACCATCTCCCATTGGCCAAAAGCTCACAATAACAGAACCCTCGCGTTTCACTGAGCTGCTCTCTGAGAGAAGCCAGGCCTGCTCTGATGATGCAATGAGCCTGCCAGTGCTTTCTAAACGTGGAGAATGGGTTCTATCTTTACAGAGACAGAGAAATATGCGATTAGTAAAAGAGCATTAAGCCAGGCCCTGCAGAGAGATGTTCATTAATGCATTCCCTGAAGAAGATAAAAGGCGGTAGAGACAGTCGAACTGAAATGCGATTTTCTTTGAGGAACAAAAGCTCTCGTTCAGTTAATTTGCAAAGACAAGACTGCCAAGAACGTGAAGAAAACACATCTCACATTTATATACTCAGCTGTTGCCTGGACATAAATCTCAAACCCTATTCCTTTCCCACCAGCTTTCCCCCTCTCTCTGTCTCTCTCCCGGTTTCACTCTCTCATAACAAAAATGCGTGCTCAAAGACTGCTCTCGCGAAGCACCTGTTGTTTGCCTAAATCTCTTGCACACAATTGGTGTATTGTACATGCTGAGAGATATTTACAGATTAATCTAGAGACAAAATTAGGCCAAATGCAACTCTGTCCACACTATGGTATGCTTAATGTAACACTGTAACTGAATTCCATTCAGCGCTTTATTTTACAGTGTAATTTATAAATGCGTAATTAAATGTTTATAATGCACACAGACAGACAGACAGACAGACACACACCACACACACACACACACACACACACATTTACTGTAAATTCACATTAGCTTGTTTGTTTTTGTTGTTGTAAGATTTATTCACGGGCCATCATACAGTAACTGGGTTATACAGGACTTTGCCGGCTGATGATGAAGATGCATCTGAGTTTCTGGTCCAGCTGGTTGATACATCCTTTCACAAGTGTAATGAAGACACAAACACATGTGATTTCCCACCAATAGAAAGGTGTTATTTTCCACATCGTGCAGAAGGAGGCCAGCATTCTCTCACAGTGAAGCACAGTGATGTCATTTCTCAACAGCGCACAGCAGAGTCTCCTGCTGAATCTCCAGCCCGGTTATCTGTCAGCCTGGAAGCGGTGCACTACTACTGTGCAGCTGTAAAGTAACGGTGCATAAACACTGCCCTATAGCGGCTAAGCAGACACAGATCCACAATGTGAAACTACATCTTTATCATTACACTGCTACAATCCTAAATCAATCAAAGGTCTTATCACCTGAAACTGAACAATCACTATACCTGCAATGGTGGGATAGCTACCACATCACCCTAGAGATTTTACTGTATGTTAAATGATCACGCAAAGGGTTGTGTTCAGTCCAGCTACAAAGCACACTGTCCCAAATTTCTCACTCATGGCATAGTTTTGCTGGTGGTTGCCTGTGTATGGGAATGGATTCCCCAGCAGCTGACTAGGGGATATTGTTGGCCACAGGGGCTTTGAACCATAACTTGATTATTCAGCTGTCTTTTCGATTCATTACAAGTTGAAGGCCTAAAACATCTTTTGACCCTTAGTGTCTAACTAAAATTGAAACCCACATATGCACATAAAACATAGAATTGGGGCAATCCTGGATTTTCTTCATTTCCTGTTTAAACCAAACCACCTCGTTATGCTGTAGATTCCACGCTAAAGTCAAACATATCTCCCCCAGGGTTATGCAGGCAAACCTCTGTCTGAACTAGTAGGAGGCCTTTCTCATGATGCAGGCATTAGGACCTGCAGGTGGTTTGTTTAAATGTAAATGTATGAAGGATGTTATGTATTGGTTACATTAAGAAACACTTTCATCCCACAGTTGCCCGAGTGCTGACAGTCAATTAGAATTGCCTGTTAGCCTGTTGCATTCAGTAATTCCTAAAGGGGAGCTTGGTTTGTTCTGTGCGAATATAAATGTCAGGACTAACCAAGCCACTGCTGGCCAGCCAATCAGCTGTGGAGGGCCTGTGTCCTCAGTGAGTGTTCAGTATGCCAGGCTGAGTGCTGTCCCACACGGTCGATTTTCGACTGTTCAGTGATTCCCGGCAAATTAATCATACATTCAGTGTTTATAAACTGAACAAAAGACAGATGATCGCTATGAGGGACTCTGAGAACATCCAGAGGTTCCCCTTAATAAGAGGACACACGATTTGTCAGCATTATTTTTGTAAGAGCAATGTTGCGGCTTGAAGCTCACATCTGTGTCCATATACTGGAGGATATCAACAGCTGTGGCCAAATTAAGTGTGATCTTCGGTGGTTATGAACCTATAGCTGGGGTCTTAGAGTCCCATTGTGAAAACAAAATGGACATATATCAACATACATGAACCCTTAATTTTAGGACACACAGCTGTGTACAAGATTTCATTGCAGTGACTGGAAAAAAGAGCTGCTCAGATTTCCTTCAAAATGTACCTCTTAAAGCTCAGAGCAAAATAGAGGTACATCTGTACATCCAGGCCCCAAAGGGAAGAGTTTCTTTTCCAAACATGACCAATATAACCCACTCCCAGCACAGTGAGTCAGAGGGAGCAGCCATTACATAATCACATTATGAAAATGAGTCACATTTGATGGCATGTGTAAATCAATGTTTGATTTCTTTTTATCACCCGACTGTAAGTATAAATACTTTCTTTTCTAACCATTACAAACACGTGCATTGAATTATGCATTGAATTATAGAGGAAAAAGACATTGAAACTAACTATGACAGAGCTAACACATGCTTCATCATAAAAATGTAGAAGAAATTAGCAAAATATCAATTTCTTTTTATGGTTTGAATTAAATGTGGTCTATACTCTAGACACTTTGAAAACTAGCTAAAACCACACGCATTAAACAGTATTTCATTCAAGAAGGGGAAATGAAACCAGAAAAAAAAGAAATAAAACCACAAGATGGAACTTAGTGTAAGAACAGCCCTTAGTAACTGCACCTGGACTGAATGAGAGCAAAGCCTCCATTCCAGCTAATGCCGAGTGACTGCATTACCACTGCTGAGAGTTTGCCGAGGCATAATTAAACATGAACATGTGCATTTCAACAGACATTATATATTAAATTTTTTATTTATAATGTTTTATTGTATGTTGTTATTTCATTTAAAATTCAGAACCTGCCCCCCGTTTTTTCATGTCTTTATCATATTCCCCATGTTCCTACATTTCTCTCTCTCTCACACACACACACACACACGCACACACTATAAACATGTATACTAGTATTCACGCCTGCTCAACACCAGCTAATGCCATCTTTATTTTACTCGTGGCTCAGTACAGTATTTTTAATGGAGTCATGGAGCTTTCCCCTCCAGTTCTGCTTTGTGTGTTTTGACCAAAAAGAATTGCATTCGTGGGTGAGCACAAGCACAGTTTGCTGTTACTGTGCTGTATGCCAGTGTAAACAAGCTTGTACCTTGTTAGTCAAACACCCATGGAAGAAATAACTAAAAGAACATCATTATGATATTAACATTTTTATTTTTCAATGACCATAGAAATGAGTCTATGTGGAAATAAAAAGGATCATTAAGCAAACAGAGACAATCTGCTGGCAGAGAAACATCTGCTGAGCTCAGAAACTTGCCGATTTCCCTGAAAGTGGAGGAGTTACTGCACACATGCATCTCACTCCCGCACAGACCGCAGGGTCAGTGTAGGGTACAGTCATTCCCCATTGTTACTTATTACTAGTATGCAGTTAACTTTTTTGTTTGTGATGGCAACTTTTTTGTTTGCATGGTAACTTTTTTGTTTGAAAAGGCAACTTTTTGTTTAATGTGACAACCTCTTTTTGTCACAGCCAAGAATTTTCATGTCTGCTACATTTTGGTTTGTTTGCAGTTAAGACGTCTTTTAATTGCCCTGCAGGAAACTTCTATGTTTTCAGCGGAGACTTTATTTATGCAGCAACTTTTTCCTTCCCACATTTGCACCTCAGAGTCTCCATAACTCTGCTATTCAGCAATGTTGTTTTGCAATTATTAAGACAGATGTTATGATCTGAGATACTAGCACAGTCACACGTCTTCAGAAACCACTGCTGAGTTCATATCCTGGTGTTTAATTAAATGTCAATTCAGGGTCCAAAAATGGGAATAGCCTGCAGACCCTGCAACTGTTATTTTTATGGCCGGAGGATAAGTTACAGTCTGTCACCTGCCAGACTGTACAGAGCCCAGTATTTTCTGGTTACTGAGATGCACAGAAAACACAATACTCAGATTCATGTGTCATGCTTTGGCTCCTGAATGAAAGTTGGGAAAAGCTTGGCTCCGTTGTTGTGAATAAACACCCAGATGCTTGATCCAAACCTCCCACAAAGCAAATAAAAGAAAATCTCTGAAGGTCAGCTCGACTCTGAGTAACAGTATACCCTCCCACTGTCACGCCAGACAGGACTCAACCTAAAAGCCCACACATTCCATCTGGGGCACTGTGTTAGTGTCATCGGTTCCCAGCGTCGGACGAGCACAGACACGCTTAAAGAGCCGAAAACAAACCCCTCTCCACAGCCGGGTCATCAGTCTGCAGGTCTCTCTGTGGGGGAGACGCGCTGAGAGGAACAAACCAGTCTCTCAGATCCTCTTTCTGTTTCCTAAACAGAGGACCAACTTTTCACCTTGGTGGAGGTGTGCTGGTTGAGCTGTTGGTTTGGCTCATGTTGCCATGCGATGGAATGCATTAAAGCATGTAAGAGTGCAAGGAGCGTAAGATTTATGGACTTGGTTATATTGAAAAATTAAAATGATGGATTCACTGTGGTATATTCACACTGATTAAAGGAGACATTCTGGCTTTGCAGCATGCTTTGGCAGAATAAAATGTCCTTATTTTCTTGGCACACACACAAGTATGTGTTTGATGAAATGAAGAAATTACTGTACAAACAGCTAGAAAGAATCTTAAACTCTCTTAAATTTCAATTGTCAAAGTACAGACCACAAAGCGTTTGAATTGAATACCTACGAAAATGTTTTAAATTGTATTTTGTAAAAAAGCTTTGTTTAGAGGCTTTGCTCTTCTTTATGTTGTAAAAGTCTACCTACACAGAAGTGCAAAGACTTCTCAGCAAATTTGCTGTGGTTTGTCACACACTCATGCTCCTATGATTGTGGTATTTAAGTCAGAACGCCTCTGTGCATTCTGTTACTGTTGCCTTTCACTCACTGTTGCCTTTCACTCATGTGTAGTAGCACCTGTAGTTAATAGTGCCTGGAGTCCGGAGTGGAGAGAACACTGAGGGGGGGTCCCATGCCAGCCTGCCCCCATCACCCACAGAGGGGCTCATTTCTCAGTGTTAGCCTTAACGTTCTTTTCACACACCTTTAGCTCAGTCCCATATGCTGATTCTCCTCCACCTGCACACTGGTGATGACAGCAGCTGCAGACAGCGCTGTCGCTGACCGAGCCTTTAACTGCTATCGGAGGGTTTAGTTGTGCTATTTTTATATTAAGTTCATTTGATCCAATGAACCTGTGTTATGAAAAAAATACTTTTTAAGTTGATCATGTATGGCCATTTTAAATGAAAAGAGGAAATTTTGTAATTTGTGACACATAATGAAATAATGTCAAAACTGTGACACACAAAACGCTGGACATCTAAGGGGAAAGTGGAGGATATCTGATGTCTGACCTCGTTAAGTAAGAAGTTTTTTAAGAATGATGCACTGTATGTCCTAGTGTGGGCACCGTACATTCACACAGCACTCCTGGTGTTACACATTGTCCTCACAGTTAGTCAGACATCTTACTGCAGTAAAACTGGCACGTGCAGCAGCTCACAGCCTCACTTTGCTCTCCGATGCAGTGAGACACCCTGTGTGTCGCCAGTGTCGCTCATCAGAGACACTGCATTATATCAGGTGTGCTGGATTTCACCTTTGATTTCGTGCAGTGGAGCTGAGCTCCCCCTCTCTCTATACCCGCACAGAATGCTGCAGCAGGTGATGTCTATTTTTTGGAGACGGGCACAATGAGAGGCACCCATGTGTGGCAGAGAGGGCCCTGTGAAAATGGCACTCCTGCACATGAGGCTGTTCCTGTCAGAATGTTCCCCCTGCTCAGGGAACATGGGAACATCGTATTCTGAGCCCTCACCCAGCTGATTCGCATTACTGTGTCCCATTTGTGGGGGGACAGTTTTATGTCCGAAGGCCTTTTGTAGACTGACGCTGAGAGAGGCCGTTAGTGTCTGGTTTAATAAATACACAACTCACATGTGCCGTGGATCTCAGGGTCCTCCACATTAAAAGCAGGCCTGAGGCCATACTGAGAGTCCCTGTTATAGTAAATGATGTAATGTTATGTAATGCCTCACATACAATATATGGTGCCGTACTGAAATACGATCTGAGCACATAACTTATTTCAAAACACATCTGTCATGCTGAGACATTTCACAGCGATTTTGATTAATCTGTTCACTTTGTGAGGGATTGGTGCTGTTCCTATGATCAGATGTGCAATCAGACCGGTTTGAATGCTGTATTTTGCTGTAGCACTTTGACCTGCCATCATTAATATTTACAAGATCAAAGGGAACAATGTCCCCAATGTCACTGGCTTCAAAACACAAATGTATTTGGCTAATTTAACAAAAGTCATTTAGAACTTAACTAGGAATAAGGAGCTATTTACCTCCTACAAATATCAGTTCAGAAATGGCCCTTGCAATGTTTACCATATTAATAAATTGCATATATAACTGTACTCCTACTGAACTGTGATTACTCAGACAATACAGAGCCTCCTTATGATTATTTGTAATGATTTCTATAAACAGACCACAAGGCCCTACACAAAAGTTTGTGATGCTCTGTCCTAATTAGTACACACCTGTTTTATCTCAGTTAAAAACATGTACAAATAATTTAACATTAATACATCTATATTGTTGTTTTCATCTTTCTCAGATGTAGAAATTGATTGGTCATTATAAGTGTAATGAAAACTTTTAACTGTTCACCCCCGATATCTTTTGCAGGGTAACCACTGAAGCAGGAGGCTTGAAGTGGCTGGTTTCACATCCCTCTCATCCAGGTAAGGGGTTTTTACCACTGCAAGGTGCATTTAAAAGGATCACCCAGCTCTGCTGTGGTAAGGGATCATTGTACCCTGATTTTTCCTTTATTCTGATTTTATGAAACTGCAATATGCGTCAGACTGTTATGACGAGGGGTGACTAGAATGACCAAACCCTGAATGTGCTGTACCAAAGTGTTACCATGCTTGTTTGTTTGACTGTTATTAACCATGCTCTATTTTACCGTTTATCTTCCAGGGAGGATTTTCCATACTTTTGATTAATTATTCTTTTTGCAGTACAGATGTTCACAAAATAAATTGTTCAACTTGCTGTAAATGAGTTTATGAGCTTTTTATCATCACTGTCACTCATATTTTGGAAGGATGGACGGAATCTTTGAAAGTGGGACTATCTCAGCAATCATAGTGGTGTAGACAAGGACACATCCATTAAGCATCTGAGAGTTACTCTTAGGAGCCGTGCAAAAAACGTTTTAGGGTTAAAAAGTCCTACCTCAGAGTAAGCAAGGGGAGTTATTAATGAAGCTTCCTACTCCTACCTTCAGCTGAGAGTAAGACCATTTCCTGTGAGTAGATCTCAGTTTATTTTTACAACATAAGTGCCACACATGAATGGTAGCATGTGACATTTCCACTGTTTGCCCCATTTGTTGAGAAAATGCCCAATAAATGCAATTGTTGAAAACAGTTATGTTGTCAAAGTGCTTTAATACACAAAAGTGAATAAATGCCAGGAAAATGGCATGGATGGTTTCCATTCTTAATCAACTTGATAGCAACAAATATAATCATTTGAAACTGAGCTCTTGTGAATAATCACATTAATAACATGTTTGTCAAAACAGTATAATTTTATTTTTTCATTATTGTTAGTATTGCCTTGATTCCTGATTTCCCCTGAGGATAATAGGCTGCAGATCCCTCAACATGAGACCACAGCTGCAGACACTGTGCAGAATCACAGGCTGTTGTTATGTAGCTGCCTTTTTCAGGGCTGCTGCCAGGTTTATTCATGGAGAATGTGAAATCTCCTCTTCCATCTGCCCAGTTCCCACCTCCACAACACTATCTGTGATCTCACGAACCCTATAGGGGAAATGATGGACATTATCACAGCAATCCCTCCCTCTGCTCATCTCTGAACACACACTGACATCACTGCATCTCTCTGCTCATCTCTGAACACACACTGACACCACATCACCACCTCTCTCTCACTCATCTCTGAACACACACTGACATCACTGCGTCTCTCTGCTCATCTCTGAACACACACTGACACCACATCACCACCTCTCTCTCACCCATCTCTGAACACACACTGACATCACTGCGTCTCTCTGCTCATCTCTGAACACATACTGACACCACATCACTCCTTCTCTCTCAGTCCTCTCCTGCTCCAGTCAGTCTAACCCCACACCAGCCTCCAGCTGCATGCAGTTTAGTGGAGAACTAAGATGAAACATTATGCTGTTTTTCACAACAAAGAAGTATTGCAACAATGTTGGCATCTGGCATCTCGCGTGTTTCCTTCATGTGCTTAATTGTTGAGTGTTAACAACAGAAAACACTGCAAGGAACTTGTAATTACCAGGTTTCACAGAGCTGCAAATCTCCACCGGCACCACAGTCAACACTGTAGATGATCTGACAAAGAGCTTCTTATGCAGCCATCTCATATTGTGTTTTTGTGTTTTTTTTGTTTTGAGATCCATGGATGGTACCACTGATTTCTGCCATTTGTAACTTTAATGAACCTTAATAAAGTTTAATAATAAACTGATACATCTAAGAGCAGAAAATAAGATCTGTACAACAGGGACAGTGGTGTGCAGTGAATACTCGTGGTGTATTCAGTGATCATTATGATGAAGATGAAGATGAAGATGATGGTAATGAAGATACCACATCTTGCATAATCACATGATGACTCATGTTTATCCCCTGAGTGAGAGAATATTTAGAGAGAACACTGCATATTACACACACATTTGGTTTTTAAATGGGACACATATTGTGGATCCACAAGCAGAGCTGTTTTCACTGGAACATCCAGAGATATTCCTACTGAAGGACTCCAGACATCTCACTCTCTACAAATTACACTCACACAAGGTTATTCAAATGCATTAAAAGTACATTTTCAGGTCTAAAACAAAGATGTTTTATGTTTTAATCTTTTGTTTATTTTAAAACAAAGATATTAATCTCTCTGCTCTCCATACAGTTTTCCAGTTGGGCAAATGTGTGGCTTGAATTGTATGCACTTGCTTGAAACACCTTCTCCTTTCCTCCTGGCAAAAAAAAAAAAACTTCTATTGAATAAAAAAAATAAATGCCCATGCTTAGCTCGCCGTGCTGTTTTAAACCCTGTCAGAACATATCCTCAGATTTATGGACTGAGTATTTGGACACAGACCAACAGGCTGTTTTCCAACTTAAACGTGTTGGACAAGGTCACATGGTGCTGACCTCAAAGGGCCATAAAGACAGAGCATAGGGAGCAGTCCTTACCAGCTCTCTCTGAAGGGGGCGTGGTCTGGATAGGAAGCAGGGCAAAATGAAAAGCAGGAGGGCTCATGTTCCTCTCATACCCTGGGAGAGAAGCCCTCCAGCAGAAGCATCCAGAATTAAAGCAATAAACTCCAGCCAGGTATCCAGGTGCCTAGGGAATCTTATAGGTCAAGATATATGAGCTTGTTGCTCCTGTGTCTATGTCTGGGGGCAGTAAGTACAGGTCAGATGGAGAGCAGGGACCAGCAAGGAAACCTGGGGTCTCAGGTGTTCTGTCCACAGTGTTTTACAAAGAATATTAAGGAGGATACCAAGATCAGAACAATTACCTCATACACAATCACTTTCATGAGCAACCCACCAACCCACAGGCTGTTCTGTACTGAAATTACTTCCATTCCCCAGGGGGAAATATGGTCAATGCAAAGTATGAAGTAAAAACAATAACTAAAGTGTGTAACTAATTCAGTCAGCAGTAATCAGATGTGCAGCAGGGATGCGGTCTGTGTGCCATGCTGTTGGCTGATGTCATGTCAGTAATAAAGTATGGACCCATAGATAGACATTTTCCATCACACCAGTCTAATTCAGCATGAGCAGATAAAGGCATTCTTCTGAAAATAAACTTTCTTGAATGCCAGGTATCTGGGTCAGACACCACAAAAGAGCTGAAAAAGAACCAAAGAAAGTGTTCTTTGGTTTTTGTGTGTTTGTATTTTTAGGGGACTGTGTATTTTGGACAGTGCATGCTACACTTGTTATGTTCTGTTCAAATGATAAAAATCATTGAAGAACAGATACAGCCAGTTCCTCTGTAAAGCAGAAGCAGGCTGAGAGGAGAGGATTCTCACCTGGCCAGCACTGGCAGAATCTGTGGTGGGTCACGGTGCCAATATTGACAACATCAGTATTGACTCGGCAACATTCCAGAACCGATTAATGTTAATGAAGTTTGCTACACCCCCATTTTCAAGATCCAAAAAATGATTTCATGCTGCAGGATTCTAGAAATCTCAATCGCCACATGTCACACTGACGCATATGTAACATTGTGCAAAGCTGTTTGTCTCCGCTCTTCTCATATGCATCCCATTAGACTCGAGAGTGGCCTGAATCATATACTCCCACTCCACACATCTTCAGTTTCAGTTTCTGATTGGGCGAGTCTCTCAGTACAAATCCACTCTATGTATCTCCAGACTTCCTTACATCAGGAACAGATACCAGATGAAGACTCAGGAGGGTCATTCGTGGTTTTGCATGGAGTCACCAAGTGGAAATTTGCTGGCGGCTATTATAGTAACCTGGCAAGGTTGTGTGATCTACACATTGCTTGTAACTAATAGTTTCAAATCACATCCAGTCATCTGTGCAGTTGGAAGCCAAGTTAAAACAGAACAGGGTCACCAAACGGCTGCCTTGCCTTCTGCGGGGTATCGAGCTGATGAACTGACCTCTGAATGAGGGCACTTCGGTGGGATTCAGAAACACAGCAGCGCTGCTGAGGACCAGTGAGGACGCAGCGCTGCTGAGGACCAATGAGGACGCAGCGCTGAGCTCACAGTGGAAACGCAGTAAAGTGCTGCTTGGCTCAGATGAGCTGAGAGTTTCCATGGAGCAGGAATGAAGGTGTGGCCTTTGATCTGTTTGAGACGGCGCAGAGTTACGCTTACAGAATGGAATAACTGCAAATCACCTCCAAACACCACCCTACCACTGCACCATACAATACCACACACACACACACACACACACACACACACACACACACACGCACACACACACACACACACACACACATGCACACACACACGCACACACACAGATCACTCTCTTTCACACACACACACACACTGATCACTCACACACACACACTGATCACTCACACACACACACACACACACGCACACACACACACTGATCACTCTCTCACACACACACACACATCAGAAGGAGGTAGATGAAAGAGTGGCAGACGTGTAGTGAAGCCCAGGCCAGCAATGACTTCAGGATGTGTTTTATAATGCATGAGGTCAAGGAACAGGTCCATTCTTTCTCTGACACTTTGTCATGTAGAACAGCGATGGAACGAGTAAAACCAGGTGGCTTAACTGGATGACAGATGTCATAACTGGACCATTTAATCCCTGAGTGGAACTTATATGCACACTTTCAAGCTTCTTTCATTCAGTCAGGGCCATGAATCAATCAACATCAAACATATTCAGCTTTGGCAACCAACAAAGCATTGCCAGGAACAGCCTTCAGAATGTTTATGCTGTTGCTGGGTTATTTTCCCTCTGAAAATATATTTATATTCGAGCTGTGTGGTACACATGTGTATTCCCATGGCTATGTTGTTGGCCATTGTACATGCAGAACATTGGCAGGGATGTGTTTTGTCATGTAGTGTAAGACAAATCCATGGGTGTGTCGGGTTTGTTACCGAAAGGAGAGTGTGTAATCAGACACAAACTCTGCTGAAAGGAACAGCACGGAACAGAGAGAGGAAGGAAGAGAGAGATTCCACTTCATTAAACAACACACAGGCTAACAGATCGCACAGAGAGAGCAGCTGGCTCTGAGCCCTGCCCTTCTCCCAGATCCTTCACTAAACACACCCATAGGCGTTAGACAGTTTCCTTTGCAACAGCCCAAAAACACAAGGCAATAACTCCCAGAAACCAAGAGTTTCACAAGAATGGGCTGTTTTACAAGCAAAGCACAAATCAGACACTCAAAAAGACATGGACCACACAACCCACAGTCTTCTAAACTCACCTCACAGGTAGATGTGCTGCACTCAGGTGTGCCTCCTCCCAGGTGCTGTCGATTGACTTTTGCAGGTAATAAATTCAGAGTCCAGTAGAGGGAGCTGTTTCAAGGTAACTTCAGATCCCTCCTGTACCATTCTACAAACCACGCCCCTTGCTTGGCCATAGGGGACATAACTGAAATCATTTTCGATTGACATGGACCAGAAGTGTTTGGTATGACAACAACTGATTATGGTCCTTATTTCTATTTTATGAGGTTTTTAGGTCAGATATTTATATATAACTGCCCTTTGGTCCCTCTGTTTTCAAAGTACATGCTTTTTCCACGACCTTCTGCCACTCGATACAATTGCATGACATTTTCTGGTCTGGAAAAAGAATTCCCAAATTTCATGGCTCTCAGTGACCCCGGTCTGAGAAAGAGTGAGGCGATCCAAAAAAAAGGGAAAAAAGGGAAGAGAAACAGTTTCGAAATGTATTTTTTTTCTCTTGCCTTTAGGGATTCCAAAAAGTGCTGAAGAAGTACAGAGCATTCTGTCAGAGAGAGGAGAAGAGCGCACAGGCCAAGCTGACATTACGCACTATTATTTTAATATCTCTTGCATTGTTTTTTTTTATTTTGTGAAGCACTTTGTGCTGTGCCGCTGGAAATAAAGATATTATTATTATGCCTGATGTCTTAATCACACCAGCGGCGGACATCAGGAGTGTCACTGACACCCAGCAGTGGTGGGGGAGAGGAAGGCAGAGGCATGCTGGTGCAGGCGGGGGCTTTACGGCCTGGCTGCGGGTGTCCCGCCGTTTGCCAGCTGCCTTAAAAGGATCACAAAAAGAGGTGAGATCACCGTCACACCTCAGAATGAAAAAATCCTCCATGTTAGCATGCATTCTGCCTCCCCCTGCAATCAGGCCTGTAACAAACCCGAGGCGTGTGTGAGAATGCAGGGAGAGCAGGGCTGGTAATGAGCGAAACCACAGAGGGGTAGAGCTGGGCGCTCAGAGATGCCGTCTCTCCCCACGGGGGCGAGGGGGCGGGGGGGGGTGTGCTGCTGGCAGGAAGCACCGTTCCCACCGCCGAAAGTACATTTTTTGAGAATTGAATTAGGGGGTTACTCTCGGCCGCCAACAACACCTGTCTTTTCTCCTCACAGGGACTCCAAGCACTGACAGGAAAAGCGACAGTGCTCCGCTCATCGTGCCAGCTCGGAGTTTTGAAAAATAACTCCTGAAGCACAGGCTTGCTTTTCTGCTGGTGTCAACAGTGTACGATCACTCCTGACCCAGCGTAGGTAAGCTTAATGTATATACCACTATCAGAGCGCACAGACCACCAGCGTACTTTTTCTGGTGGTCCACACCTGCATTCTCAAACATCCAATGAAAACACGACACGGCTGAACACACTACGCAGGTTACTTTTGCTTTTTTATCAGGTTAATGTGAAGCCTGACGCTGCCTGGTTGCTGTGTGCCAGCAGTGGGGAATTACCTCACTCTGCTGGAATCCCCTCTGTGCTCAGACTGGCCCCCTTCTCAGGGTTTGGGGGCTCTGATTCTGCCGTGGCCACACTGTGGCAGAGGCTGACTTCACTGCCATCAGGGGGAATAGAAAGATTCCCGACATCTAAGCCAAACTGAACATTATTTACACTTATACAGGGCTACATGATAACATAAAATCTGAGATGAAAAACACATCACACCTTCACCTCAGCTCTACTGTCACCAAGCATTGCTAAAATATAAACATAAATATTTAACATTGGATGAATACCTCTTCATCCAGATGACAGTAAATCAATGTTCAGTAAACGCTATACAGTAAACGCTGGAATGCTGTATATGTCCAGTATTTTTTGACACCAGATTTCACACCTTCAATCACAAGTGGGTCCTGACAGAAGGGGCTTAACATGGCATTCCTGACAGCAAATCGGAAATGTTTTCAGACCAGGACCAATCAGACACCAGACCGCATAGCTTCCAGACCTTCTGTGGGGGGGGGCAGCACTTGTCACATGCATTAGAAGATTAGCATCTCGTTAAAATTTTTTCTGCCTGCCCTGGGTGATTTTTGAGCACCACATGTTTTAACCGCTGTTTTTTCTGGTTAAAGAGAGGAGGAAGCACAGGGGTCCCTGCAGAGGCCCATCAGGCCCCACGGCGAGCGCACGGCATCGCCTCACAGGCCGCGTTTCTGCACTGACACGCTGTGTCCGCTCGGAGGCGTGGCAGCCTCGGGGCCTGGTACACCCCCGGCTGAGGGTCCAGCCTGGATTTTGTGGACAGGATAATTAATTACAGCACAGCTTACAATCCCAATAAGCACACAGACAGAGCCGGGTCAGACAATGAGGGCCAGACAGGGGTGCGTTGCTCTGAGAGCAGGCAGCCTGGGACAGATAATGTTGCTGTTGTCATGACTCCAGAGGTGATGTGGGTGCTGCCCGCAGGGTCTGGGTATGTGAGTCCACCATGTTCATAAATCACCCCCCAAAAAGGGTTAACATGACCTGTCATGAGGGGAGTGTGTGTGTGTGTGTGTGTGTGTGTGTGTGCGTGCGTGTGTGTGCGTGCATTGCTAGAGACTGGGTAAATAGCATAGTATTACCACACCAACCTGGAAGAATAAGGGTTAAATAGATGGGGAGAACCGCGGTGAGATCAGGCAAAACAAACAGAGAGGAGGATGGTGAGGGTGACCGAGTGGAACACCTTCGCTAAGCCCTGAGCAAACACTGAAATTACTGCTGGGTAGAAGCTAAACTCAGAGAGGTGGGTGCTATAAATCTTCTGGCTGAGCAGCCAAGCCAAACACACAGCCCCACGTGCGTTTGATATGCGTATACTACCAACACACACAATCCCTGCTGGGTCTTTGATCAGCCGCACACCACATTTGCCCTGCGGTCCGCTGCCAATCACCCTGGAAAACTGTAGCATAAACTCTGGGAAAAACAGGAATCCAACACCGACAGAGTTATGCATTAACAGATTTCTTAACAATGTCTTTTCAGTACTTTAGAACTACTTTTATGAGTAATGGGTTGAGAGGGTTAAGGGTGAAGGGGTTCATGACCTGGGCTTGAAATAAGAAGGGTGCAGGTTTCATTCCTATGGCAGGAGAGATGCTACTGTTGTACCCTTAAATACAACCCTTCACCAGAGCTGATACACAAACTACACAACTACATAATATATAAAAAGGTAAACTGTGTATGTATGTTTGGAAAATACCTTGGATTATACACCAATATGTAATGGAGTTTTACATCCTCAACAGGAAATGTGTTTTTTACTAAAAAAGGGGAGGGGACAAAATTGACAATGACATATGAATTGTTTCTAAATGTCATCTGTCTAAATGCACTTAGCACACAGCTGAAACTCACAGAGCTAACAGGCTGTAATCTCATCAGTTAGTGAGGATATGATTCCACGACTAATCCCTCACACTGGAGAATGAGCTCTCATTGGTAATTATCCCAGTGCATTTTACTCCTGAGACCGGTGTGCACGGTGTCACTGTGGAAGGCATTTTATCTGTGTTTGGCAGCACTAACTGACCTCAGTGTGTGTATCACACAGCCATGCCTGGAATCAAGTGGGTGGGTCTTTCACACCCCACCCCCACCCCCCACCTCAAGGCAGCAGAGGGAGGAGGTACTGGCATGGGGAGGAGCAATCCAGAAATCCCAGTGTGCAATGACAGGATATACCCCTACATGAACTTCCTGTTCCCTACAAATACTTCCTGTTCTACATGTCAGTGCTTCCATGTTGTCCAGGTTTGCATGGTCACCAGGGGCCAGAACACAGACAGATTTTCAGACCTACCTAACAGTTCAATCACATTGGCAGGCGTTCCACTTTTGAAATGAAAAACATTAGTTTCAAGGTATATTTTGCATTGGGTAAAAGATTTATTAGTGTACGCCTCAAAACAAATTACTGCGCCATTAGTCATGCTGTTCTAACCGGTCATTTCATATCATTTACAGTAACTTAAGCCTCAGTTTAAGTCAAAAGAATACATTTTTATTTGTTGTCGTGCTCTTTAACAGGCGGAATGAACATTCAAGAAGATGTAAAAGCAGAAACCTCAAGAGGAGACTAAATATTAAAAACTGCTTAGCAGTTTTATTCAGTGACTCACCTGACCCAACAGCTGCAAAGCCTGATTGATCATGCTTCTTACCGGCAGTTTGGAATTCCTAATACTCTAGCCGTCCCCCCACTGATTAAGACAGTGGGTCCTGTGACCTCAGGGTTTGAAGTTTGACCGTTAGAAGCTGAGTCACTCCAACATCAAAAACAGGAGCAGACCCCTGAGTTGCAGAGTTTCTGTGGATTGAACTGAAAAGGGAAACAATTAGCAATCTCCAATTAAAACAGATTAATATAATGGCATATAATCATGGCCAAGGTGGAGGCAGATCAGGCCGCAAATCAAAGAAAGAAAAAAGTCAAGATACGGGGGTCTCACACACACACGCACGCACACACGCACACACACACGCACACATGCACACGCACGTGCACGCACGCATGCACGCACACACGCACACACACACACACTCCACACGCCAAGCAAGCCCACCTTTTCACCCCAGAAACATGGCTGTTCCTCACCTCTGTGTGTGAGGAGTGAGTCCTTTTCAAACGATGCCATCACATGCTGTGTCTTTCAGCCAGGATTTCATACCACATCGGACTCAGACCAGTAACCTCTACATTTTTCCTTCCCATTTCTTTCCATTCATTCTTAGACATTCCAGCAGAAGTAGCCAGAGCTGCAGTCAGCCTTGAGTTATTTTAAAAATCTCTGTGTGTCTGCAGTAGTGAGATCACATATGCAGACACCCAATAAGGGTGAAAGCAGTGGTGTTATTCACTATAATCAAGGCCTTTTAACTTGTGATGGGACAGTGAGAATTCATGAGCCCGAAAATGACTGGAGCTCTTAGCGTGTGTTACCTGTGACTCCACTAACTCACAGATAATGTTGTAGTGCTTGTCTGTTGTCTTTTTGGGTCACGCAGCTGAGTGGCTGACAGCACACAGTAACTCCACCTGTTACATAAATACATCCTTACTCTCCCGTCAGAATTAAAACATCTCTGAGCTGCACTGTAACACTAGCCCCCAGGTAAGGACAAAGAGTGAGGAGGAGAAGGCAGCTGTGATCGGAGAAGCTGACCCAATACCTATCATATATTCATTCATTCATTCATTCATTCATTCATTCATTCATTCATTTTATACAATAATTATTAAATTATTTAATTACATTTAATTCTTAATTATCCCTTCATAATAGGCATTTTAGTGGTCACTTAAACTGCATTTAAGTTCTATTCACGCCTTCCAAAAATGACACTTTTTTGGGTGTACAATATGCATATTCTCCAACTTGAGAAAGAAAGAAAGAAAGGAAGAAAGAAAGAAAGAAAGAAAGAAGTAGAAAAAGTATGAAAAGAGGCATAAAGAAAGAACCGTGATTTGTAGACACAGCCTTGTGTGACATCCCTGCGCTGCCCTGCACTTCACCAGCGTTTCCTCACATCGTACACACACAGAACACATGTGGTACATTTCAGAAATGCATTCTGTTGAGCTCCATTATAAAGAAAATAAACCAGGAATAAGAGCAAGCAGAGCAAATGTAAAACACTACAGAGGGATCTGGTTCTCTCTGCTGGTGAAACATTCTCTGGAAATCCCTCTCAGTATCACATTAAGCAACACATGAGCTGGTATCACATGTACATGGTTTCACTGAGAGACGGCGAGCAGGGGAAAGCTCTCCACCAGGAGTGCCGAGCCGTTCCCCTGTCCGCAGCCGGCAGGCCAGCTCCCACACCCCCCCTGCCACCTGCCCCTGCCCCTGCCCATGATGTAATCAAGAGTGAGGTCATCTCTGTCCCCGCCGGGGGTGTGCGGGAGCATCGGCCGTCAGTCAGAGCACAGGTGTGTCGACTCCTCGGCGTGGCCGCAGCTGCGACCGCCCGCCTCTCCGTCGGCCCTCCGCTACCCGGCCAAAAACAACAGGCCTGCCCCAGATGGAGCTTTCCCCCGCCTCCTCCTCCAGTCGCAGGCGGACGTCACCCGCTCTGCACCACCGCAGACACAGGCTGACTCAGGCGCACACACACAGAGGATCAGGGCTTCTTCTGAAAAGCAGAGAAAAGGAGAAGTGAGCTTGTTTCTAGGAAATCGGTGTTTGTGTAAAGAAAAAAAAAATGTTCATCTACGCAACTACAGTAATTAATCTGTTTTTCATGATGCCAGAACTTTATTGCTTTTGGACTTGTAATGGAATGGTGTTTGCCACATGTGTGACTTTCCTGTATATCGCCTTATTAAATGGGATGCCTCGAGTTACCTGCACTCTCAGTTCAGCTGTGATCTTCAAGTCACATTTACCACTAGTCTCCAGAAAATCTGGTTTCTGTTGTGATTTTGCCTCTGTTTGCCATTGCCAGTTATGACCTTAATTGAAGATGATGACTATTGCAGTTTGTAGATCCACAGAGTAAAGGATTTATGTTACGATAATACAGAAGCTCTTTTCCTTCCGGACTCCCTTGTGGCTGATCATAGTGAATGCTGGGAGACTGGGCGGGGCCACAGTGTGTTTCGCAGTGAATGCTGGGAGACTGGGCGGGGCCACGGTGTGTTTCGCAGTGAATGCTGGGAGACTGGGCGGGGCCACAGTGTGTTTCGCAGTGAATGCTGGGAGACTGGGCGGGGCCACGGTGTGTCTCGCAGTGAATGCTGGGAGACTGGGCGGGGCCACGGTGTGTTTCGCAGTGGCTCAGATTCACAGGTGCACTGAGCGCAGCGCAAGATGAGAGCAGATGGGTCTTGCAAGCTCTTGTTCGCGGACATGCTCGGACGCACGCTTCCACACACCGCAGTCAGCCAGCCTCTGGGGCGTGTCTGTGCCGCATGTGTCAGCACCACACGCTGTGAATCACATCCCTGCACATCCCTGCGCTTCCAGTTCCGCTCGCAGGACAGACCGCGCAGCCCTGCAGTCAGCCCGGCCACACCGAGGGCACCCAGGCACCTGAGTATGACATCATCCACTCTGCCTCTGCCGAAGCACCATGCCAGGCTGCCTCCTGCCCTCAGTGAAGAGACCCAACCCAAAGCAAACCCAACCAGCAAACAAACCCGAGCAGGACCACAGTGTCTGAAAACTCATCTTCCTCAGCAAGGATGTTTCATTCCAATTCAGAGTCTGTCTCCCCTCCTTTGTTACTGAGGGGAGCTCAGGCCAATTGTGCCGAATGTCTCCCTGCAGTAAGGTTTCTCTTGGCAACCAAAGGATTTAATATTCCTTATTCATTATAAACTTTGCAAAGTTCCCATGTTCACAATTCCTTCTGGATTCATCACTACAACATATTTCAACATTATTAATTATTCCCTTACAGATGACTGTGCCCCTAACTGCGCAGTAAAACGATGCCCACTAAAATGAAGGACCTTGCGGATTATTTCTGTGCTTCCTCTACTAGTTAGACTGAAAGCCAACTGTGAAACAAAACTTCAAGTTAAAGGCATTTTAATAAGTCGGTTTGACACTGAATGAACATTATATGTACTATAATTGATATCACTATAACCAGCCTTTAATCTGAAAAGTGCAACTATGATAATAATCATTATTATTGTGAAAATGGCTCCCTATACTTTGCAGATAAATGTAGTGAAAGATACATCGATTGTATTGCAAGGGTAACAATTATCAAGATGAATGGGAATTTTTATCCTCCGTCTGCAAGAAACTATCAATCCTATTCTGATGTCAGCTGGGACATCAATCCATCACCTAAATACTTCATCTGAAACATCTCCAGGTGGATACAGCATCAGCCATCTCCTGAAAGAAGCAGAATTCCACAGCTTCTCTCACCAGCTGCACACTGAAACGCCATGAAATATCCCCATGCATAACCACCCTCTTCAAAACGCATGTTAGACCAAAGCAAACAACTGCATGACATTCAAAATGTTTTTCAAAGCCTCAGGATTGGACAAGTCCACTGAAATATTACCCCTCCAGAAAAGATCATCTGTTTTCTGTAACAGCAAGAACCTTAAACCCTCTTAATGGACGTCTCTCAGTGTGTTGTCATTTTGACCGAATGTCAGATGTTAGGATTACAAATTTGAGACGGGTTTCAAAGTGTTCCAGGAGAAAACTGGCAGAGGATTTCAACAAAGGTTTCTGGGAACATGTTTGAAAAAGTTAGTCTAGATTCCTCTTCAAAGCAAGGATATGAAATCAGTTGTGCCATTAAGTTGCGATCTCAGTTGTAAACTTCTGTGCAAGAGAACAAATGGTTTTGGGTTTTGTTCACCAAAAATATTACACACTAGAAATAAAAGTAATGACATATGATACTGTGTGTGCCCCAATATTACTGCTGCACAGTCAACCCAAAAACTCTGTGCTGCAGACCTGCCTCCTGTGAAGACTCCCAAAGGACGAGCCAGACAAGTTCTCTCAAAAATTGACGGTGATCCCCTTATGCTACTTACAAAATGAAACCATTGACTGAAGGCATTGACCTGTTTTCTCTTTAAACAGTGCTTATATTATTTACACCTGATTGATCTGCTCTACACTAGTTGAAACTATGGTTCCTGTTTTGCAGTGTGGCACAAAAACACTGATATTCACAGCAGCTGGGGAAGGTGGTGCCTCCAGAAAGATTCACACACTGGAATAAAGTCACTCTAGAATTAAAAGGAGTCCCGAGAGACAAAGGGATTCCCAGAGTGGCCATTTATTAGCACTCAGACTAAGTGGTGTGGATGACCTACACATGACCTTTACATGACCAGGGTCAGATGCAGCAGATGACAGCAGATTTTTTTTTTAATTTCGTTTAATTAACAATAGCAAAACTACATTCAATTTTCATTTTAGGAATTAATTTACATGAATAACAAAAGATGAGTACCAGTAATCTTCAAGGTAATCTACAGTTTTATTAGATTATGGCGCAGCAAAGCCAAAGCTCTGAGGATGACTTCATCCTGCTGCTTTGAGACAGACAGAACACAAAAACATGAAATTAAATTTGTAAATTAAAATAACAGAAATCAAGCTCTCAGGTGCATCTGATTGCTTTACTTGGCCCCTCCAATTCAGCAATGTGACACACAATGTCTGGAAGACAGCAGAGTCCTGGCTTTAAATGCTTGGTTGAAGGAGTTCCAGCATTTAAAGTTTAGCACCTCTTCCTGTCCTTAAAAGCACCATCACGAACACTGTAACATTAAGATTTGACTGACCTGGGACCTGTGGCCTGGTCCCATTACTGCTGAGCAAACAGCCACAGGGGGAAGGAAACAGCCTCTACATGTGTCAGTAAAGGATGTGAGATTCCTGTCTGCTCTCTGTGCTCAGGCCCTGATCACCCTGCATCTGCTCTCTGTGTTCAGGCTCTGATCGTCCTGCCTCTCAGTTGCACTGCTGCCTGTCTCATTCCCCGGTTTGCATAACAGCTGTTAGCATTTCAAACACTGCTCCTGCTGATGGCTGCAGGAAGACACAGGATGGGTCACAAACTGCGCAACAAGGTTCTCAGACAGAGCTGGGTCAAAGATGGGGTCTGCTCCCAGCGATGCAAATCCAGCACAAAGCATACAGCAGTCCACCAAAACCCCACAGCACTTCAAAGCAGTACCGGTAATTCTACTCTTATTTGTGAAAGTATCATGTTACTGCTTCTCAGTCGATGATTATTGCTATTGCATAACCCCCGACCTTTGTCATCATCATGGTCAGCACAGATGGATTGCTGCCGGTTCCCACTGACGTAACTTTACTGTGTGGGTTTCATTACCATTCTGCAGACTTCTCTGTGGCCATCAGGCTAATCAAGGCTCCCAGGGATCAATATGCTGGCTTCCTGTGCAGCCAGCCTTTCCCTTGGAAAACGTCTCTCTAATGAGCTGACAGCCCTGCTGAAATTCCCACTGCTGACCTTTCCTCTGCCCATTTTCCAGAAGGCTTGGTGAAGCAGGGCAGCGTTTTCCCACAGAGAGTGCAGGGCAGGTGCAGCTGATTAGGGACCCGCTGCCTCTTAAGGGCAGCTTTCAGAGCAGGAATTCCAGCTCTGCTTCCCTCGGGGATCATCGTCTTTTTCTTACCCAACTGACACTCGACACATTGGGAACTCAGCTGCTCTCATTGTTATTAGCAGTTGGATTTAAGGCACACCAGCGCAATCAAATCTCTGTGATTATTGTGAGGTATGTAGACAGATCCAAGTGACTGCACTGTTTACAGTGTTAAACTGGCCGATACAGAGAAGAAACACAGCAATCACAAATACAAGGAAATCAGCTGCAGTGTAATTAGGTAAATCATCTGTCAACATATGTGTCATGTGTTCATAGAGATGATGCACCGTAGCTGGTACACATTGCCTCCTGGGTTTTAGGCATGGCTCCAATTTCACTCTTAAAGGTTTTGAAGTCATTTGTTCACAGAGATGATGCAATGTTGCTGGTACATATTATCTCCCCTGTGAGTTTTAAGCACAGTTCCAGTTCCACTCATTCCAGTCCTAGTTTCCCTCGAGTGAGCTTTTTGTACATATCTGAACGTCCTGAGTGAAAATGAGTATTGAACCCACTGACTGGCTGAGTGGCAAAGTCCTGCTTTGAACACAGTGTTTCTCCTGCCATGGGAGAGTGAAACCTGCATGAATTAAACTGAATGCTGCACTCTGCGAAGCCACAGGTGTGCTGGGTCTGACAGTGGAACTGAAAGGGTACCAGTGTACCAATCAATCACATTCTAAAGGCAAGTATTGGTGATGGACCCAAATGGCAGCCCTAGGTCTACATTATAGGTCATATTTTGGGTTATAGTTTATCAGAAGTATCGATTCATCCCCTAAACCTGTTTCTCCAGTTCTGTGGCAGAAATTAAATCAGACCGTGACCAGACAAATTGTGCTGCACTACTACATTACTGAAGTAATATGTGCTCTGCTACTCTGAGTGACATTACTGAAGTAATTCCCCCTCACCAGCCTGGTGCAAATTGACAGTGATGAAGTAGGCAGCTGTTTACCCAGACTGCTCCATGTGAAACAGCCACTAATGCCTTTAGAGTAATTGCATGTTATGTCACGGCTCGGCTGGAAATGTGTGTGCGTGGTGTAATGGAATGCGTACATATGTATGCATGTGTGTGTGTGTGTGTGTGTGTGTGTGTGTGTGTGTGTGTGTGTGTGTGTGTGTGTGTGTGTGTGTGTGTGTGTGTGTGTGTGTGTGTGTGTGTGTGTGTGTGTGTGTGTGTGTGTGTGTGTGTGTGTGTGTGTGTGTGTGTGTGTGTGTGTGTGTGTGTGTGTATGTGTGAGTGTGTGTGTGTGAGTGTGTGTGGACATACATATAGACTGAAGTCTTGCCTTTCAGATTTTCAGTAGCTGCTACACAGCAGTCAGAGGCCAGTCTTGAACGGAAAGAATCCCTGAGCTGCTGCTTATCTCTCCCTGGTCTCCCCTGTCTCTGTCCTTCAGCTCTGGTGTTTCTCACCCACAGTCATGTTAAACCCCGATCACAGAGGCCAGCGTGTAAAGTGACGAGTCACAGACTTCTAGGAACAGCGCAGTTCTCAGGACAGTAACTGTGACGTTGGTTTCTTTATTTGATAACACAGTTATATGTAGCTCCTCTGCATTGCTGGAATGACCTGATAACGCACAAATGGATCACTTACTCTGCACATAGCGCAGACTGACCTAAAAAGGAACCTCCTCAGAGCTGGGCTGTCTTGCTGAGTCTGCATTCCTGGAGTGCCTGTGCAAACTTTAGACAGACATTAATATATCATATAATGTCAAAAATGAAAATGACATCAGCACTGGTAGAGCACTCATAATTACTCCCAATGAATGAAATGACAGACATATGTGTAATTCTAGGAACAATGTTTTCCTCTTAAACAAAACAATGAACAGCAGTGCATATTAGAGAACTTGTTACATCAGCTAGCTGCATCAGAGAGAAAAATTACAGCTTTAAAGCACTTAAATGCACCCCCGATACTAACCAAGGTAAAAACCATGTAATCACTATACGAAACTACCTGGTCCCCTGCAACGCTACGCAACACACTGTTACAACACAACACAGTTTAACATAGCAACAAGTTCAAAAAGCAGCTCTTAGCCTGCCCCTGAGAAGACAAGGAAGTTCACACTATCCAAACAAAATGCATAATATCACTGAAATGACAGTTTAAGTGTGCAATTACATTGTAGTTACAGAACGTTTTCTTATGCAATTAAAATATATAATCACACATGTATTAGAGTTGGGGAAGCCCAATTATCTTTTCAGCTACGGTAAATGTCTGAAACGTAACGCTTCAGTTACAGCTAAAGAGGGCCCTGAGGGAGACTGTTCATTTACACAGTTACTAAATGTAAAAGTTTTATCAGCAGGTGAAGGTTACAGCTGGCCAGGATTTTCCTGACGCTGGTGATGTATCTTTTTCCACAGTCTCGGTGCGTTCACTGAGACCTCAGCGGCCCACCTCTGCATTTCCTTTAAATGAGAGTAAATTCAGGTGGTGTAGAACTCCGACCCTCCGCACACCTGCTCAGCCCGCTGTCAGGAAACCGCTGCAGTTTATAGGGCACCTCTTAAAAAGCACTGCGTAATGAGTTGTGTCTTTTTCGACTGACATCATTGCAGCCCAGGGCGGTTTGGCCCACTGGCTGATTCCCGCCTCTCAGAGCCCTCTGCAGCACAGCCTCCTACACTGGCTGCTGCCAAGGCAAGCCCCGCCCAGGCCGGGGCGGGGCACTCAGGTAGCCCGATCAGGTGAGAAGAGCACTGTAAACTCCCAGCTTCAGCTGTGAAGTTCTGCGAAATAGGTTTTCAGCCTCCTTTCTGGGTCTACTGCCCAACAGGGGCTGTGAAGTAAAGCTTCCAAGGGCCCTCATTTAAAAAATACAACTACTTGTATGTCATTTTGAAGCATTGCCACGCCCAGCTTGGAGGGGGTTTTAACCTCCAGCTGGGAATACATTCAGGAGCGTCATACACCAGTCAGGGGGTTTGCAGTCCTGGTGTGGAAGAACATTTTGAGGATCAGAGCTGTCACCACAGATTTGTTGTTTGTGAACTTTAGTTTTGATAAGGGAAGCACAAAGATATGATAAGGGAAGCACAAAGATTGGGTGTCTACCATCCACATCTCCTGAGGAGAGATTTATAAACTGCCTGGAAACTAAGACGATCCCTCTCTGGCCTTTTCTTTTTCAGAACTGGAGGGAAAATGTTTTCTTTTGAGCATCACTTCATTAACTGTGCTACACGATGTCCGATCATAATGTCCCTGCCATTACTCCTCTGTTACTCTCCGTTTTCGCAACAGGGTGAGCTCCAACCTAAACACTGCATTAATTGGATTTCATTCACATGCTCACGGCCGCTTCCTTTCCCATGATATCATATTTTTACGCTGGCAGATACAGGCTGTGCTCGCGAGCACCTGGCGGGGGTCCCACACAGCAGTCCCAGAGAAGGGACAGTCCCTTCCGCAGCCTGCCCGGTTGCGGGGGCATCCGCGTGGATATCCTCTCATTGTGCTACTGACACCGTGTGGAAGCATCCCGGAAGAGTCCGGCGTCACAGGGAGATAAAGTGAGGAGAGCGTGTCTGCCGTTCCGCAGGGAACGCCACGCGCCCTGCCCCGCCTGGCGGACATACGATGACCTCACTGCATAGCCCCTCCCACAGGAAGTGAGCCACGCTGCGATCACGACCCCGGAGGAGTAGCGTCACCGTCAGCAGTGAACTCACCGTACTCTGAGCTCCAGCAGGGCAGAGTCGTATTCTCTTTACACCTCTCTGCAGGTAACCATGGAATTCCACTCAGGAAAACATTGAAACTTAAGAACAAGGGAACATCAGGTGATACAATCAGAATGCCATGCTCTGCCCGTCACTGTTCAGATTAGCTGGTAGCAGAGGGAGCCAGAGGTCTGAGTGTGTACATGCTGTGTATCTACAAAAAGGGACTAAAACACAGGATCAGGGACCGCCGCCGTATCAGAAACGCTCACGATACATTTCCCTGTTCACTGAACTCCAGCCCAGCGGCCTCCAAGAGACAGACAGTCATTTCAGCTGTTCCCCGACACAGCAAGCACAGGACCTGAGAGTGTTTGAGACAGTGCGTCTGTGCTGATATAAAGACAGGGATCCACTGCTCTCGGTGTCCAGCGTTATGAATGAGGAGATGAAGCTGTAAGCCCAGTGGCATTAGCGCTGGCTGATCTCGGCCAGCTCTGGCTCCAGCTCTCTCTCCTCCAGTTGTTCATTTGTTTTCACTGAAAGGATTTGTATCAGCTAATCTGCTGTGGAGAAACAGATACGTGTAATGGCAAACAAAGGCAAATATGAGTCAATCTGGCCATTTGTTTCAGTGGAGTGGCATAAAAAAGCATGCCCTTTAGAAGGGCGTGTGTTCTGAGCCGGCTGTCCTTCATCAAGGATAATTAGAGAATTTCACTTCTTCCTGTAAACACTGGCATTGTGTCTGGCGCTGGTTTCCCCACAGTTTCACAAACAGCACAGAACTCCACAGCTCAGAGCTTTAGTAGCAGGACAGGACAGTGTTGTACAAAGAGCTACAAGGATTTTATTTGGGAAATGGACACTGAATAGCTTTTAAAAGGTCTAAACATAACAGGATGTACTGACCAGAAACCAAAACAAATTCCTGCACTACCCAGTATTCATAAATGTCAGACCTTAAATCAGATGTATTTTTTGTCTCCTTTCAGCTACTCAAAAAAACAGCTCAAATCTAATAAGAACACATGGGCAAAGACGTGTCCCTCAGATGCTTGTTCTTAAGTAAGTGTGGAGTTTTACTGGCTCTTTTTTTGGGATGTCCTATGAATGGATGTTTCCCACAGAAAGCTGGCGTTGCCGGAACGCTAATCGCATTGCCTCACTGTCCGGCAATCCCCTGGCGCGGACGGCCGACCTGTTGGACACTGCGGCCACCGGGGCTCATGGGAAGGAGACCAGCTGCTTCCGGGCCTCTGGATGAGGGGGCGCGGTGCTGGCTCCTGCCGCAGATTCACGGCCTCCTCTCAGGAGAACAGGAAGTGGAAAAGAGCCGTCAGAGATGGACTCTGACATGTCTGTGGGTCAGTCTGGGCTGCCGTCTGAACCTCCGGGGAACACGGGCTGAACAGCAGAAATAAGTCATCACTGTGATGACTGTGGAGAACTGTTCCGTCCGGCCAGGTGTGAGGTGTCCCTCGGGTGCTGTCAGTCTGACAGCATTTATGTGCAGGTCAGTTGACCCAGGAAAATGTCAAGGGACAGTTCCGAAAACTCTTCTTCAGTGCCTCACCCCACCTCACCTCACCTTAATTCACCTGACTGTACCTTACCTCACCACTTCTACTCACTCTAGTCACTACACCTCAGGAGCAGGAACTTCCTGTGAGATTAGGCACTCCACGTGATGTGCTTGGGTTTGATAGGTTGGTTGTATGTGCCCTGCTTGAGTCTAATTAGTTGGTTCTATGTTCCCCGCTTGGCCCTGATTTTTTTTTTTAATCTTGAAGCTTCATCACTGATGTGTTATGTGCCCTTCTGCAGCTGAGCCCTTGTTCTCTGTATCCCACCCTGACAGCTTCAGATGAGGAGGTGGGAGGGAGCTGTTCAGGGGCTGAGGTGTTCCAGCATCCCCTCAGAGTAAAGCGCAGAGAGACATCCATCTCATGACTGCTGATTATCTCTCCACGTTCACCTCAAATGCAAGAAGTCCTGAACTGCAGCTTCCTGTTTGGCCATGACAGCTCCGATGCCATCCCTCTCCTGCTCTGAAACCCAAAGCTGGACCAGGACCAATCACGCCCCAAGCGAGGGAACCTGAGATCTCTCCAGACAGCTGCTGCTGCAGCAAGAGGGGCAGTAATGGGGAATTTGATAAACACATTCCAAATTCCTGAGACACAGACCCCTGCAGCAGATGTGTCTGTTCCATCTCCCTGCCTCCCCAATTGCCCATCTCTGCTGGGGCCGGCGTTAAAGGCGTTGCTAGCATCTCCAGAGAGCAGGGCGTGCGGAGGAACCAGTCTGGGGGAGTTACTGTGAATGTCAGACCAAAGCAGAGTCTGTAACAGCTTCTGACAGCATCTCTTTCTTCATCGTCTGACATTTAAAAGCTGAAGGTTTCCCATGCTGTGCCACCCGTCCGTCCCTGGCAGTGGAACAGCAGCAGCGCAGGGTCTGTAATTCCCCCGGTGCCGCGCTGGCAGGCAGGGGTTTCTGCAGACGCACCCTGGAGCCTGCACTGTGTAATCGATTACACTCTGCTCGTAAGGAGGACTGTACGGCTGCAACGGATTTTTTTTTCCATATGATCTGGCATGTGAAACATGACATTTGAAACGTATTTGTCAATTAAAGGAAACTTTTCCTGCAGGTCATGCAGTGGTTTTGAAAGCAATTGGAGTAACCATCTTACTATATGTCATGCTCAAATGAATCTGCATTTTCTAAAGAAAAGAGAAAATCAGAGCTTCATTCCACACTAAAAATGTAGAGTTTGCAGGAGGGATAGTGTTACAGTTCATTGATTATTTTCAGATATTATAAATACTTAAAGAAATTGATCCCATTCCACAGATCCCTCTATGTGTGAGTTAAACTGCTGCAAACTACATCTTTATGCAGTAGATATCTGCAGCTCACTGATTCTGAAGTAGCACACACTGTGCTGGGTATGGGCTCTGACCCACTGCAGTGCTGAGTATGGGTTCTGACCCACTCTGACCTGTTCCAGCAGCTCTGTGTCCCACGCTTTGACTGCAGCTGGCTCTACCACCGGTGATGACTTTCCTTGTAATAACACATTTCACCCCCTCCAGTAATTTCCAGTAACGGCCGATGGGAGAGGCTCGGTACACAGGTTTTGGCGTTCGGTTCCTTTATAAACAGGCAGAAGATAAAGAGCACGGCTTGCTGTGTCTACCCGCCTCGCAGGAACACTTACACAGCAGAAACCTCTTCATCACACTCTCCATGGGGGCAGAAACGGTGCATCACTGCCTGAATGTGCAGACAAAAATCCATGGAAAATCCTGCTCAAACTGCACTGTTATTTTTCAGTAGCAGACAGTCAGACAGCGGTGGGTCCATCAGCATGACTCTGTGATTTAATTCATATGTATGCAGATATTACTAAAGGATACATGATGTGTCTAAGAATCCAGGGCATCAAGGGAGAGATTACTCATTTCAGGAAAGAAAAAAGAATTTAAAAACTGATTGGCTTTTGGAAACGCTCCTGTGTGATTGGTCCGGCACTACTGGTCTTGCCTGCGTGGATTTGAATCTCATTGAATTGTTGGTTGAGGTTATACAGAGGAGGTACCCCTGAGCTGAGAGAACACCCTCCTCTGGATTCGGTGAGTTTTGGTGGAGGAACCTGAGGGTGCAGTGTTATTGGTCAGGGAGGCTGTGCCAAGCTAACGGGATCCACGTAGCTGCGAGATTTCATAACAGCCCTGGCAGGGATCCATCACAGGAACTGCAGACAGTGTTCCTCTTCCCTCTGCGGACCTTCGGTCAGAGAGTTTTTATTTCCTTCATGCCATCCTTTCCTCTGAGCACACAGAGCCTGACATCATGAACAGAGCTGGGAAGCTCCGTCAGACTGAGCTGTAAAACGTAATTGGACTGAGAGGAACACCAGCGGTGTGTGTGATCATATCTCTCTCCCCAGCACAAGCCTCTCATTTCTGCCATACCCGGGTCGTAAAACGCTGCTGCTTTACTGAGGTCACAGAGGGTTCAGTGCTTCAGGCCTGCCCACCTCCAGACCCCAGCCTCACGCGTCTGCCCGACGGCCACCTCGCCTGTTCTAAAGACCGCTGGAATGCTGCACCCTTCAGCAAATGAGTCAGATTTGTTGTCTGAGGGCCCCCCGGGGTCGCACTGATCTGAGGTCAGTCTGACGGGTCTCCAGGCAAACGGTGAGAGTGGCTTAAACTTTCCTTCACCTTTTTCTGCCGTCTGACCACACCACCAACCCCCTCTGAGGTAGAGCTCCTGTCTGACCCTCCCTCCTCCTGTACAAACAGAGGCATCTTCACATTAATTAAGGGCAATCCTTTTAATATCCCAATCCCAATAAATATATACACTTCAGCACAGTCAGATATGGTACTATTGTAACCAAGTCATTATATTTCAATTTAATGTACTAATCAAGAAACAGTCGGATCGAAACAGCGGTAAGGCCCAGAGATCCTCAGAACAGTTATTCCCCCACCATCTTAATGTTCAAAGCCAAGAGCCAAACTCTCTCACCTGATGCTGAACACAAACAACATTTCAGCTGGCACATAGCAGGAGAAGCACCCCCGTCACACCTATGAGAAAATGCACACTCCTTCATCCTGCATTGTACACATGTAGATTGCCTGGTGCTCACAGACATCTTGTAATGTAAATTGACAAGACTATACAATATAAACACCAGCCAACTGAAATATATTTGCAACATGCCAGATTGATTTGTTTCTGAAATAAACAGGTGAGGTTCTTGTGAAAGTAAAGGTGTTTGGCTAGTGTTATTTTAGCAGGCATCTACTGTCAGGCATTGCTGTGTCACTCATTCTCCCAGCTAATATTACTTTCTGTGTTTTTTCACTCGGAGCTTTAAAGTTCCCCTGATACAATGTAATAACCTCTCAGATATGAAACCATGGCATATTTTTGTTTGGACTTAACCAACCACACAAGTAGACAACCTTTTCATGAAAGTCCGTTGGAACTGCATAAACACTTCTCAGGGGAGGGAGGCGTTACTGGGTTTTTTTTTTTTACACACGGAACACTTGGTTCCCTGGATAATAAGACTTTTATCCTTAAAATACCAGTGTCTGCATGTCACTGACCACCAGCTGGTCATGAGACAAACTACAATTAAATTAGAAGCTGCATTTTCATGAAAGTCCTAAAACCTCTCAAAAAGAGGTGACGACGTGCCCAGCGTGTCGGGTGGCAGATATAGGTCAGGGTGATAATGTGTGCTTCGTTAAATAAGCGCCTTAACGATTTCAGTGGAAAAGCCACACCCTGGTGAGCAGAGGCAGCGTCAGGCTCTGTGCTTCCCATTCCGTGCCAGCTCTCCTTCCGCTCATTGTGAAGCCCAAGGATTCCGGTAAGGACTAAGGTGACTCGGTTATTTTAAGGGTGCAGGACAATGGCTGGTGGAACTGAAGGTCCACCTATCCGCTGTGAGTGTTCCGGTGGCCAGCGCTACCAGGCGTGAGTCACAGGTGTTAATGGCACCCTGGGAAAGAGTGACACAGTGCGGGACGCTGTACACGCTGCAGCTCCGGGGGGCTGGAGACGCAGCCAGCAGCTGAGTGTGGGAACCAGCTCGGCCGGTCCCAGGAGCCTGACTCTGTCCCATCATTACGCTTATCAGACTGTGGGGAACCAGCTCTGAGTGCTCGAAACACGACATTACCAAAGTGCTGCAGGGATGCCGTGAGCGCTAAAGACATGAACAGGGCTGTCCTTCAGAATCAAAGCATGTCCTTCCCCCTGTCATCCATCGTCTCTGAAAGCAGGAAGCCCAGGCTCACGCACAGGGAACCGGCTCACTGCTCACCAAAACCACAATGCACATCAGACCCGAAACATCCATCAGAACCGTAACAATGGCTCATTCCTGAGAGAAGAGTGCCAGGTAGAGATGCTGGGGTGACCCCATGGTGGAAAGTACAAGAAGGAGCCAACCATACATCTCCCCTACTTTTTGAACTGATGATGTTAGACATATCAACCAGACCAAAACAGCTGCCTTATTTCTAACATCTAGATATGAAAAATTGTGGGCTGCCATTTTAATAAGTCATTGGGGACACTGCTGATCCCATCAGGCATGTAAGTAGAGCTTTTCTCTGATTTTTTCCTTTTTGTCTTCTGATTAATAAACCTGTCAGCTGCTCACATACTCCACAGACCACTGACAGAACAAAACAATTACAGAGCATAAATTACTGAGTCAGAGTCTTTCATAGCGTGAGCTCTGAGCGCAAATGGAAATATTAATGTCTTTCAAACACAGCCTGAGTCTGAGGATGACCAGGATACGTCCCGATGACATACACAACAAATTACATTCTTCATCTCTATTGCCAGATTCCCGGGAAATTCAGCAAGAAATCAATCAAATACTGGCAATTTTTACCTCACCTGTTTTCATTTTCATAAAATTTTCCACAAATGTTTGCTCAACAGAGAAGAGGCTCCAGCACCAAGTCCAGTCCAGACTGACTCTTCCAGGATGAGCTGGTGGAAACAGCCATACCGTTAGCGCTAAGCTACAGCCAGGCACACCTCTGTTCTCATCACTCATCTGAAGTGACTGCATTCTGGAGACTCACACAGACTGTCTGCATGTAGCAAATCACCTGGAGGCTGTCTTCCCTTTCTTAAAGTGTAGTAAAGTTAGCAATGTAACTGTGTGTCACAGGCATTGCAGAATCATGAAGACTTCCGTTGAATCAGCATTAACTTTCTTACCTGGTCAAAGTCACTGTACAATATCTGGGCCATTTCCAAAACAAAAATAACCCTCATATTATCCTAATGCACCACTGACATTGGGAATCAGTCAGTTTCCTTAAACTTGTCCTAACAATCGCAATGCATCTTCTCTTCCAATGTAGATTGATTTAGGTTCCAGCTCTTGCTTTCTTTGTGATTCTAGCTGCCAATCATGGGGAAAATGCCCATATTTAGCTGCCTGTGTAGTATTCATGCATCCAGGCAGCCAAACATGTGCTCATGGACCTAAATTCCTGCTCAGTCCTACAGAACCCATGGAGCAGAATCAGATATTGGTGAAGACCAGTTTGTTGAAGTGCTCTCTCTTTCAGATTAGACATAAACCCAGCTCCTGGTTTACTGTCATAATCCCATGGCATTATGATTCCCTGTCACTGAAGTCAGAGGGTTCGGGGGTGAAAAAGGCTGCTGTGTGTTACCCAGATAAAGGCTCAACACTGCTGGTGGAATTTATACCAACAACTCTGACTTTCAAACATTGTGCATCCCCTCTATATATCTGGGCAAATTCTCATTAAAATCATACTCATAATGTAAACATTAAACATATTATTTTTAGTTGTCTTTTATGATGTGAGTTAAATGAATTCATGCAGATATGGGTTTGGTATTGTATGACTATTGAATATAATCACACATCACACTACATTTCACATATCACTTGCGCTTGGATCATTTCCCTGTACGACAGGCTTTTCAGCCCAGGAGGAGCATGTGTAAGAGTCCCTCTTCATCAGATCAGTCTGAAATGTAGAACCTGCCAGAGATGCAAATGACCTTCTCAGTGTTCAGCGGCTTGGGCACCTTTCATCTGTGTTGGTTTCAAAAATACAGCTATCACGAACTCATACTTTGAGTTATGCTGGTTCTCCAAACAAACTGTTACCATACAGTAATGTAAACAGACAGTAGAGATGCAGTATGATCAAATGCCAGCAAACAGACACATAAGACACTCTGGCAGACATTAAACTTATACAACGTGAAGCAGCTTTTACAGGTAGTTCAGGAGCATTATGGTCATTTTACAGCCTGCAATGTAAAAAATGTTTCATGGATGCCTTTAGTAATATTTAAAACCATATATAACTATATATAACCATGCCCTGAAGAGGATTCTTGTAGCAACAGCATAAAACTTACCTAGACTGCTGACTTGAATGTCCAAATCCATTGAGAGATCCTGATGAAAAACTGACGTGTTGACCTACAACTGAGCTTGTACTGTCACCCTGTGGTGAATACGTGTATTTCGTCAATGAAAATTATTTGCCAAAAATTAGACAAGTGCGCCCTCTGTCGGTAAAACTACAACATTGCCAAGGTGATAGACTTGGATCGATCTGAAAGAGCCCAGAGGAGGTCCAAAGGATTTACTGTCATCCAGCAAAAATGGAACACATTTCTTTTCTTTGTGTGTGAGACTTTAACTTCTTTAACAGTCTGCACTGCATGCTCATGTATTATGAGAAGTAAGCTCCTCTTCCTATGTGCTCACTCAACAGAAGCTCATTGGGAAAAAAACCCTGCAACATCCCAGCTGCTTTCGAAAGAAATCACTCTGCACGACACAACATTGTGCTGATGTGTCATTGTCCACAAGCATCATTAATGACTTTGATGGCAGCAAATATCAAAGTGTAATGAGAGAGCCTGTGTCACTCTGCCATGGGAGTCCAGAGGTGTGGTGTCAGATCGAACTGTACTGGCTTTATGATCATCTGAACAATAGCCAGCAATCATTCAGAGTGTTGCTGAGGGCTCTGCCCTGTAGGGAAAGGGTGACTCTAATTTTACCCCTCTGTCGCTGCAGTGGAAGCTTGTGAGAGACCCATAAAGTCCAGCTATGATGAAAGAACAGGTCGGCACAGCCACGTGCCTGCAGTGCCACCTCATGGTGTTAAATAACAGACTCTCACAACCCCGGATATTAACACTGCCAGGAACGAAGGTGCGTGTGTGCAGGTGTGTGTGCACATGTGTGTAGGCACATGCCTGTGTGCGTGTGTGTGTAGGCACATGCCTCTGTGTGTGTGTGTGTGTGTGTGTGTGTGTGTGTGTGTGTGTGTGTGTGTGTGTGTGTGTGTGTGTGTGTGTACAGGCACATGTACTGTGGTTTTTGTTTTCTGTTCACCTCAGACGTGGCTGTATGCTCTGTCCACTGCACAGAAACAGTCTGTTTCAGAGAAAAACAAACACAGAGAGGAATCTGGTATTCCCACACACTCCTGCCTCTGCTACTGTTTGTGCATCACATGCATTTTCTGCCAGTTGCTCAGAACTCCTGGAAGCTCATGAATATAAAGTCAGCTCATGAGTTCATATAGCAGGTGATAAAGGAAGGTCCGAGGGACACGCACAACTGCACACTTTTTGTGTATTTTTTCCACTACACAACAGCACAAGCTCATCGTATGCCACAATGAGCAATGCTGTAATCTAACACAAACACAAACTCCTTGCTTGCTAAAATGTGAAACTTCACAGAAGGAGATTGTGTCTGGACCATAATCACATTTTGGTGGCGGTGATGGGGTGTCACGACCGAGGCAGCCTCCACAGCACGGAATACTGACTAGCGACGCCCACACACACCCCACATGTCCACACGCCACCCGACGCCCTGGCCACACCCCCGTCCCCCCATTTCCCCCTCACACTTCCCGGAGCCCCCCAGGAGAGCAGAGCTGGCTGTGAGGGCCGGGGGATGGGGGTTCAGACTCTGCGCTGTCTCTGCTGACCTCGAGTGTCCCTGCACACAGCAGCTCTGAGTTACACCGGAGCTCCTGCCGTTTGCAGAATGAACACAGACCCTGCCACTGATTCAAGCTGAGCTAATTAAAAAGATGGAAAAACTAATTAAACACAGGTGACTGTCTGACATTTAACCATCCATTCAAAACAAACCATACGCTCATACGCACTCTCATTAGAGATGCTGTTGTTGCTGTTTTCGAATGACCGCATGCAGCTTCCTTCAGAGGTAAACTGAGAAAACAATCTGTTGCCGTGACGACCCCATGTGTCGCGTCAACCTGAGTGACAGCTGTCAGAAAGCATTACTTACAGTAACATTGTTCCAGCTTGAAACAACAGAGGTGTGATACACCACACATAAAGGGGACTTTGTCCAAGACAAGTTTACTGACAATCTGCAACCAAACAAACTGTTTTTTTTCCTCACATACCCCTGGATTTGTACAGCGTGGTTTTGACATTGTAACTGTGTCAGAAGGGGATAACGACAGTCTGAATTCCTTCCCTTCGGGGTGAAGTGGCTGGATGGAATACATGTACTTCTGCAAGAGGTTACGCAAGACTGGGAGAGAAAACAACAGAGGAAGCTTAAAGTGCTGCTCCAATGTGCCAGAGACGAGTGCAGGCAAAGCTGCCAGGATCCAGAGAGCATCGGAGACACAGGGGAGAGGAGAGCCGCACCAGAGAGGAGCAGCGTGGGGGAAACAGAGAGAGGAGCAGCACAGGGAGCAGAGAGAGGAGCAGAGAGAGGAGCAGCGTGGGGAAACAGAGAGAGGAGCAGCACAGGGAGCAGAGAGAGGAGCAGAGAGAGGAGCAGCGTGGGGGAAACAGAGAGAGGAGCAGCACAGGGAGCAGAGAGAGGAGCAGAGAGAGGAGCAGCACAGGGAACAGAGAGAGGAGCAGCACAGGGAACAGAGAGAGGAGCAGAGAGAGGAGCAGAGAGAGGAGCAGCACAGGGAACAGAGAGAGGAGCAGAGAGAGGAGCAGCACAGGGAACAGAGAGAGGAGCAGAGAGAGGAGCAGAGAGAGGAGCAGCATGGGGAACAGAGAGAGGAGCAGCACAGGGATCAGTGAGAGGAGCAGCACAGGGAACAGAGAGAGGAGCAGAGAGAGGAGCAGCGCAGGGAGCAGAGAGAGGAGCAGAGAGAGGAGCAGCACAGGGAACAGAGAGAGGAGCAGAGAGAGGAGCAGCACAGGGATCAGAGAGAGGAGCAGCGCAGGGAACAGAGAGAGGAGCAGCGCAGGGAGCAGAGAGAGGAGCAGCGCGGGAAAGAAAGAGGATCAGCGCAGGGAACGTGTGTTTTCCATGTAAAGCAGGGTGGGAAGGTTTGGGTTCGCTGCAAACTGAAACATCGAACACATGACCTTCACACCATGTCCCAGGCCTGACCCTTCACTCATTAGACACCACATGTCTTTCATAAAATCCGATCTACAAACATATACATTTAGGGTTTTCATAACCGGCAGTGACTAACTGTAAGGTATCGCATTCATTTACTGGAAGTAGCTTTATTTAACTAAATGAATCCAACTTTAAATACAATTTTGAAAATAAATTTTATTACACTGAAAAGCAGAAAGATCCAGGGAGTCTATGGGAATTTGTGCTGGGGGGAGGGGTATTGTCTTTGTTTTACAGTTTTTTGGTTTTTGCTGTATTTCAGTACATCATAAATTGACTGTAGAAGGACAGTTGTAACGCCCACTGCTGGTCAGGATGTCCCCAGCGCTACGTGTGTGATGTGCAAGGCTCTGCTTCACATTGTTCCCACAATCTTACCATACCTCATCTGCTCTCTCATCTGCTGGCGTTTTTCTTCTTGCTCAGCCACTGTGGAAGCCTTGTACCTCTGCCTTTATTACCCCTCAAACCACCACATAAAGAGCCTTTCAGCTGGGACCCCCAAAATCGCATCCGTCCCTCTCGGCCTCAGCGTTTCCCCACAGAGACCCGGAGTCCGCTCACCCCAGCAACCGCGAGCTTCCCGCTGGATATGCGGGTGGGATGTGGTCCTGGCTGGAGCTGGTAATTTACCTCAGAGGCGACATTAAGCCCTCTGCAGCACACTGCCGGGGCCCGTCGGGTTGCCACAGCAACGCTCACTCCTCCGTCTGCAAACGTGAGGTGATGGCACAGGCAGGGGCCGGCCTTTCAGCCAGCGCGTCCTTTCAGCGGAAGGTTAACTGTATTCTCCGCACAGCGTGCCCGTGAGCCCGGCTCTCAGGCAAAAGGCCATGCTAATTTCCCCTCACAATCGCACGCCACCGAACCCTGCTCCTCTGCTTTCAGCCTCTTCCCAGAAGTCATTTTCATCACAAATATCTAATTATACCCTGGACAGCTCCACACAAAGGCCCCGAAACGTCATCTACAGGGCTGACAGAATGGATCTGCGTCTGAGAACACGACACCGCCACACTCCGCCTGAAACTCTCCCATGAGCCTTCAGTTCACCTCAGTTCCTGCCCTCATGCCAAAGCTCTGGTGACTGACATTGATTTCTTTCACCTCCACATTTTCTGATCGTGCTTTTACTGGCCTCCTCACTCTGTCCTTATGGAAAATGAGAGCTGGTTCTAGATTAACCTCCATGGTGTAATGAAGTTTAAAAGAAAATGAATAGATTAAAAATTGAGTCTACACAATCACACGCTACAGTCATCCATGAACTGACTGTAAAGTCATAGACTCATTAGCATGACCCCGCTCATCTCTGCCCCTTCCTCCAGACAGATGATGCGAGAGTAGTTGATTGACAGGTGTGTTTAAATAATTGCTCAAATGACCAAAAGCAAAATATTACAGGTTTTCAAGTGAATTGCTCATCTTATGGTCATTGGAGCATAACATGGATTGTGCACATAGATTTGCACTTTGGTCCTGCTGCCGATTGTGCTAAAGAGCAGACACTTGAACAGTGTGTTTGAGTGAATGTGAGTATGTGTGTGTATGTGTGTGCGCATGTGTGTGTGTGCGCGTGAATGTGAGTGTGTGTGAGTATGTGTGAGTGTGAGTGTGAGTGTGTGTGTGTGTGTGTGTGTGTGTTTGAGATATTCAGGCTCTGACAGTGCCACAGACCCCCTGCAGAGTGATAAGACGAGCTGCTCAGAATATCTTTCCAGGAAGAGCGGATGCATTTCATTTCCAGCAGCAGGATTGATGAAAATCCTGCCAATGCACAGCTCAGAGCCTGTCCCTTCAGTCTGTCATCAGCTCAGCTTAAACGCAGGAAAATAAAACAAGACGCAGTTAACATTTCCATTACATCCAGCAGTACAGCATTGTTTGACTGTATCTAAATAATGCACAGACTCCTGTTCATCCATGAATTCTTCCACAGTCCTCAGTGCTAACTGTGCTTTGCAGTAACAGGCCACAGTAAATGATGATTCAGCCAAGTCCCCATTCATTTCTGGCTCTTTCGAGTGAATGATACCAAACTGGAGCAATTTTACTTGCTTCAATCAAGCATCAGACACCTTATAAATGGGGATCCTATCAGATTTATCACATTAGAAGAAAAACACCCCAATAAATTAGCCCCTATGGTTCTATTAATAGCTCCTGCTCACGGAGCCACCAGCCGGGGGCCAGTGGAGCAGGCGTCTGCCTGGATGCAGATCAATGGCTGGATCTCAGCCGCTTTATCAGCCTTCTGCAGGGAGGCCGGTTTGCTCCTGCCAGGGGGCTAGAAGACAAACTGATCCATTTGCATCAAAGCCAGCTGGTGCTGTTCACAGTTACCACTACAGCTGCCCATTTCTTCCAAGAACCTCCCAAGTGTCCTCCAGCACCTCATCACTTTCCTACACTCCTCACTTTTATTCTGCAAGAGAGAGAGAGCTGGGTTAGAGAGAGAGAGAGAGAGAGAGAGAGAGAGGGAGAGAGAGAGCGCGCAGGGTTAGAGAGATCTGGGTTAGAGAGAGAGAGAGAGAGAGAGCTGGGTTAGAGAGAGAGAGAGAGAGAGAGAGAGAGAGAGAGAGAGAGAGAGAGAGAGAGAGAGAGAGAGAGAGAGAGAGAGAGAGCGCAGGGTTAGAGAGAGAGATCTGGGTTAGAGAGGTTCAGGTTGCAGGGGCAGGGGTCGCTGGGTTCACGTTCGGCAGGGCACCCCAGTTGGACCCGGACACTTGGAAGCCAGAGGAGCCTCACGCATCCCCTGGGAAGCAGCAGCCAAGAGCCAAATTTACTGCACTTTAATCTGCACCTCACCCCACCATTACACAGCCGTTCATTTTAATCAAGGCCGTCACGGGCGTGAGAGCACTGCAGTGCATCATGGGAACAGGGAGGCTGAGGTGGGATAGGGTGGGGCACTGTCTAACGTAAGGGCTCAGGCAGTAACGCATGCGTGTACAATGAGATCATAAAAATGATAGTCCCTGAATAGGCATGCACAACACTGTAAGAACAAAGCATGTAAGAATAGCATTGATCAGTTAGTGGCCAGGAACTGAGAGGAACACTGATTCACTCTCATACTCACAGTCAGGTCCAGTGTGAGGCACTGACCCGCTCTCACAGTCACAGTCAGGTCCGGTGTGAGGCACTGACCCACTCACAGTCACAGTCAGGTCCAGTGTGAGGCACTGACCCGCTCTCACGATCACGGTCAGGTCCAATGTGATGCGCTGACCTGCTCTCACGATCACAGTCAGGTCCAGTGTAAGGCACTAACCCACTCACAGTCAGTCAGGTCCAGTGTGATGCACTGACCCGCTCTCACAGTCAGGTCCAATGTGATGCACTGACTTGCTATCACGATCACGGTCAGGTCATGTGTAAGGCACTTACCCACTCACAGTCACAGTCAGGTCCGGTGTGAGGCACTGACCCGCTCTCACAGTCACAGTCACAGTCAGGTCTGGTGCATTTCATTGCTCAGTGTGTGTCAGGGGTCCCCAGCGTCCTCAGCAGTTTTAGGCCATGATGCTGCCCGCTGCAGTTATTGATTCTGATTACAATTCATACATTACATACTCAAAAATCCTATTTTAAACTCCATGTACTACACCTGCATAGGTGACATTTTCCAATCCGATCTCCAGTTAGCCATGTGAGCAATCTGATAACTACCATTAGTCTGCTAGCCAAAAATGTTAGCTAGCTAGAAAGTGAAGCCAGCAGTTAAAATCAAACCCTGGACCCAATTTAACAATAATACACTGATGACAAACTCCACTCTCCAGATAAATTATTCTAACATACCGACTTCCTGCAGTTGGCTAAATCCACTATCCAGGTACAAGGCACTGCAGGTTAAGTGATGGAGGTAGAGTTCACGTACAGTTAGCTGTCTACAAGGCGTCTGAACTGGACTACGATCCACTGGTCATCATAAGATCCTGTGCCAATAGACATAATGTTGTCATCATCCAATCAGACCCAGACAAACCATCAACTGATTTCAACTGAAATGCATTTTTCTAATAGATCTGAAGGGAAGCCCAGCTTCCGCGGGCCGACTTGAACTGAACAGGAAGGGATTTTAACACGTTCGACGAGTCAAGGCGAACTGAACAGGAAGGGATTTTAACACGTTCGACGAGTCAAGGCGAACTGAACAGGAAGGGATTTTAACACGTTCGACGAGTCAAGGCGAACTGAACAGGAAGGGATTTTAACACGTTCGACGAGTCAAGGCGAACTGAACAGGAAGGGATTTTAACACGTTCGACGAGTCAAGGCGAACTGAACAGGAAGGGATTTTAACATGTTCGACGAGTCAAGGCGAATGACTTGACCACTCAACTGCTCAGGTGCCTAGATTGTTTTTTTTTTTTTTTTTTTAATATTTGCTTCCTTTCATTAACCAAGCAGGGTTAACTGTTCGGTCATATTAAGGACACACTTATCAAAGGCAACATATGAGACTTACCACACGGTGTCTGTACTGAAGGCTGCACAAATAACACCATTCAGGCACAAACATGATGCATGAAGGAGCTGCATTTATACGGCTGTGACTTGTGTCTCTTGTGCAATAAGCAAGGGCCTCCTGTTATTGAAACGTCTTGCTATGTTTTGGACAGAGAGCCAGGTTAGCATTCCTTTATCTTCATCACATTATCTTTCATGCTAATGCAAACAGTCAGAGAGCCAGACTCTCCGATTCGTCTTCCCAGTGTGCTGAGATTTCTCCCAGGATTGATCTGATCCTAATTACAGAACGTCTCACACAAGACAACTTTTATCCCCGTTGTTGCGGTTGGAAGAGGCCCAGACTTCCTCAGGGTACACTGGGAACTCAGCCGGGTGGTTAGTGTGCTTCTTTTCTTCACACTGATCCATACAGTTTGTACAGAAAGAGATGTTAATGTTGGAGGTTTTACAATGAGCAAAAGCGCACACCCTGTTTTTCCAAAATTCTATAAAACTTTGGTAAGAGCTCGCAGTGCACAGACTACCTGTGCACAGAAACATTACCCATGCCTTCCCCTATGAACACATCATTCTTACCGTTTTAACTTTCACAATTAGCCATTATCATGAGTACTAGCAGTAAAATAATAAATTCAATAATAATAGTAGTAATGCAGGTAGGTGAAGAGGCTAAGCTTAGCTGGGCAGCTGCCACTCGGTGCAGAAACATGGAGCAGATAATGGGGTATTTAGAGTAGATGACCTCATGTTTGCAGCACGTTTCAGTTCATTCATTCCTGTTGTAGGATCCTGGATTTCACACCCTCAGCCTTACCTGTCAGGTGTGCGCAGTCCACCATGACTCCTTTCAGAATCTGTTTCTGTGGTGTGTACGGCAGAAGCCACCTGGAATTTACTGTGCCATGTTAGTAAACAATTAACATAAAAAGCGTACAACACCTTACCATGGCTGAGGATGTTTTAAAAAATTATATTTTTGACAAGTACGTTACCGTACTTTATCATAGCACTCTCCTGGAGCATTTGTTGTGTAGTTTAATGTTAGTAAGAGTAGATTTGAATACAATTTCAATGTGGTCTGCTGTCTTTGTGAAACTGCCTTCATAATTGACTAGACAATTCATCTCTTTGAGCATTTAACAGCTTTTTACAATAAGCTACAATAAACATGCGCTGTTACACAAGCACACACACACACACGTGCACGTACACACACACACACGCACACACACACACACACGCACACACACATGCACACACGTGCACATACATACACACACACACACACACGCACGCACGCACACACACATGCACACACACACACGCACACACACACACACACACACACACACACACGCACACACGCACAGCCTCCCCACACTGCCTGTCTGTTGTAGGCAGATTAAAACATGCAGAGAAAAAGCACCGATCTGCCACTCAGTGCTAAAACAGATCACTCTGGTGTAGAAAGGCTCCAGACGACTACCAGGAGAGGAGCCAACATGTCGTTATCTCCAGGACAATTACCCTACTTTAGCAACATACAGATGAAATCAATGTGTTTGGCTGCAAGGCCCAAACATCACATCTGCCCATCTCTCCTACCCGAATGCCAGGCACCCAGAGCACTGCCCATAAACCACTGCATTTCCAGGCACAATGCTTGGACACAGAGCCAGTGAGAAACAGTCAAGAGCTTATCAGTTTATACAAGGTCAACAGACCTTCCTTTCAGACACCTCAGCAACAAAGCTAAACATGAGTGAGAATGCATGTGTGTATATCAGTGTCCAAAGGCAGATGCATGAGAAGGCATGTGTTTGTGTGTGTGTGTGTGTGTGTGTGTGTGCGCGCAGTGTCTACAGGCAGAGGCATGAGGACACGTGTGTGTGTGTGTGCGTGCGTGCGTGAGCGCCTGAAGGCTTCTTCACATGGACTTAATTACACTTCAAGAACATCATACATGACTGAACACAATCCATCCCGCATAGACTATTCTATTTCATTTTTATTTGCATTTTATTTAATTCAATTTGATTTTATTCCCTTATTATTCTGGCACAGGAGTCCCATTTAGCCTGACTGCTAAACCCAGCATGATAAAGACAGACAGTGGAAAAAATAACTTATTTGATGTAAGATTTTAAATGCTGAATCAAAATCGGATTTATTATACTGAACTTGCCTCTGGTATTATTAAAAAGTATTATATTATTAAAAAGTAGCTGTTTATCTCCATTTTAACACTGCTCCCTAACAGACCTGTCAAAACAAAAACAGCAAAACAGAAAGGCATGAGGAGAACCTCAGCCTCAACCTGCCAAATGCACACTACCTGGATGCTTTACTGAAAGGTGGTTATAACACAACCACAGCCATTCACTGCATCAGAAGGTGTAATTCTCCTCCTGTTCATTTGCAAAACTGGGCTCACGAGTTAAAAAACACTAGGATGTCACGGTGAAAATTCACACCAGAAGTGCACTGTGTAACTATACTTGTGACATAAGTTTAGGGGACATGGCTACAGGTATGTTATGTTTGCCCAAACTACAAAGCAAACAAAGTGAAATGATATCATGATGTGTCTATTCCCTACAGTTCCTACCTAAAATAAGTAGTCCAGGAGTCTCGAGGACCACTAGCCAAGAAGAAACACATATACACCATATGCTGGCTGCTTCAGTTTGTTGGTGTCGTAAGTCTGCAAGAAAAGAATGATAATAATCGTAAAAGTTATCGAGATGTTCTTACATTACGTCAAACACAAACCATAACCCAAGCTGTTTGTCTGAAAGTAGGTCACAATGTTTCTGTGTGCCCCAGTTTCATTAAATGTGTTGAGAATCCACATCTGTACCGTTTTTTTGTCTCACTGTTTTATAAGACCTAATCATGGAAAATATGCCAGTGGCAATGTCAACAAAGGGATTATGCAAAGACGCCTTTTTAATGTGTGAGAGGGCGACTCGTGTTACCCGACCCTCAGTGGAAAATATTTCAGCCGCCGTGGAAGACGAAATCACCCTGAATAAATGCGCTCCAGCCAGAACGGGCAGCTCAAGCCCCCTCCCCAGCCAGTGCGCAGTGCTCCTTTACTGACTGCTGCATTTTATCCTGCGATCATTGCAGCTAACACTGATGAAAAGATGCATTAGAGGAAAGACTGCACTTTCAGGTCACATGACCCAGAGCCAGTGACATCAGCAGAAATATCACAGCACCTCCAATTATTCTACCTGCAACCACATCACCTGGCTTTCATTGTTTAACACATCCAGCTGGAGCTGAACACTCACTTCAAACTCCACACAGAGACAGGAAGTACTGGTCAGTGAGGACACAGTCTTCATTAAGGTGTGTGAATGAATGCTCAGTGTCCAACCATGCACTTTCCCCGGAGCTGCGTTTTGCAGAGCGCCGTCCCGGGAATCGTCCACTGAGCCAGGTCCAACCACAGCGCAAGAAGCAGGAAATCTTTCATCATTTCAATTTTTATTTTATTTTCACTTCTTTCCTCTTACACTTGCAATCTGGAGCAATGAAGACATGACAACATTACGCAGAGTGAGGACAACAATCTACAACGACTGACACCACTTCCACAGGCAGCCTGTGCAGGGCTGACAGTCACTCCCACAGGTACTAATCAGTAAGACATGGGTCAGTCTTTCACAAGGAGCTGTGTCACTTTCTAAAGCCAATTCAGAAAGGTTTTCAAAATCCAGACTGAAAGACCTGTAACAACTGCATGGGCAAACAAACCAAACTGAACATTTAGAGAGGGAACTAATGCAAGCATTAACAGAACTTTTTAAAGGCAATGAGGAAAATAAATGAAATTGATTTGATTTTGTTTTACTTGTTATATTAGTCCAAAAAATAACGATTCAACCACTACTACACTTCGATCATGTAATACACAGTTGATCATTATCAGTATGTACACCTGAATAAATAAATAAGTTAATAAATACTTCCATAGGAAATCAAAGTGTCCGAAGCATGGCATGCTACACCGAGAATATGAAAAAATGTATTATTCACATACAGTACAGGTCATCTGGAGGCCCCTCTGCTGAACAGCGTCTCTTAAGACAATCTGTGTTAAGACATTTTGGTCCAGCTGCAGCTGAATTCTTATTGGCTTGCTCCAGCTGCTGGCCTCACCAGCTTCTCCACCACCGTAAGAACTGTGCTTCTGAGTTTCTGAGCTTTCACTAATACTCTACAGCTGCTTTTCCCCCAGCAACAACCTCCATGTGCGTCTCCAGGAAACTGTGACAACAGATGAAGCCGTGTAAACATGAACACAAACACACTGTAAGGACACAGACCAGGGAGGGGGACAAATTCAATCTAACTGCAATGGCACCAGGTCATTTCACTGTAATGAATTTAAACAAAACTTTTAATGTTAAACATATAAACATTTCAATGTTAAATGTTTTCTTAAATGTTTTTTTCTCTTAATTTCCATAACCACAATTTAAGTGTAATTATAAAAAACTTAAATATATTACTCAGAGTTAACGGTCAAGCAGCATCGTGGTTAGACTGAATACCCCTCCCCACTCCAGGAGAAACGGCATGAAAGACGACCCCTCTTACACACAGAGACAGAGACGACCGCACACTCCTGCCGGTTTGGCAAACCAAGGCCCTTGGGACCCGGCACATCAGCGCCCATTACACACCAATGCACAGCGTGGAGCATCGCAGGCAAACAGGAAACGCATAAGCACAAATGCAACCAAAGCGTTTTCCACCAATCACAGCAGATCCTCATGCAGGGGAGAGCAGGAGCACCAATCCCTGCAGAGGACACACCCACACACACGGAAACAGCTACTGAAGGCAGAGATAAAACACGGCACGGTGAGCAATCAGAGGAAACGCAGCGCAAACACACTCCCTCTGTCCTCTCTCCACCCTCCACATTCTCCACTACATCCCCGTTTCCTCAACTGCCAGGCCTGGGAGGGTTTCACTCGTGCTATGCCTGACATGGGTCTGAGACGAGTCAGAGACGAGGCAGAGACGAGTCTGAGATGAGTCTGAGACGAGTCAGAGACGAGGCTGAGATGAGTCTTAGACGAGTCTGAGACAAGTCTGAGACAAGTCTGGAAAAGCTCAGGTTTGGGGATAAGGTGTGAAGGCATTTCGGGAGATAGGCCAGGGAGGAGTCATGCTCAGGCCTTTTCCTCTAATCCAGATGCAGCTTTAGAGATCGGACAGGCAAACCTGGAACAGCAGGTCAGTATTCAGAGCTGGCACAGAGGCTGGTGTGCAGGACACTGCAGTTTAAACTGCACACAGTCCCAGGCAACTTCACAATCACAAACCAGCAAAAAGCAGAGAACAAATAATGCAATCCAATCAGGAACTCCCAAGGAGAGGGGAGGGGCCACGTGCAGCTCCTGCACTGCCCCCTGCAGGTTCAGTAGGACACTGTCATTCTGACACTCACACCTAATGGCAGGGCATACTGCTGGATTAACAGCACGAGAGCGTGTGTGTGTGTGTGCGTGTGTGTGTATGTGTGTGTGTACATGTGTGTGTGTGCGTGCGTGTGTGTATATGTGTGTGTGTGCACGTGTGCGTGTGTCTGTGCATGCATGTGTGTATATATGTGTGTATGTGCATGCGTGCATGCGTGTGTGTAAATGTGTGTGTGTGTGTGTGCGTGTGTGTGTATATGTGTGTGTGCGTGTGTGTGTATGTGTGTGTGTGTGCGTGCACATGTGTGTGTGTGTGTATGTGTGTGTGTGTGTGTATGAGTGTGTGTGAGTGTGTGTGTGTGTGCATGTGTGTGTGTGTGTGAGTGTGAGTGTGTGTGTGTGTGAGTGTGTGTGTGTGTGAGTGAGTGTGTGTGTGTGAGTGTGTGTGTGTGTGTGTAATCCAGCACAGGATTTTCTTCAATAGTTTCAGGCGGGCATCTTCTCTGTGCTGCTGGTCAGGCTGCGGAGCAGAGCCCTCTGAAAGTCCACAGCAGAGCATTCTGGGATCAGGAACTCCAGCAGCACGTCACACACGCAGTAAACCAGGTGCCTGCAGCCAATCAGAGGACAGGAGAGGAGGGTCAGGAGCAGCCTATCTCTGGAGAGGACACGCCCAGCACTGGCCAGCAGACATTAGAGCGATCACCCACAGACAGAGAGATGGCACTAAAACACACCCCAACGCTGTTCCAGCAAAACCATGCACAAGTGCACACGCGCACACAGACACGCACACAGACACAGACACACACACACAGACACGCACACACACACACACACACACACACACTCACAGACCAAGCTGATATCTATAACAAAAACACGTTAATTATATGCTCTGTCTGATTTAAATTTACATAAGTACAATTAAGTGAGAGTGTGTCACCAAATGCTGACACCCAGTTGGACACAAAGTGACTAACCATCACCACTAGAGAAACTCTTCTGATTGGTGGATATCAGCTCTCACATCAACACCTCTAATGTGTTTCCAGACAGTGAGTGATGACTGTGATGTTTGCTACCTGCCAATAAATTGATGTCAGACTGTAAAACCCTGGAATGTGAGTGCATGAGCGTACAGGGTCTGTGTATGTGTGTGTGTGTGTGTGTGTGTGTGTGTGTGTGTGTGTGTGTGTGTGTGTGTGTGTGTGTGTGTGTGTGTGTGTGTGTGTGTGTGTGTGTGTGTGTGTGTGTGTGTGTGTGTGTGTGTGTGTGTGTGTGTGTGTGTGTGTGTGTGTGTGTGTGTGTGTGTGTGTGTGTGTGTGTGTGTGTGTGTGTTTGCTGTTACCTGTTGATGTGAGGATCTTGCAGGGACTGCAGTACAGTGTTCCAGCTCTGTTTGTACTTGTCAGACCCCAGCATGTCTGAGATCACATCTGAGGAGAGAACACAGAGCATGTAGCACAGGATCACAGAGCAGCATCTCCACACAGCACAGAGTCAGTGAGCCGACGCAGTGACCGCAGGGAGGGACACAGAGAAACACAGCCTGCAAGTCAGACCTGCAGAGGATTCTGTTCAAAAATTTTAATAAAATGTAATAAAAGTCAGAGGCCAGTATGCAAGAATCTTAAGGATTATTCATAAATGACCAGAGCAAAACTGTAATAAAATAACAAAATTACAATGACCTACCTGGTATAAACATAAGTACATATAAAGTATATAAAAATATTTGAAAATATGAACACTGGCAAAAGCCCCAAACACTGCAGCTGCAGAAACACTCATTCATAAAAAAGGTCAATGAACGCAGGTCACGTGACTAGTTGTGTGATTCATTAAGACTCTGCAGCATGTCTTTAAACAGCCCCTGACTGTGTGCTTTGCTGGGTTTTTTCCTGTAACAGTCTTATATCACAGAGCACTCCTGCAGCTCCACAGGGATGGCAGCTACCCTGCACACACAGCTGTTACTGCGGAGACAGGAAGGAAACATGTCATGTGACCAGGAAGGTTAAAGGCGGGGCTGCTGGTGCAGACCAGGGTAAGTCTGTGTGTTGTGTCCATTAAGAGGGAACACGTTCAAGTGACAAACACACAAGGCCATCAACTCAGTGTACGACCAGCCTGTATCTACGCTCCTGAAGACAGTGGCTGCACTGACCTGGGACCAGTTTCATGAGACAGTGCAGGGATTGCCAGTGAGATTGCACTGACCTGGGAGCAGTTTCCTGAGACAGTGCAAGGATTGTTAGTGAGATTGCACTGACCTGGGAGCAGTTTCATGAGACAGTGCAGGGATTGCTGGTGAGATTGCACTGACCTGGGAGCAGTTTCATGAGGCAGTGCAGGGACTGCTGCCTGGTCTCTTCCCTCTGGGCGTGGCTGCGTTGGGGGCGGGGCTGGGCAGGTAGCTCCCCCCCAGGCCACACCGCCTCCTGCAGCACCCGCAGGTACACCACCCAGTACTGCCTGCAGGTGAGATTAGCCACGCCCACATCCAGCCACCTGCGGAAGAAACACATGTCCACAGCACACACCTTTATGTTTTTCATTTATTTAATAAAAAGAAATGTGGAAGACGCCCTTACACAGAGTGACTTGCATAGCTCACACAGCTGGATATCTACTGAAACAATTCTGGGGAAGTACCTCACCTACAGCTACAACTTCAGTGCCCCACCAGGGAATAAAGCCAGCAACGTCTGCCCTGCTCCTTACCACTACACCGCACTGCTGCTCCTTACCGCTACACTACACTGCTGCTCCTTACCGCTACACCACAGTGCTGCTCCTTACCACTATACCACACTGCTGCTCCTTACCGCTACACCGCACTGCTGCTCCTTACCGCTACACCACACTGCTGCTCCTTACCGCTACACCACAGTGCTGCTCCTTACCACTATACCCACTGCTGCACCACAGTGCTGCTCCTTACCGCTACACCACACTGCTGCTCCTACCGCTACACCACAGTGCTGCTCCTTACCACTATACCACACTGCTGCTCCTTACCGCTACACCGCACTGCTGCTCCTTACCGCTACACCACACTGCTGCTCCTTACCGCTACACCACACTGCTTTTCACTATCGCTCACTCCCCCCACCCTGCTGTGTGAGCAGCATCTCCCAGACACCCCCCCAATTCACATGGCATTCAGCATGAACCCTGAGGACAGCTCCTCCTTTACATACACTGAACAAACCCGAACTAAAGCCCTGTAAGTCTGTGAGTCAGAGAGCCTGTAAGTCAGTCAGGCTGTGCGTCAGTGAGTCAGAGAGCCTGTGAGTCAGTGAGCCTGTAAGTCAGTCAGGCTGTGCGTCAGTGAGTCAGAGAGTCAGTGAGCCTGTGGGTCAGAGAGCCTGTGGGTCAGAGAGTCTGTGAGTCAGAGAGTCTGTGAGTCAGAGGGCCTGTGAGTCAGTGAGCCTGTAAGGCTGAGAGCCTGTGAGTCAGTGCAGAGAGGCGCATTTCTGCATGGATTCTGCATGCCGGGAGTGTGTGTTCCCTGCTCCGTGCTGCTCTCCATGTCCAGAGCACGTTATGTTTGACAGAGGTAGGACTTAACAGATGGAAATGAACATAAGTCATTACATAATACATCAAATTCCACAAGAAAAAGGCACTAGGAAACTGCATCATTCCAGCCAACGTTTCCCCGGCATCTGACCGAATTATTCGATTAGAATGTTCAGCTGTGATTGCTCTTCAAGACTGCAGGTCGTGAGGCCAGTCCTGGAAGTGTGTGTGTGTGTCTGTGTATCTGTGTGTACGTGTGTGTATGTGTCTGCATGGACCGGGGGGGGTGGGGGCGCATCTCAGGCTTTGATTTCACCAAAGCGTCTGACAACAGCCTCCCTGTCTGAGACATTACACACCAGTGTCCTGACCTCTGTGTTTGAGCGCAGCGATGGGTGGGAAGATAATGTCACTTTAGAGACATCCCAAAATGATCCCCCGCAAGACTGATGTTAACAATCAGCTCTTTAGACACGCTCTCTATTGCCCTGCAGGAGTCTGCCGATAAGAGGAGACGTCGCCCCGGTAACGCTTAATAACCTGCTATTATGTCATTGGGGGGAGTTATGAAACACATACTTGAGCTGGCTTTAAAAGGCACCTAGGGTGGTTTTGTGTAAGAACGTAAAACCGCGAGAAAGCGTCTGATTGGACAGACCCTTTTAAAACGGGGCTTTGAGAGGCTTGCTGAGTGCTGGGTTCCCCCAGCCGAAAACATCTCCTCAGATACAGCGTGTGAGACATACCCTGACACTGAGAGGGTGACGACTCCCGGCCCGGCCCACCCCTGAGAGGGGCGCGTGTCAGGGGTCTTCTCTCGACGGCCCGAAGATTTAAGTCGGCACTGCTCTTCGGTTACAGGCTTTATTTTGGTCTCTGCTCATTAAAGCAGTGCATGGTGGGCAGTGATATGTGTCCATTCAACACTGCATTCCAGCCAAAGACAAGCTCTTTAAATCACTCTTATTCAAAGCTGCTGGCGGCACTGAACACACAAAAATACACAGTCTCCTGAAACACTGGGAAGGTTTGAGTCCCAGTGGAGGCCTTCTGATCTGACCTGCATGTGCCAGAGTACTTTATGTCTTCAGGAAGAAGCCGTTTCCGTGGCTACTGCTGCTGGCCGCCAGAAGACATGCTGCTTCATCAAAATTCTGAGCTCAAGACACCCCAGAGCTATGACATCACCCTCACAGATACACTGTCCTGAGGCCCACTGAGGCTGGATATCACCCTAACAGATACACCGACCCAGGCTGGATATCGCCCTCATAGATACACTGTCCTGAGGCCCACCCAGGCTGGATATCACCCTAACAGATACACCGACCCAGGCTGGATATCGCCCTCACAGGTGTGTATCTGTGACTGCAGGCACTCTCTCACAGCAGTCTGGCTGAGTGGGAACTCTGCTGGGAACGCTATCAGTTCAGCCCCTGAAAAAGTGAAACTGCTGAACTAAAACAAGCAAAGCAGGAGGATGTGACAGAGCTCAGCTGGCAGGGAAGCTGCAGCAGAGAGGAAGGATCTCCCGTTTATTCACCCTGAGGGAAAACAGGCCATTATATGATATCCTCTCAGAAGAGCGTCTGGCGGAGTAAACTCTGAGCGATTCTCAGAGAGGACGGCATGTACCTACAGAGGCACGTTTTCCTGCTGGCCACAGAAACACACCTGATTGGCTGAGAGACACAATCAGAGCACAAACGTGCAGCAGTCAGCGTGTGCTGCCTTTCAGAGACCATACGCTGATCGTTCATATCTCTGACATGAGAGCGTCCTTAAGTCACTCTGTGACCCGGGTGAACTGGGAAATGAGAACAGGAGAGAGCAGAGCACCAATCAGAGAGAGGGCAGAGCACCAATCAGAGAGAGAGCAGAACACCAATCAGAGAGAGCAGTGCACCAATCAGAGAGAGCAGAGCACCAATCAGAGAGAGAGCAGAGCACCAATCAGAGTGAGAGCAGAGCACCAATCAGAGAGAGAGCAGAGCACCAATCAGAGAGAGCAGTGCACCAATCAGAGAGAGCAGAGCACCAATCAGAGAGAGAGCAGAGCACCAATCAGAGTGAGAGCAGAGCACCAATCAGAGAGAGAGCAGAGCACCAATCAGAGAGAGCAGTGCACCAATCAGAGAGAGCAGAGCACCAATCAGAGAGAGAGCAGAGCACCAATCAGAGTGAGAGCAGAGCACCAATCAGAGAGAGAGCAGAGCACCAATCAGAGAGAGAGCAGAGCACCAATCAGAGTGAGAGCAGAGCACCAATCAGAGAGAGAGCAGAGCACCAATCAGAGAGAGCAGAGCACCAATCAGAGAGAGAGCAGAGCACCAATCAGAGTGAGAGCAGAGCACCAATCAGAGAGAGAGCAGAGCACCAATCAGAGTGAGAGCAGGGCACAAAGGACTGATGAATCTGGGCGCAGCACAGTGTGGCGTGTAGGAGCAGACCAGGATAAGCTCCAGTGTGGATGCCTGTGCCCAGGGGCATCCCTGCCAGGGGAAGAGGTCTGTCACTAACACGACAATGGCAGACAGCGGCAGGACCCGTGATGCAGTGTACCGCTCACGGTTTCCAGGCCACGCCTGGTCCCTCCGGCTGCCCCAGGGCTCTGTGTCTGAGGCACCAGCGTTCCGCATGATGACGTGGAGGCAATGTCACAGGTGCTGGGGAGAAACACTGTCCCAGGAGGAATGCCCAGAGCAAACACCATCCGGGGCTCCAACAGCGCCACCCAGAGACTGTCCAGGCCCAGAGCGCTAGGGATTTCAGGACGTCCATCGGACTGAAACAGTCAAATACACTTTCAGAACCAAAGCTAGTCACATCAACAATTTCAGATATCAAAAACAGTTCCAGAAAATGTGTTTTTTGTTTAATTGTGTAATGCTAGGTTTCCAGTCATTCAATTTTATATTTCATAAATCATGCCTCTACACACCCCAAAACTGGCACTTGGACTTGGAATTAGAACAAGCTCAGAGTCTGAGCACAGAAATAGCAGTTTCTCTCTGCAGAAGGATCTCTCTCAGGATATCAGCGAAAGGAGAAGACTCAGGAAACACCACAGAAGCCCAACGCATCGGCTGACAGTAAACACCCTCACGCAGCTATGCTACTAATAGCTGCTACTATTCAGCTGTGCTGAATCACAGTGCTGTCGGAAACACAGTCCAACAGCAGCAGCCATGGAGAGACCAGGCAGGGGGAGAGCAAGGGAACTGATTTCCAATAATTCACAAACAGACACATATTCAGCATGTCCAACACTCTATGCTGCTGCACGGTGCCTGTACAGGTGGCTTCAGGAAAATCAAAATCAGGTTTATTCTTCATCAGCACTGTAGAGATTCACAGGTAACAGAGGTCCACGGAAAATAACATGCTGAAACACATACTGAGCTGTTACTGTGGGAGGCAGAGAAACTGTCCCTGGACCCAGCTCTCAGAGGCTGCTGCAGTAGCGTGTGAGATCAGCAGCGTGAGATCAGCAGTGTGAGATCAGCAGCGTGAGAGATCAGCAGCATGAGAGATCAGCAGCGTGAGATCAGCAGCATGAGAGATCAGCAGCATGAGAGATCAGCAGTGTCAGATCAGCAGCAGTGTCAGAACAGCAGCGTGAGATCAGCAGCAGTGTCAGATCAGCAGCGTGAGATCAGCAGTGTGAGATCAGCAGCAGTGTCAGATCAGCAGCGTGAGATCAGCAGTGTGAGATCAGCAGCATGAGAGATCAGCAGCGTGAGATCAGCAGCGTGAGATCAGCAGCGTGAGAGATCAGCAGCGTGAGAGATCAGCAGCGTGAGATCAGCAGTGTGAGATCAGCCGTGGCGTGAGAGATCAGCTTTGGCATGAGATCAGCAGCGGTGCTCTGGCGGGGGCTGCTCTGACCGGCACCGCAGTGACAGGGTCACACTGCCGGAGCAGAGCTGGCTTCAGCCTCAGAGCAGCGGAGAGAGACCGCTCCGCCAGTCCAGCTTACACACGCCGCTCCAGAACTTTAACAGGGACCCTGATTTCTTGTGACACTACAAAAACATAAACATGATAACTATATTCCACTTGGACACCATCCTCATTGGCAGCAGAGATATGCTTGGAAAAAGTGACAGGAGCAGAGTGTTGGGTGGGCAGAACGGGGGGTTTAGCGCTCGCCTTCTCCAGGCAAGAGCCAGAGACACAGCAGACTGGTTTCACCCCAGCAGTCAGTCCCAGGCCAGGGGAAGACATGGCCACACACACCACAGTCTGGACTGGCTCTGCCAGAACGTTTCCATGGCTACTCTTAACCAAACTCAGCTGGCACGCGGGTTTATTTTATTTAAAAATGGCCGCAGGCTCTGACACAAACAGGTGCCCTGCTAGCACTGACCCAACAGCTCTCACCAAAAATGCCAAACAACATTCTTCAGTTGTTCCAGCGAACATTACTTTGTAGATGTTTTAAATTAGCCTGACATGAACTCTTCTTTTTTTATTGTAACAGTCTAGAGGTCTTTTTCAAAAATAAAGGCGCAACATATAAATAACTTCAGGGGACGAATGTTGTATCAAATGCACTGTAATGGTTATTGCAATGTATCTGTAATTTCAGTACACAGTAACTTCAGTTTGGCAGATGACTTCACTGAAAGAATCGGTGATCTGAGAGATCTGAGGCCTCTCTTGGAAATGGATGAAACACTTATTTTCTACAATCCACGCAAAATGGACTTCAGTGCCAATCACATAAAGCAGAGACCTGAGCCTGCATTAAACATGCAGAGACTCTGAGTGAAAATAAAACAAGGATTAAGCCTGGCAGCCTGAACCAAGAATAAAGCAGGAGACATTAGAGTTTTCAAAGGCCTGTTACAAATGGGGAAAATAAAAATACCCTTTTCTCCTGTCTCCAGTGGAGTTGCACTGGCAGACGAGAAACGTCTACTTTAAATACTGTAGCTATTGGAACAAACAGGCAGTCCAAATTCCATACCAGACTGCAGTTTCAGCCCCGGCTCCAGCCTCTAATCCTGTGCATGCAAACACATTGTTAAACAGATCTGTTGATCCTGCAGATTTCAGTTCAATTCATGCAGGTTTTTTTCTTTTCTATTAGCAGCAATCCTTTTTCCACAATGGGAAGAATGGATTAAAAATGAGTGGGGGGTGAGGAAGAGGATGATGAGGAAGAGGAGGGGCAGAGGTCTTCTGCTCAGGTGTATGTACAGGTGAGAGCGCAGGTGTCAGCAGGGGGTAATAGAGTGCAATGAGCTGCCTGGGTTTCCAGGTGCAAAGCTGAGTTTATTCAGAGGAAAATCCAACACTGGCTCTGCTACCAGGCCTCTGACCAGCTGTTTCAGAGGCCCAGAGAAGCCCCTGACTCAGGTGCTACCCTCCTGCCTTAACTCTGATCCAGCTGTATCCGCAGGGATCAGGTACAGTAACACTGCAGAAAGTCTCCCTTTAAATCGCCAGGCCTGCAGTTTCACTGGGAAGGAAAGAAAACAAACAAACACTCATTTATTGACATTCCAGGCGGTGCCTCCTCGGAGACTCCGGCCTCAATCACACGTGTCTGACGAGTTTAATCCTCGTTAATAAGCGGAGCGGCCCTCAGCGAGAGGCGGGACCGCAGCAGCTGCAGCTGGAAGTCATTTCTGCTAACGGGATCCATCCTGACCGTATCCCAGAATGCACCAAGAGAGGCACGCCAGTCTGACGTGCCTGTTCTTAAAAAAGATCACTGACTGACTGACTGACAGACAGACAATGACCGAGCTGGCCTGGTGTTCTGTCCCTCTGTAAGGCTCAGTGTCTCCACGAACATTTGATAGAATGTGTGTTTGTAAGTGTTCATGTATGCACAGATTCATGTGTGCATGCTTGCGTGTTTGTGTAGATATATGTATGTGTGTGTTGGCAGCACCAGTGTCCCAGTGGATGTAGCTCTTATAACAGGCAGCACAGACTCCACATTTCTGTTTAAACTCATGGTGAAACCCTGATAATATCCCCCGTCTCCCCCAGAGCCAGGACAGCTCTCCTGTGCCTCACTTTGCCCTGTCTGTCAAGCACAGCCACGCCCTCCACCGTAACCACAGCGACCAGTAAAGGACACAGAGGAGCCCAGCCCATGGGTCTGACATCATCAGCACTGAAGGGGGCGCAGGGGGTGCTGGGGGATTTCGGGGGAGTGGGACGTGCGCTTTGCCGTCTCCTGTGAGAATGGGAGGCGTGGATTTTGCGCCCATGAGGAGCTCTCTGTTCCATATCGCGGGCCATCCCGGTGAAATTAAAAACCCCGGGGGGGAGGGGTGGATAATGCTGCCCTTGCGGGGGCGGGCGGATTTAACCCCGCGGGGTGTGCGGCCCGCACACCAGCCTGCAGGCTCCACAACAAAGAACCCCTCAAGCCCTGACCTCTGCACCAGCCTGCGGCCCCGCAATTTGCCAGACAGCAGACGGGGGGAGACGGGGGGGGAGGGGAGACGGGGGGGGGGGGAGGGGGCAATGACTCTGGACATGCCAGCCCCCACGCAGCGGGGTCACATCACCGCATTTCTGGTACACACTCCGACACACACACTCTGTACACACTCACTCCGACACACACACTCCGACACACACACTCTGTACACACACACTCTGACACACACACTCCGACACACACACTCTGTACACACACACTTCCGACACACACACTCTGCACACACACACTCCGACACACACTCTCTGTACACACACACTCTGTACACACACACTCCGACACACTCACTCTCTGTACACACACTCTGACACACTCACTCTGACACACACACTCTGACACACACTCACTCTGACACACACTCACTCTGACAGACACACACACACACAGACACACACGCACTCTTTACACACGCACTCTGTACACACACACTCTGACACACTCACACTCTGACACACACACACACACACTCTGACACACGCACTCTCTGACACACGCACTCTCTGACACACGCACTCTTTACACAAACGCACTCTTTACACACACGCACTCTGACACACACACTCTCTGACACAGGCACTCTCTGACACAGGCACTCTGACACAGGCACTCTTTACACACACGCACTCTGACCTCAGTGGCTTGCTGGCCGGTGTGGGGGAGTCCCCGCGTCGGAAAACGCGAGGGAACGCACTGCTAAGCTCCGGATTAAAGGGAGCTTTAACAGCGCTTGTTTATGGACGTGCTGAACGCTGAAGCATGTGCAGAGCCTGCTGGCTGCAGAGCAGAGTAATGGCAGTTACAGGAACAATGTTTTCACTGAGTAAAACATCATAAAAAATGTCACAAGATGTTCCCTTAAGTTTATATCAGTACACCGACATTCTCTTTATAGCAGAATCCTAGTATTGCTCAGTGTGTGCTGCCACCTTGCGGTAGCTGATAGTTAACACAGGGACAGAGATACTAAGAAATGCTAAACAATTATTTATGTTTTACTGTGACAAGTACCGCAATGGGCAACCAGGACCTCACCTTTGAGTGGAGGGTCACCTGCTGGCTCACCCAGGCGGTTTCCATCTCCTTCTCAGTATTCTGTGTTCCAGTTACGGACACTGCTACTGGAAACGCTTTAGGAATGTATTACGGGATGCTGCGCTTCACCCGTCCGGCACGCTGCTGGCATTAAAGCCGAAGTCTGGGGCTCAGCCTCTCCTGCGATTCCATTGTTCACAGCAGACACTCAAAGCCCCGCTATGCTATTAACAGCGCTCACTTTACAGCGCGCTAAAAATAGCCTGAGCCGAACGGCACAGAGCTGCGTTCAACGCACCCGTCTTCAGGAGCGGGAAGCCATTCCACTCTACCCAAATAAACCATGGCCCCCTTTCCACACGGGCGCTAATGCCCCCTAATCCCGATTCCAGCAAAGGGGACAGCTTCCCAACAATGACGAGGGCCAGGCCGCAGAGTGATCCCTTTCGGGTTTAAATAGGCAAATTCGATTTGCAGCCCTGATTGTGCTGAGCGGACGGTGCTGTTAAATCCGTGTCTGCTGCCATGATCACACCAGCGCGTTCGGGGCGAGTCAGACGGCTCCACACCCTTCTGAGGTCCCGTTCCGGGCATCTGACCTCAGCACCCGGCCCATCGGACCGCAGCGTGGGCTTGGTTATGGCCTGACCGCGCCAGAACCAGCTGCCCTACACACCGCCACCCCCGCGCCAATCTGATGCGTCTCTGCTCAGAAACGGCCTGCTGCTCTGGGGGGATCACATTACCGAGGGCAGCCTGCACCCCATCACAGCCTGGCACCACAGCCTGGCACCACAGCCTGGCACCACGCTGGCATGACTCTGGCATCCCACCGCACCCAGCCAGGCCGGAGGGTGAACACTGCACGGCGCTGCTGGTGTTACACTGTGACTGATACTGTCTCTAACAGCAGCGGCTGCGTTAGCCCCACAGTGAGGGGCCCGGGCTTATTACCTGTGTGTTTTACAGGTGATCTCTGCCTGTGTGATTAGCGAGGGACCCGGACTCTCTATCTTTGTGAAAGGAAAAGCAAACAGGAGGCCACATGTTGCATTTTTGTCCTTGGCCGGCGGCCCAGAGAAGTTCCACGTGTTCCAAGCGACGGGGGAGGTCCATGAATCAGAACTGCACCTCCACACCACCCCACCGCTCACCTCAGAGCTCAGAGCTCTGACACTGCTCCTCAGCTCCTCAGAACAGAAAAAAACTATTCTATGTCTTGTCCCATGGGCTATTATTTTGTTATGTGCAGTAGTTTGTGCTTATTTGTGTTTTGCACAAGACTGTGAAAGACTAGCTCCTTGTTCAGTTATCCCTATCAGACAAAGGCCTCTATAACAGGCAGACAGAACCAGGCCAGTGAGGAAAAATGCAATGTTCTTGCAGGAAAGAAGGCAGTGTGCTTGCCAGACAGTGTTTGGGCCTCTAAGTAATGACTCCTGTGTTTGGAGCAGGCCAGGAAACAGCCTTTCAAGACAACAGGTGACAGACGTTATCCTGGAGTGAAAATAACCAGAAGGATCTCCCTGTGGTCCTGACCATCCTCGACCGAGGACAGCCCATGACCGTCAGCGGGGCACTCAGCAAAACTCAGGGGCCCCGAACGCCTCCGGGGCCCCTGAGCTCAACAGCAAGCTTCAGAGGCTCAATTACACTGTCAGACTTCACATGATTTATGACTCATGTGTGTGTGAGTGATCATAAAAAATAAATATAGACATTTATGAAAGAATCTCTGAACCCCTGCTGCTTTCCACATCAGCATGAAAGCACCATCTCCTGCTGCTGCACTTCCCTTCCTGCACAGCTCGTCTGGGGAAACTGAGCACTCTCACAGGGAGAGGGAGATACACGCAGGCCGACTGAGGTGCAGGTAGAGGGAGATAGAAGAGTTATGACTGAGTACTGGGGGCGAAGCTGCCAGACTGGAGAAACACCAAATACGTGCTGGAAATGGCACCCCCTGCTGGGAAGATCTGGACACTGATTCAGCTGAGCTCATCTCATATGCTGTATAACATGAAACATTACATCTCTGAGAACCATGCTTTCACAGACTCTGACGTGCTGCCTGTCCTCCTGGCGTTCCCCTCGTCAGCGTCCCGGTCACAGGCCTGCAGGAGCTCAGCACTGTCACTCAGTGCAGGAGTCAAGCTTCACCCCCCGACCTGAGGGGAGCAGACGAGATGCGACCGGTGGCACTCGCCCCGCTACTTTTAGCCCAACGCTACCATTTTCGGTCAGAAAGCCTCACTAGGCCCCCAATTTGAACTAAATTTACCCCCCCAGCTCTCTGGGGGGGGAGGCTTGGGCCAGAAATATGCCTTTCATTAGGGGGTGACAGAGCAATCTTTTAAGCCCCCCCCAAACCAGGTACAGGACAGAAAAAGCTGTCTACAGTTTAAGGGGCAGGACAGGGGTGCCCTAGCCGCTGGCTTCATGTCACTGACAGTCTATGACAAACACATTTACGGCGTATCGTGCTAATATTACCCCCTGGATCGAGTTACTGGTCATGCACTTTTCAGGAATCTAACAATATCCTCTGTGGACGTCTGTGGAAGGCCCCTGTGGAGCAGAATTCTCACATCACATGCCTGACGCTGTCTGGCCGGGCTGGCAGATGGCAAAGCCACCTCAAGCACATTACAGGGGCACAGCGCATTACAGGAGTACAGCGCATTACAGGAGTACAGCGCATTACAGGGGCACAGCGCATTACAGGAGTACAGCACATTACAGGAGTACAGCACATTACAGGAGTACAGCACATTACAGGGGTGTAGTGTTTTACGGGGTACAGCGCAGTATCGGGTGTAGTGTTTTACGGGGTACAGCGCAGTATCGGGTGAAGTGTTTTACGGGGTACAGCGCAGTATCGGGTGTAGTGTTTTACGGGGTACAGCGCAGTATTGGGTGTAGTGTTTTACAGGGTACAGCGCAGTATCGGGTGTAGTGTTTTACAGGGTACAGCGCAGTATCGGGTGTAGTGTTTTACGGGGTACAGCGCATTATCGGGTGAAGTGTTTTACGGGGTACAGCGCAGTATCGGGTGTTCCACATACAGCAGGCAGTCTGGATTGGGGCAGATTTGTTATCCTGTGACATGTGACGCGGGGCAGAGGCTGAGTGTCGGACAGACACCCCGCCCGGTCACCCCCCACCCACCCCCCCGGGTCAGTGAGCCAGGCCTGGCTGAGGGGGCGATTGCTTGCAGCTCCATTAGAGATTTAAAAGGAAGCTTTCAGCCCACCGCTGCATCTCCCTCCCACCCAGCCACACACGCTGACCCTAACCCTAACCCACCCACACACGCTGACCCTAACCCTAACCCAGCCACACACGCTGACCCTAACCCTAACCCAGCCACACACGCTGACCCTAACCCTAACCCAGCCACACACGCTGGCCTCTGCTGCCTCAATGCTGCCCGAACCAGCCGAATAACGAAGCCTCATTTCCCAACACAATTAACTCTGCCACATCTTAATCAAATTATCAAATGGCACCGAGGACCTACTTTTCCCATAAGGTCAGTCAGTGTGTTTGTGTGTCAGGTGCATGAGAACAGTATCGTTTTCTACAATATTCCTCACATATTTTACACCTCTCTTAATGCCGATGCAGTCAGTCTGACACGGCTCGTCTCTGTGGCAGAGCGCAAACAGCCACAGCTATATCCAGCGCAGGAGACAGAAACGGCCTCAATTAAAGCAACAATGTGCTTTTCAGCAGGGCTGTAACCCGAGCCAGCAGCTGGGAGGCTGGCCCCCTGACGCACATTAGCGGAGAGGGGCGGGGCCAGAGGGCTGATGCTGACAGCTTTAAAACGCCTGCTCCTCTCTCCCTTCATCAAGCTGTCATCGGCCTGCTTTATTGTTTATGGAAGTATTAATATTCTCTGAAGGGGATAAAAATAAACCCCCTCTCGCCACGAGACAGGTGCAGCCAGGTGGAGCCAGCACAGCTGCACTGCTCTGCTGAGCGGGGACCAGGTGAGGGCACCTGCGGCCTCTTCACCTGAGCCCACCTCCTGCACATTACACTACACTACACTACATTACATTACACTACACTGCATTACATTACACTACACTACACTACATTTCACTACACTACATTACATTACACTACACTACACTACATTACACTACACTACACTACACTGCATTACATTACATTACATTACACTACACTACACTACACTACATTACATTACACTACACTACATTACATTACACTACACTGCATTACATTACACTACACTACACTACATTTCACTACACTACATTACATTACACTACATTTCACTACACTACATTACATTACATTACACTACACTACACTACATTACACTACACTACATTACATTACACTACACTGCATTACATTACACTACACTGCATTACATTCATTTTGCAGACACTTTTATTCACAGTGACTTCCAGCACAGGAGAACTGAAATGAATCCATTCAAGTTGAATGAGCAACAGTGTCAGACCAGGCGAACGCTCCCAGACCAGTGAGTGTGAGCATAACACCGTTCACACCCTACCACAAGTTAACTTGCGCTAACCTGAAACTAGACAGCCTAGAAACTAGGGGAAGTGAAGTACACACACTACCATACATTACAGCCACTACATCACAGAATCTATCACACATTGCGATACTTGCTGTTCATTTTAAGTGTGGTAATACAAGTAGAAGTAGCAGGTGTTGGGGGGGGTGTTAAGGTAGAACTGAGATGCAGTCTGAAGAGGTGGGTCTTCAGTCTGCGTCAGTAGATGGCCAGTGATTCCGCTGTCCTGACCCCTGTGGGGAGTTCATTCCAGTACAGACGCCAGTACAGACGCCATCAGGATGGAACAGTTGGATGCCCTAAGGCTGCAGAGCATAGTGATCTGGGTGCTACATACAGTTTGAAGACTGACTGTAGGTATGAGGGGGCTGTCCCATTCACTGTCCTGTACGCCAGCACCTAGGTGCCATAACAGGAAGTGAGGAGAGGAGGGGAGTAACTTGACTATGTTTATGGAGATCATAGACAACAGACAAGTCGCGCGGCTGTATTCTGGATTATCTGCAGGGGTTTGATGGCACAGGCAGGAAGAGGGAGTTACAGTAGCGTACCGGTACTGAAGATCACTCTGATTTATCACCTTGGGACAGGAGGAACATTCTGAACCAGGATGAGCTTCAGGGCTGCCAACTGTCAATACCTCTACAGCCCACAGGTCAGAGGTCAACAACACACGGTATAAATCACAGACACTGGCACCCTGTTCACAACACAGGCAACAAATGTAATATTTCAAAATGCCATTTTAGCTAATCAAATTTTAGGAATATCTCAGATAAATAAAATATAGAGGTTATTTTCAGTAATCGTACTGCATGTATGAATTGTATGAAGAGCATAGCATCTTCCATATTAAGTTTGAGTGTTATGAGCCATGGCAGAGACACTGGTCACACCTGCAGATCAGTCGGCCAGGTTTCTGTGCAAGCTCAGATGGCTGTCATGGAGACAGCAGATAGAATTTACCATGGCAACACGTGTGCGAAAAGCAGGGCTGACGTAGTGTGGCAGTTATGCCATACCTGCACTGTTTTCAGAAAGGAGACACCTCCGAGACTCCGGCCTCCAAACGTCAGACTACTGAGCTCATTTACAAATTATGGGCATAAAAATAAGCCTTGTTTGGGGGGTATCGGGTTCAGTGGAGTACGAGTGTCTGGGAGCTGGGAACTAGGACGTGCTCCCCTGTCCATAAACGAGGCGGGGGGGCAGGCATGACGATATACACTAAGGACAAGAGTCATCTGATCACTCACATTTACAGGCAGATTAGAAAAACTGCTCAGAACTGTGGGCGTGTGGCCCAGATTAAGCCAGAGTGCAGTCTGTTCTGGCCATAACCACCACAGCAGGCTGGAGGAACCGCTGTGTAAGACATAACATAAAAATAAAAAGTAATAATATCATAATTATTCTCAGTTTGATTTCTTTTATACCATATAATTACACAATCTGTTCAGTAGTAATGAAAACAGCTCAGATAATGAGCTTCACTTCCTGGGAATGAGACTCTGGTGCTTTTTCTGAGCTGCAGTCTCCTTAAAAGGGTGAAGACTTCAATCTCCCATCACCCCACTCTCTGTACGCGCCCCCCCCAGCCTGTTTACACACAGACCCGCATGGCGCTCCACTCCAGGCCCAATCGGCTCTGACTGACTGTGGCCCACAGTGTCACACGGCAACAACAACCGCCTAAAAGCAACCACTTACATACATACATACATACATACATACATACGTACATAAACCATGCATCTAAACAGGAACACACACACTCTCTCACAAACAGACACATTCACACACACATACACATGCTCACAAAAACACTTCACACATGCTCACACTTTCACACTCTCGTTTCAAAAGTAAAAACATGCAAAGTAAGAACATGCAGCAAAAAGTCATTTAGGGAAGCTAAATTAATAGTATCCAAAATCCCTGCTTAACACCTGAGAGGCGCTGAATTCCAGTCCCCTTCCAGATATCACCTGCTTCAACCAGCACCAGATGCGTGCCTCAGCGGAAAAAGAGGTCAATTTTTAATTACGCTTTGTTTTGTTTTTTACCATAAAAAACATAACAACAGCCTAATTACCCACAATGCATGGGTGCTGACGTTAATTCACACACATTTAGGAACAGCGTGGTCTACATTCTGCATCTGCTGACGCAGGTTTGCCCCCCCCCAGCAGAGAGCAGTGTTCCTGTGTTCCTACATCTGCACAGCAGAGACAGACGGCCACCGTGAGCGGGGCTCAGATGGAGAAACGGCCTCCTGTACCTGCAGCGTCCTGTCAGCACTGACCGCTGCCTCACGGTGAGAGGCCCAGCGTGGCGTACCGCTCAGGGCCTGAACCAGGGGGCGCTGTCGCTACGCTCTCCACCTCACCCACACACACGAGGGGCATGTGACCCAACGGCAAAGTAGGAGAGAAACGCTTACGTTACAGCTAACACACTCACTAACCACAAACAGAAACAGGATCATAAACACAGAAATGATTATTACCCAATCGTTAAGAATAACTGGCTGAGTCTGTATTCATTTACACTAAACTGAGATCGTTTCCCACCAAACCCACTTGCTCACCTTTGACTGGTACAGTTGGGCATTCAGTCTCACCACCCTGACTGGCAGAGGTTTAACCATATCAGCACTGTCCGAGTCATTTCTCACCAAACAGTCATCAGCTGCTCTACTACACTCCGGTAAACATGAACTTCAGCAGTTAAATGCCACCTGTCTAAGACACTCTGGTAACACACAATTTCTACCAAGCGTTTGTGGTCTGTTTAGAGATATACTGGGTACACACAACCTCAACCAAACACGCAGTCTGTTAGAGAGACGGGTCAGTGTGCAGGCTGTTTTGGGGTAAGTGGGTGACCCCGCGTGCTGTCCGCTCCGTTCGGCGAGACTCAGAGGGGGCCCCAGTGTTTTCTCTCTTCCTCGCTTCACGGAAACCCTCGTAAAACGGGCTCGTGCGCTGGGGTTGCCCACGGCGCCAGCCTCGTTAAGCCAGACGAGTTTCGCATTCGAAACCATCACAGCGTCGCAAATGACTGCCTCCCAGAAAAAAGAAGTAGGTCAAATACTTCCACAGCCCCATAAACCGCGCGGGGTTCAGAGCAGAGTCCTTTATCCGCGCCCTCACTTTCTACAGCAATTACGCATCTGCGGACCTTAAAGGTCTCCGAAGAACACACACTAAGATCTGCTTACTTTGAAAATGGTGCTAAATATAAGGGGGTGTTTTGTGCACACACACACACACACACACACACACACACACACACACACACACACACACAGAGTGTAATTATTGGCTTATGTTGACCTGAAATAGCACATTCTGTGCTCCAACCCCCACCAGCTTTACTGCAGAATATAAACACAGCCACTCTGAGCAGGCCATACCCAGGGCCTCAGGAGCCCATGTATCACTCTCTGAGCAAAGCAAGGCACAGGACCCACAATCCACTGTGTGCGGAATCCCAGGGTGCATCAGCCGCCTGGCAAAGCACACACCTTTCCAACCAAAACAAACACACTCACCTGGCAAACAGGTGTTTCTGCAGATATCTGCACAGCACACATTTCACTATATCAGCATAGACATATCTACGTATGTATATGAATATGTCTCTACATAGCATACATTTCATAAGTATATCACCATGCATATGACTGTACATGTATATGAAGACTTCTCCTATCTGTGACAGCAGGCTTCTGTTTACTGACTGCTGACGGGGGTGGGGGTGAGTTATGTGCCATCTATGGTCACATCTGAACCTCTGAGATACTCCACCTCCACTCCTCTGAGGTACTCTACCTCCTTTACTCCTCTGAGATTCTCCACCACCTCTACTCCTCTGAGATACTCCACCACCTCCACTCCTCTGAGATACTCTACCTCCTTTACTCCTCTGAGATACTCTACCTCCTTTACTCCTCTGAGATAATCTACTTCCTCCACTCCTCTGAGATACTCCACCACCTCCACTCCTCTGAGATACTCCACCTCTACTCCTCTGAGATACTCCACCACCTCCACTCCTCTGAGATACTTCACCTCCACTCCCTTGCATATTAAACGCAAACCATTTGGATGGAATAACAGCAGTTGAAACAGCCAGGAAAAAATTCTCTCAGCTTTTCCAAAAAATGAAAAAAATTAAATGAAAGATCACTGCAGACGATTAAAAATACTTTCTATCTAAATGGCTGTAATCTCTGACTGCTGAACAAGAGAAAGAGACCAGCGATCCAAAAATGTGAGAGCATCTGGCTCAGGGCCTTTCAGAAAAGAGAGACCCAAAACTGCCCTCTCCCTTCTTCAGCGGGGGGGACACAGCCCTCACACACACCAAGGCAAAACTGCACCTCACACAGCCAATATACACCTCACGTCCACCCGCCAAACACACCTCTCCTCTCTCACACACACATCAGCCACTGACCACACACCTCCGTCAGCCTAGAGCCGCACCACCGAAGCGCAAGGCCCTCACTGCAGACACCGCATTCTGCTGGAATCAGGAGCAAATACAACCAATATAAACCCGCCGGCTGTGCTGTCCCTGTGGAGCACTGCTGCGATGACCTGGGCTTTCGGCCACAGAGCAGCGTGCCAGAGGGACAGGGAGCGCCGAGCTGGGCAGGGTTCATCCTTTCAGCAGGGTGACCGCACCGAGCAGCACTGCAACCAGAGGTGAAAATCAACCTCATCACAAAAACAAAGGGCTTGTTTTGTGTTGACGTGCTTTCGGAAAGCGTACATTTCTCTCCTCAGAGGTTTATTAAAAACGTGTGTTGGCTTCTTCTCAATTGTACTGGGTTTTTAATAGCTTGTACTTCAACAGGTGGTTACTTGCCTGAGGACACGCAGATACGCACATTTCAGTCAAAAAACCTCACATCAAGCAGCAGGGAGCCACAAACTTAAGCCCCTCTAAAGAATCCAAGATTTCACAACTACTCAGGGGCGGAGAAAGCAGTCAGCTCCGCTGATTAAAAACGATTACTTATGCGTGCAAACAAATATTAGTCTTGGCTCTGCATGCTGAAAGACTTCTGCGTGATGTTCCTCACTCACACACAGCAGGTTCATTCCCAGTCCTGCAGAGGACACCTGTTCTCTGAAGCGACCCGAACACTGCAGACCTGTGTCAGTGTTTTTGGATCACTCTCAGGGCAGGATGGATGACCCAACACCATTCTGGAACCTTCTTTCCTTTCCTCGCTTGGAAACTGCTGGGTTCCGTGACACGTTGTATGCTTTTGTTTTGTTTTTTGTCTTTATTTCAGCACACTGAGTTCCACAGGCCTTATGTCCCTCAGATCTGGGTAACTGCACGTAATCCCGAAAAGTGTTTAAGCCTGTGATTAGCTTCAGAACACGCCCCGACCTTTTCCCCATTACCTTTTTTATGATGTTGTGTGTTCCTAACGCGTCTCATCTGTTGGGGGCCTAGTTCAGCTGCTAAGGAGCCAAGATCCCAGCCATCATTCACCAGTTGTTTCTCTATTTTTTTTTTTTTTTGAAAATGCAGGATTTTAACAACTTCTTTTAAAACAAAATTGGCTTTATAGTAGAACCAGTTTGAGAGGCAAACATGAGCTCACCTTCTTCCAGAAATATAAAAAAAAACTCAAATATCTAATTAAGGTCTGTCCCTCTCGCCATTTGTGTTTTGTGGATGACGGAGACTCTGTGCTGCGAGGTGAGTTACCTGTCGATGAGCGTTCCGAACAGCAGCCGGATGGTCCTCTGGATGTTCTCTGTACACAGCCAACTCCACTGATCCTGGATCAGCAGACACAGCATGCTGAGAGCCACGTCTGCCAGGGCCGTCTCTGCCACTGTAACCATGACAGCACAGGAGCATGGTCAACACTAGAACAATACACTGGACCCATGAGAACAAAGGAACACAGTAACCATGAGAACACAAGAACACTGTAACCACAAGAACTCAGGAGCACTGTAACCACAAGAACACAGGAGCACTGTAACTACAAGAAAAGACACTGTAACAACGAGACCAATGAAGCACAATAGAACCATAACATTGTAACTACAAGATCAGAGTGACATGATGAAACAAGAAAACACCTTTACCCAGCAACAGCAAACATATAGGGATACACACAGGGGTCTGTACCACCGTGACCACACATCCACATAATGACACATGGAACCTGTACAGGAGCTTCAACAAACACAGGGGAGCCAAATCAGAGATAAACTCAGACTAACTCAAACATATACTGCTGTGCAGCACTAGAGAAAGGACCCTCAATTATAATATATTTCATAGTATGAGAAGGCAAAATCAGGTATTCTGGTCATCTTGCACATGTCCTCCAAACATTAGCAAAGACTGCCCTCTAGTGTCTGTACAACCACAGCGCACCCTTTTAGCACTTTTAACCTGGCTGTAAGCAAACCTGGCCGACATACATTTCAGCGCCACAAGATGTTTGTGTGTGATTACTGCAACGCTGCATTTCCTGGGCAGGTCTGCATGGAGCTGTAATATCAACATCTGCCTCTAAAGCCTTAGTCAAACTGTGGCGACAGAGGACTGTTCAGTTAATCTGACAGTAGAAATCCTGGTCTCATATCTCTGCTTTCTGGACTCATCTCACACCACACTGAGGAGTGGAAACAGGCCATCAGGCCTCCAGCAGGGTCAGACCATCTCTGCCCTGAACCCTGGGCTCTCAATCTGAAACACATTTCTCCTGAGCAGAGAATAAGCAGACGCAGACTGAGGAGACTCTGGCTATTTGGATTCAATTAGCAGCATTGACGCTCATTCCAGTGCCACACAATGAGAGATACTTTCCACATGACTTCCATGAGATCACACTTTCCTGAGACCTTTCCCCCGGAGCTCAGGGGCAGGTAGGGAGAACGGCTGTCACTTCTGGACTCCTTTCAGAATGAAGTAACACACGCTTTACCATGTGCCCAGGAGAGATACCTGCTTACCTGCCCTGAAGCGCCAAGCACTGGACCACCATTCTCTAAAATGGGAATCTTTCACATCAGACCAAAGCCCAGATGATCCGGACTGAATTCATTAATCACGGTCTGCTGTTGCGTCTCCCTTACAGCGCGCTGGCTGGTGTCTGCATGGTGAAGGTTTCCATAGCGAGGAGGTGAGATCAGGTGCCTCCTGCCTGAAATCCCCAGGTATCACAAGCGCTCCTGTCTAACTCTGACGCTGACGCAAGAGAGGGCCCCACTTCCTCACAGCGCAAACATCCACCACAACGCGCGCCAGGGGTGATGTCAGAAATTCCAGCAGTCCACTTAAGCGATTGGCCTGGTCCCCTTTCCGGCTCCTCTCCACTTGCTTTTTTTCAGCATAAAACTCATAGCGACGGCTCATGCTACGTCCAGAGTAATTATGTGCCGTGTCCGCAGGCTCGCCGCGCGGCCGGGTCCACCGGGTGACACGTGCTCCAGAGCATTCCTCAGCCCAGCGCTCATCTGCGGCTCCGGCTGCAGCGCTGCATTAGATCAGGGTTTGGGGAAAGCGGAGCGGGTCGAGCCGCAGGGTTCTCCCGCGGGTCTCGGCCGCGCGGGTCTGAGCGCCCCCCGCAGGGCACCCTCCTCCACTGCAGGGAGTACCACCCTGAGGCTCCCCGGCAGGGGAAACCACAGCCTCACCGCACACCTTTAAAGCCCCAGAGTGGCGAAGGAGAGAAAACTCACCCCCAGCCTGAGCAGGTCACACAAAGTCCTCATTTTTCTCCCACTCTGCCATATTCCCACTGGTGCTGAGCAGGCATGAAGTCCTGCAACATCCTCCAGCACAGTCCCTCACCACATCCTGCACAGTGTCAGTCATGGCCTTCTACACAGGGTCCTTTACTTCCCTCTACACACAGTCCTTCACTATATCCTGCACAGGGGTCTTTACTACTTTTTGCACAGGGTCCTTCACTATATCCTGCACAGGGGTCTTTACTACATCCTGCACAGGTTTGCTACAGCCATAACATGTTCTGAGGGTGTTACTGATTAATAATGGGCTCCATGATACTGGATTCACTGAGTGAAAAACAAAGAACAGCCCAGATTGAAGGCAATCTGTGCTAAATGGGCTCAGTTTATTAAACAGTTTATTAAGCTATGTATGAAGATTTTTCTTTAAGTGGTTGAAAGGCTGTGCTTTGCCAAGCCACAATCATTATGTTAAATTGTTTCTTACCTGTAAAATAGTCTGTTAACTTTCTAATTTACTTATTCCTGGAATTCAAGTCTACCATGAACACATCAGAGAAAATGAACTGGTCCTTCCTGCAATGCCTGGGTAAGCTACTGCCTGTATGCATAACTCTGACTGTGTGGGGAAAAACACATCCTGGCTTCAGTAACAGAACTTGAATTAGGCTCCGTTAAATCTATTAGCTGCTTTTAAATTTGGAAGAACCTCAATCAAATCCCCACGAGTCACTTTCTGCTGAGCCTAAATACAGGTCTTGGGCTTCTCTTCATACCTTTTGTGTCTCATACCTGGGACCAGTCTTGTTGCCCCTTCACGTAAGAGCCCGTTTATAATATGAATTAACATGTGAAATTAATGCTCTTTTTGGTTCCCATTCACATATTTACAAGAATATAGCATGATGCTCATATACAGGCTCTTACGCCGTCATACAGTGAGAGGGCAGCTCTGTGCTCCTGTTCCTGACGGGTTGCAGGTCGTACCTGGCTCTTTGCCTGCCTGACTCGGCACTCCCTGCGGACGCTTCTCTGGTCCTCCGCAGCACACAGTACCCGCTTTCTCCTCCAGGTGGCAGTCTCTCCCCCCATCAGCCTCCCGCGCGGCTGTCCTGCTCACCAGCTTCTCCTGGTCCTTAATGAAGGCCTCCAGCCCGCTCAGAGAGAGCCCATTAAACACCTGTGTGAGCAGAACACACCGAGCTGACATCAGACCTCCTGACCGTCACTCAGACAAGCCGCAACCCACAGGAACCCGGCACAGAGCAGCTACCTCTCACAGCACTATATCACTACACAACCCAAGAGGACATGGGCTTCAATAAGATACTGAATATGACCAGCCTGGCGAAGCTTCTCCTGTTTTTTCCAGCTGCAGAGAGCTGATAGCACAGTTCCTGCTAAAATCATACACATATTTTCCAAGGATGCATGTTTTCAACGTTTATTTTTACTGCTGAAATAGTGGAATTCCCTTTTAAGATGAAATTGTGTGAGAAATACGTTTGGAGATGCACTATTTTCAAAATATTTTATGCCTGGATGGACACACATTTTGAGCAGCTATGCCAGGCCTCTCCTACGTCTCTCCCTGCAGTGTGTGAGGGAGAGGACAGGAGTCTGTCCCTGCTGACTGGTTTGAGGGAGAGGAGGAGTCTGCCCCTCTCACTGGTGTGACAGAGAGGACAGGAGTCTGCCCCTCTCACTGGTGTGACAGAGAGGACAGAGTTCTGCTGCGATTTACTCACTGTGCGCTCCTCATCAAAGCAGTAAGTGACTTTGGGCTGCATGTCGGTCACACTGAGGACAGGAGCAATTTTACTGGAGAACCTCAGTCGCGACCTGATGCCAGAAGAGGAAAAACGGCACTTACCACTTACCCATCCATTTACAACACAAAGCATGGAACACCTTGGATAAACTTCCCAAACATATACACATCAGAGCGTAAAAATCACCTGCATGGTGACCTACATGATCATGAACTGAAGTACATGAAACCACAACGCAGAGATCCTCACGGAAAAACATATCAGCCTGACTTTCAGTCACTGTAGGATGACTGATCACGGTGGAGTGCACACTCTGCTGTGATTGCATGTGTTTATGCTGCCATGTGTTTGTGGGATGCAAGACAAATTTCCCCAGCGGGGCTGGAAGCCACTCTGGGTAAGAGCACCTGCTAAATGACGTAATGTAATGTTGACATTAATCAATCAATCAATGTGTTGGGTTACATCACATATACATATGATCAAAAGATGAGCATTCATACACATCTCCTATTGTTCTACAGCTATTCAAGGAAACTACAGAAACATCTTCCAATGCACAAACATCAAGAAAAACCACCAGCGAGAAACCAACAATCATACAGAATAAATATACGCACCCGGGTATTAAAATACACAGTGGAGATACAGCTGTACCTACCTGCTTTTCTTGGTGTCTGACTGTGATTTTGGCTCACTGTCGCCATCTATCTCGTCTGTGGGGCTCTGCAGCTCAGAGCGTGGGAAGGCTGTTTTCAGGGTGTCTACGATGGCGTTCACCACGATCTGCAGCACGATCACACAGTCAGACTCAGACACACTGCTACAGACAGCACTTTCACCACATCACTGCAGAAAGACAGTGCTAGCTGCTAAAGCACTGTACAGTCACACACAGAATACACCAATATAAACACAGGTTACAATTACACCGGCACACACAGCACTTATGATCTTTAACAGATATGAGAGCTGGAGTAACCTTGTCTATCCGTGATACGATGAAAGGCTTCTTTACAAAGGCGATTCTGGCATCTGTATTGAGGGCCAGAAACTCCTGCATTTCTTCACTGTTGGCGGTTTCAGGAATGGCACAAAGTTGCTAAAGACAAAGACACAAATGCACATGGAGCTCCTGTGTCACAAGCTAAAAGCCAGGAATCCCATTTGACTAAAAAAAAAAAAAAACATGAAATTTGCAGTCATGGTTTCACTGGCATAGTGAACTCTAACAGTGTAAAACTGCTCAGAGCCCAGTAAGCGGAAGTGTAATATCCTACCTTGAGGAACGTTTCTAACAGGCTTTTTCTGGCCTCTACTTTTTCACTGTCCATGTTTCCAAATGGAAGGTCTGGAAATATCTTCTTTGGTCCTTTCACATCTAAATGCAGTTAAAGAAAATCTGCTAAGAACCCAAGGGAAAGAGTGCCAGTGTCGGGTAAAATGCATACTGATATCACAATAGTAAACATTTACTTTATTGTTTCTTCTTAAACACAGAGATGCTTTCCACAGCCATGTCTAAAAGATAAAATGAACATTTGGACAAACTAGCAAAGAGAAAAGTACAACAGACAGTCTGGAAGGACAGTGAGTGAGGAGGAAACAGGTGGGTGAGGCAGGTGATCTCAGACCTGTTACTGTTGAGTTTTGAGAAAGCATGTTGCATCCAGGACTTTATTTTTACTAAACAGTAAACGAGTAAGTGGTGAACTGCAAAAGGATCAGGTGCTGATATAAGTCAATGGGTTGACTGTACAGATTCTACAGTGTAAATTTACACCTTTAGAGGGCGCCCAAGAGGAGGCGTGTGGACAGTGAAGAGTAAGGGGCTCAGCACTGAGGCCTGTGTGACCTCAGCCAGAGACATGAGGGGAGCTGTAAACCCCCTGCTGGGTGCTGAGTGAGGTAAGACCCGCAGCAGCCCAGTGAAGAGCGGGTGACACAGAGACAGAAGGCTCCTGAGAATTTCATGTCTGACTGTGTCAAACGCAGCACATTTCTAACAGAATGGGGATGTAACGAGCACCAGCATCAAACGATGTTAGGAGCTCATTCACTGATTTACCAAGAGTGCAGAGGCTAAAATACATTACTGCTCAACATGAAGCTCTGGAGTTTACAGGAGACAGCGTGTGAGATGGGACGGCATTACTCAGAGTGGCCAGATCAAGACCAGACTGACAAGGGGTAACAGACAGGAGTGAGAGCAGCTGATTCACACAGGGAACTGTGCCCAGGGAAAGGGACAGATTGAAGATGTGTGTTATGCAGAGAAAGAGAGCAGAAGGACAGTCAGCTCGGTGAGGAGAGGGTCTTTCAGCGTGAGGGCAGTGATGTGAGTGAATGCGAGCAAACACAGAGGATCAGTGGGTGTGAGGGGGCCCATACGCCTGCCTCAGCTGCTCTCCCATGCAGTGACTGCACCTCTTACTTTTGAGAATTTTCCGCAGCTCCGGCTTCTCTTCCAGGCGGGTCTGCAGGTTGAGGAACTCGCTGTAGCGGCGGTTCACCATGTGGTAAGCAACAGGCTGCAGAGTACCAGCACTGTCACTGTCCACCGCTGTTTCATACTGCAACACAAACACACACACACACACAAACACACACACACGAACGCGTACACACGCACGCACACGCAAGCACGCACACACACACAAATAATCCGTTAATGAACTACAAGCCCTGACTCTCCACAGAACAAAATAAGTACTCAGTGGTACAGTACAGCCTTAACAAAGTGTGAGGCAGTGGGAGGTATAAAGGCCTTCCTGAGGACTGTGCCACATAAGAGCCACACAGATGAGACACAGCAGACAGGAGAGAGACACAGCACACAGACGCAGCGCACAGACACAACAAACAGGAGCAAGATGTAGCGCATAGACACAGCACACAGGAGAGACACAGCACATAGACACAGCAGACAGAGACAGCGCACAGACATAGCGCACAGGAGAGAGACAGCGCACAGACACAGCAGACAGACACAGCAGACAGACACAGCGCACAGGAGAGAGACAGCAGACAGAGACACAGCAGACAGACACAGCACACAGACACAGCGCACAGGAGAGACACAGCACACAGACACAGCAGACAGACACAGCGCACAGGAGAGAGACAGCGCACAGACACAGCCAATGGGGCGTGATGCAGCAGACGCAGCCGCACCTTCACTGTGTAGAGCGTGTAGGGGTGCGAGCCGGTGCCCCTGTGCTCCTTGGCCGTGATGGTGCCGGTGATGCGGAGGTTCTGGATGATGACGGGGCCCTCGGGGCTGCTCAGGGGCTCAAAGCTGAAGGGGGACAGCGGGGCGCCCCCGGTGGTGGGGGAGGACGCCTGCAGCGGCACGCTGACGGACAGCTCGCTGGGGTTCAGCTCCGGGGCTGCTCGTCCCACAGGGCCCAGGCTGCTGGGCCTCTCTCCCCCTCCCTGCAGCGCCCCCTCCTGGCCGTCAGACACCAGCAGCTGCGGCCCGCTGCCGTCCGCCAGAGCCGCGAAGCCCTGCAGCTCGTCCTCCACGTCCACCATGCTGCTGATGTCGGTGGGCGTGCTGCACTCCCGCCTGTCCGACAGCACCTCCTCTGGCCCAATCAGAACCAGTGACTCCATGGAGCTCCTCTTAAAGTCAAAGGATAGAGACTCCAGGTCAGAGTCGGTCTCCTGGTAAAAGGGGTTGAATTTTCCCGGCCGCAGGTACTCCATGGGGCTGACGCCGGGCCTCTGCCTGGCCCCGCCCTCCGGCCGGGACTCCTCCTCCTCCGCGTTCTGCGAGCAGAAGATTTCCGCCGAGTCAATGACATCGTAGGCGCAGAGTTCAGGGGTGGATGCGTCTGTCACCTGGGGCGCGCCGGGCTGGACCGTCAGGGTCAGGGCGTCGGGCGTGTCGGGGCGTGGGGGGGGGGTCAGGCTGCTGCGGGGCCGGGGGCGCGGTGGGCGGAGCCTCCACAGGGTCCCTCGTTTCGCCCGCCTGACTGCTGGACTTTGTGAAGATGCTGACGATCAGCATGTTGAGCCAGTCGGGGTCGGCCAGTCTGGAGAGGAGCGGCAGGAGCACGTTGCAGGTGATGAGCTCTCTCACCACGAAGCGGCCGGTGCAGGTCTCCAGGTGGGGCGGCGGCACCAGCACCTGCAGCAGCAGGTCCACCACGGCCCGGGCGTAGGCCACCTCAGAGCCTGTGCTCTGCAGGGCCGGGTGCGGGGCGCTCACTCTGCAGTACAGCCCCCAGAGCCTGTCCTCCTGCTCCGCCCACTCCGGCCACTCTCCCCCTCCTCCCGGCTCCGCCAGCATCTCTCGAACCCGCAGGTAGCTCTGCAGGTGGCAGCCGCACAGGTGCAGCAGTCTCTCGGTCAGAGCCCTGCGGTCCACCCTCCCCGCCCTGGCCTTCAGCTCCATCGCCATGGCGACCATGGCGTCCCGCACCTGCGTCTCAAACTCGGGCTCGGACGACACGGTGCGGTACCAGGAGGACACGAAGTCGCGGACGATTTTGCGGACGGTGCTGTGGATCTCCCGGTCCAGCTGCAGCTCGCTGTCGGGGGGGTCTGGGGTGCGCTCCATGGTGACGAAGCGCTCCAGGTGAAGCACGCTGCTGGAGTCCAGCACGGCCCGAGAGCCCAGCCACCCGCCCAGCACCAGCAGCAGGCTGGTGAACACACAGAGCAGCCACGCGTTCACCAGCAGGTGGAACAGGACCATCCAGGCCACCACAGCCCCAAACCCCAGCACAGTCCTCTGCCCCAGCGAAAAAGCCCAGGCGCTGGGACCCAGGGCCTCAGGGCGAGACATGGCTCCTCAATCACACATGCACCTGTGAACATCAGATCAATCCACTGTCACACATAAATGGCACGACCTGATCCAGTCAAGTGGCTAACTAGCTAGAGATAGCTAGAGATAACTAGCTTACTAAGTAAGTGAATGCGGAATTAGCTAGTCATACGTATGACATACACAAAACCCAACGTTTAGACCCGACAGATAGCTATAGCTTCACTCTGCGAAATGACAGCTAAAATAGCCTGCTGTTACACTGTAATTTAGTATTTGCATTACCGTTGCAACAGCTGTCTATCTGCCGTTAACGTAATGACTGAATGTGATATTAGGGAGGGCGCCAGCGACAACCCACGCAGAACCACTTCCTACAGCCGCCTGGACCCGCAGACCAGCTCGCTGCTGCAGCTGCTGAATATGCCGCTCGTATGTAGCGACGCTGGAATCACAAAAAGACTCACGCTACAAATTCAATGTCTAAAACGATTCATTTTCAAATAAAAACCGTGGATTTCCACGCGGTCGCTAGGCTAGTTATGTACAGTAATGACAGACAGCAGAGACAACTATGCAGTAAGCTAACAAGGGCTACCTGGATAGAAGCGAACTAACACACTCCTTCTAAATCATGACCATGACGTTAGCTGAAAAGCAGGCTGACCTAAATCGCAGGAAATCTGCGCCTAACTGCTCCCCAGCCGGACTACGAATCGACCGACGCTTCATGGAAAGCAAGGAAAGTGCTGGTAAAACTTTCCATCTTCCTCCATCTTGCGATGACGCCTGTCAGTGTTTACTTCCGTGAATATCATGTGACCGTATCCCGGAAAGAGCCTCGTATGCCGCCCAGTGCCTTCTCTCGGTGCCGGTGTGTATTGCTGTTGCTATTAGCCGCCAGCTTCAGGTTTCACTGTTTCACTTTCACGTTGTTGGTGGTTCGATGCCCTCCAGTCTGAAGCAGCTGTCCTCCATTTGGTAAAATAATTCAAATTATTTTCATTAAATGTTTCAGGGGATACAGGGATAACAAAAGGATGCAATATCTGCTATGTAAGTTGTCTGGCCAACTATTGAAACTTGGTCATGCAGCACTTCTAATATTACTTGTAAGTCGCTTTGGATAATAGCCTCTGCCAAATGACTAAATGTAAATGTAAATGTTATTTTAATAGACCTCTATTAAAACGGCATAGAAAACGGCATCTTCTATACACCCTAAAGCCAAATAACAGTGTAGCACTAAAACCCTTCCTATATGCATGTCAGAGGATGGGCCTGCAAACTGCTCTTCACCATAAATACCCTGTGTGCTTCAGCATCGAGAGGCTGAAAAATGAGATTATATAATGATTATTTTCAGCTGAGAAACTACAGTGTGCCTTGCATTAAATTTTCATGTATAATGTATAGCTGCAGTATTTTTGTACTTGCTCTGCAGTTCCACCATCTGGACGCTTTGAGAGGCTGAAAAGGCAAAGTCCAATTAAAGTCACTCCTGCGATTCAGCACATTCGTACAATGTAGCTATTATGTACATACTCATATTTGCATACACACACGCAGTTATGTAGTGCTTGCAGTTGTTAAATCTCTTTATGGCGTGTGTTGTTACACTGTGTAGCAACCACAGCTTTGTATGTACACCATAGATGTTGGCAGTACACAGTGGTACCTATGCAGATGCAGTGTAAATACACAGGCATCAGTGCCACTTACTGCAGAGGTAGACTGATTTGCCCGTGTTGGTACCCAGCATGCATTTTGCTTGAGGCCGGTGTGGTTTTGTCCTCTGAGAGGGTCTCACGGGATGAGTCTGACGGTGTGGGTCTCACGGTGTGAGTCTGACGGTGTGGGTCTCACGGTGTGAGTCTGACGTTGTGAGTCTCACTGGATGAGTCTCACGGTGTGAGTCTGACGTGAGTCTCACGGTGTGGGCAAATGGGGACCACAGCTGCTGAGCTGTGTGGTCTTGTGTAGGTTTGCAGATCGCCCCCTTGGTGTTATTTCCCACCGTGCTCTGCTGATCTCGTCTTGACACACACCGCCGAACGGAAACTTTCTGACCTGAACAGACTTTCCCACAGAAAGGTCTCAGACGTGCTTTCTTCATCAGCAGACACAGATTCAGTGCATTCTTCTAACAAGCAAAATACGCTCATCATTTTATTTGAAACTGTACAATTGATGGAGTAAATGTCCAGCTGAAGACCTCCCATAAAGACAGGGCTGTACTTGGCCTCTGTCATGGTCAGGCTTTACAGTATATTGCATTGACATTTTCCTCATTTAGCAGGCACTCTTTTCCATGACATTATACATGTCTATATGTTACATGTTATCCATTTATACAGCTGGATATTCACTGAGGCAGTTGTGGGTTAAGTACCTTGCTCAAGTGTACAGCAGCAGTGCCCCAGTGGAGAATTAAACCAGCAACTTTTCAGTTATGATCCCTTCTCCTTACCACTATGCTACACAGCTGCCCCATCAGAATAATAGAATTAGAATGTGGTTACATGTCATAGTCAGAATGGTGACATCATCTCCATTATGACATGATAGTTAGCCAGATATTGGATTGAGTGCCTTACTATGATGTCACAATCAAGGAAAAAAAAACAGCGGAACCAAAAGAAAGAGACAGAATGAATGAGAGAGAGCAATGAGGACACTGGAGCCTGGTGCCTCCATTGGAATAGCTTTCCTGTTTATCTCCACATGTACACCACCCCTCCAAAATTATCCCACACCAAGCCTTTTTGAGAAAAAAAAAACCCAATTCACAGAGGACCAAATTGGGCCTAAAACACAGCACCTCTGCAAAGCACAGGACAGCTCAGAGCAGACCGCTGACAGCCATGTTTACCTTTTGCATATGTCTGCCAAAAGCTGTGCACTTAGCTGAGATAAGTATCCATGGACCGTAGACATGAATGTTAGCTACTGCCCTCTTGTCCCTTATGTAATGAGAAATTACAGCCAAAGGACAACAAACCATGACCATGGGAAACATTCACTGCTTTTGATTGACCAGCCTTTGTGGGTATATTATCTCATTTTAAAGCACAATTAACACCAGATACCCCCAAAGGGTATCTGTTTGGCTGGTTTAATGCCTTATACAGCAAAAGAGAACACTAAATGCATTGTACCTCACTTGTAAGTCACTTTGGATAAAAGCATCTGCCAAATGAATAAATGTAAATGTAAATACATACACAAATGGACCAATGGCAGCTCAAGCATCAAAATACACTGACATCCAGAGAGCCCCAGCAGGGGGCACACAGACACAAACCCAGCTCCAGGCCTGCAGGTTTCAGAGGCAGGAGAAAGGAGTGGCCCCAGCTCCAGGCCTGCAGGTTTCAGAGGCAGGAGAAAGGAGTGGCTCACTCACGCCGGCCAAAGGTAAACCCGGGAGACGCAAGCAGAGTGACTTACAGAGCATGAGTGCAAAGGGCATCCAATAATGTGGCTGTACAAGCAGGACACCACAAACCATGCTGGGACACGCATTACTGACACATTGCTGAGATCATAAGCGCATACAGTACTTGATTCAGTACATAAGTGTAACACAATGTACCTTACAGTAGGATTACTCCATGACAAACAGAAATACCTCTATCCTTTAACATACTAGATTAAAATATCTAATACACTAGCACTTCTATGAATTGATAGAAATCAGTGCTTTGAAGTGTCCTTTCTTAGCATTTTCATTTCACCTTTTTCAAGAGGTAATGGCCACATCTTCAGTTTCGTCTCCATCCACATGCACACCCACTGCGTGTCTTTCTCAGAGAGCTCCTGCATGTTTTCTAACACATGCTGCTTCAGCAAGTGGCAGGGTACCATGCTGAGTGTTCAAGTTTTTACCCGGACAACCTAAGACACATTTTTGCAACGTGTCTTTCCCCCAGAAAAACTAAACTATCATTTTTAGTGTAGGCCTGAGCCGGTTAGTCATAATGGAACTCTGGCATTCATTGTAATTGCGTGCAGTGAATGTGTGTTACATCACAAAAGTGCACATTCTTCAGAAATTCAATAATGAATTTGTTGAGGAGAATGTCAGCGTGATTTTCCCTGGTTCTGCTTTGGTTTTCCGCAGCAGGAGATTAAGGATCTGAAATCTTTACCTTCTTGGTTTTTAACTCACAGTTTTCTACAAAAGAATGTCTTCCTCTGCACTTTTCAGCCATGTGCCAGAAACACCTTACCTAAACAAATATGTGCCGTGGCCAGAATTATAAGCAAACACTTTGCTCATTGTCAACTGCAAAGAGCCTTTCCATTTCATGCACCATGCCATTGGTAATGTGACTAGTTAGAGGAGAGTATTTTAAACTTGATTTAATCTTCTGAGATGCGATAATCCATCTTTACAATTGTGACGTCCCGATACATTTATGGTTTTTTCCTCACTATATAACTCTGGTATTATCAATCTTACATTGCTTGCTATCAGGTGTGAAGGAGAGGCTTCAGAGAACTGGCCATTGTTTGTTTTAATTGTTAAATGTGTGTCTAAGTATATTAAGTTACTTTTTCAGTAGCTGAGCTCATTTAAGATCAGTTGCATCTACACTGGTTAAAATGTTTGATTGAAATTGTTTCATTGTCTGCGCAATTATGTGAACGTGTCAGACCAGCCATTGGTTAATGAGCTACACCTGATCAGCAAACCTGATGAATACAGGTGTGTGGCCACGGAACCGGAGCTTGATTTATACCTACATTACATTATCGTAATTTAGCAGAGGCTCTCATCCAGGGCAACTTACATACATGTAGGTTACAGTTTTTATCCATTTACACAGCTGGATATTTACTGAGGCGATTGCGGGTTAAGTAGTTGCCTAAGGGTGCAGGTGCAGTGCCCCAGCTGGGAATCAAACCAGCACTACTTACCACTATAGCACACTGCTGCCTGTGTAATACTACTACAATAATGTACTCAAATATTGAACAGCAAAGACCCTTTTTGTGCACAGCAAATGGGGCATTTAGCAGTGTGAGGAAGTAGGCGTATCTGCAAGAGCCAGGGTGGGGGTGGGGCGGGCAGTGGGGTGTAGCAGCTGTGTGTCCTTGCGCCTGAGGGAATATATGAGTCAGGGGGCAGAGAGAGTGATGTTAGGGGGCCAGCGTTCTCCTTCACTGGTGTGCAGCGTGGGAGGGGCGGGGCCTCTGATTTCCCCGCATGTTTGCGTGTCTGTGGGCGGCTGCACAGGTGAGCTGGGTGTGGAGGAAGATGCAGCCTGGCAGGCCAGACAATCGAGCGGTTTGGGGAATTACCCAGACCAGCAGGATGAGGCGAGAGGTCTCCTGGGACAGCATCCGATCACTGTGTGTGTGTGTCAGTGTGTGTGTACATGTGTGTGCTTGCATTGGGGTGTGTGTGAGTGTCAGTGTGTGTGTGAGGGTAGTTCTAGCAGCCTTATCCATCTGTGAGCTGGTGTGGGATTCGGATCAGGAGTCCTGCAGGTCAGAAAAGGCAGAGAATGGAGCATCTCCGGAATGTCAAACAGGTGAGACAGGGATCATTCAAGAACATTTCTTTGGTTTTTTGATGTTTTGGTGTTCACAGCGCTTAGTCAGTATTTATTTTTTTGGATGCATTATTTGCCTTATTTGTTTCCATGCCTTATCTGCTGTGTTTGTTTTCAATTGACAGCAGGCATTATGCAGTGGAAGGACAGCGCTCAGTTCAGGAGAGACACAATACACAGGCAGTTACTCCACACCCACAGCAGGATGTGGGGAACTCCAGAAAACTGCACTGCTCTCAGACAGGAAACACTTTCAATTCAGATTCTCAGACTGCAGTGTTTAAGTGGTTTAAGAGAAAAAGCGGAATCCTGTGTTTCTGTCCTCCTAGCTACTGTCACCCTGGTTCTGTTTGCAAGGATGTTAGTCACCATGGATGAAGTCACCCAGACCAGAGTGATTTGGCCAAAAATGTTCTTCTGGGAAATCACTGCTCTCTCTCCGCCCCCGAGAAGCCTGCTTAGGTTTCCAGCAGATTCCATTCATGTCACCAGAGGCATACATTTCATATCAATGTGGGGAAGAATGGTATGCTTGAGGTCATTTAGGTTCATAACAATATGTATTTATTTCATTATTTAGCATTTTAGAGGGACTTTCATGTACCTCATGTCAAGATACTCTCTGCATATTACAGGAGCAGAAACAGCATATGGACACAAACAGAATTATACAGAATAGTAAATTATACAGTGATCAGATCCAGCCCCCACCACCCCTGCACCCTGAGCAGACACCTGCACCCCCCAGAGCACACTGTTGATCAGCACAGACACCTGCATGACCAGAAAGATTTCAGACACGAGCCACATGACAGGGGAAAGGCAGAGGATTTCAAACATGACAAAATGTTGGTGGTTCTATGACAAAGTCACTTGGGAAGTTTTCAACAGAAAATCACGTTCTCCAACGGCCAAACACCCACAAACAGATGAAAGCAAAAGCAATCACTTTTTTCTTGAGCTCTTGTCAACAGTTATCAGTACACAGATGAAGCATAGATGAGATCAGCTCTGGTTTCAGCTGGAATGAGAGCGAAAGTGAATGCTTCATGGGGTTTGGCCTCAGCTCAGTGTGCCAGTGAAGGGTGCTACTGAAACGGTGAAGGATCAGAGGGGCGAACCCTTCCTGAGATAAACACCAACAGGCACAGTACCCCCCAAAACACAATGGTTTCATCTCACTAAAGAACTCCATAAAGTCTTTGGTCTCAACCATTTATGCATCAGATAACATTTCACAATAGACTGGTCATTATGGATTCCTTCAAGTGTCCTCATCTCCCAGACTGTGGTCATTACGGATCTCTTAATAAAGTGTCCTCAACTCAAGGGTCATTACATTACATTACATGACATTACATTACAGCAGTAAGCTGTTTAAACGTCCACTCAGCTACCAGAGGGACATTTCTGAGCCATTAGCTAAGCAGCTACTGTATGTTTGCTCGTGGCAATTAGTAGCAAAATAAAGGGACAAAATGTTAATCAACTGGACACTAAAACAGCCAATCAATCAATCGGTCAATCAATAAAAACTGAAGCAGATTCACATATGGCAGCCATTCCCAATTTAACATGAAAAATGTATGATGATGATGATGATGATGATGATGATTATAATCATCATCTCTAAGACAATTGATGTAATCTGATACAAACACACTAACAGCAGCAAAAGATGGGTTGTACACTGAAACATGTGTTTCCACCTCACAGGCTGGCCAGACGTTGATGGCTGTTTTGTTTCATGGACTTTGTGCTTTTATAGCTCTCTACAGCTAGAATAAATCAGGCTGAACATACCACACCAATAGCATGGAAGAAGCCACAGGCGAAACAGCAGGCAGTCTGGCGTATTCACGTAGTTTTACCCTCCTGCATCATACACACTAGGAGATGTGTGTACTAATTATACTTTATACTGCCAGTTTTCATGTATTTCTTTTGTACCCCTCTGAATGGATCAATTTCACAAACCAGACTGCATTTTGGGCAGAGGGGATAAGGTTACTTTTTCAGTTCATCTTTTATGAAAAGATGAAAAAACATTGTGAAAAAACATTAATAAATAATGCAAGTGAAAAAAACAAACATAGCAGATGTGTGCTAAATAAAAACAAACATGTAGTTTCTGTAAAACTCCTCATGTGAAAGTTAAAAAGGTAAATATGACAAAACATTACACCAAAAATTTTAGTATTATTTAAATATCTACATCCAAAAATTAAGTAGCAATTTAAGTAGTATTGCTACATACTGAAATATGCGGTATACATGTCATAAGGTCAATTATATTAATAATGATACAACTCATAGTCAGGAGTTAACTCAGGAGTTAATCACGTGAAAGAAGGACATTCCAAACAGCTTGGTTTATTAGATAAAAAGAGAGATTTCTCATATTATCACACAACAAATCAAAGTGAAAACAAAAGGAGGAAAAATTGCAATTTTGCCAGCCTCAGCACTCGCGTGCAGTGTATCTGTGGTGTAAAACTGCAGTGGGCAGTCTGGGAGTCTTTCCACATCATCACTTTGCAGCAGCAATGACAAGCAGCACAACAATCTGATCTTGCAAGATACAAATGCCAATTAGCCACAGGGCTGCTGCTGGCACACCACTCAGCTGGCAAATGGGGAGATTCAGACTGAAAGTAAAAGCATCCTGTGAAAAGCACAGGAGCACGCAACAGGCATAAGACTGACAACACTGAAACCTGCTTTACAGGAGAGTACACACAGAGTAAATCAATCATCTGTGAAACTTATTAAAGTTGTAACAGAGCGTTGCTTCCTGAGGGACTTAGGCAGGCATAAACCCTGAGGCCATCAATAACTCCTCAGAGTCTTAGTGGTGAAAACATTATTACAGGGTATTCCAGGACTGTCATACAGGGGCACAGCTGGGAGTTTCCACCCTGAGAACTGGAACCAGGAAGAGCAGTGGAGCTCTGGTTCTGGGTGCTTTTATACTCTTACCTGTCGGGCTGGAGGAGAGCCATGCGGAAGTGTGGTCCATCAGCACCACAGCAACACGGCAGCTACAGTATCCGACAAGGGCCAGGGCCATAGGCCGAGTCACTGCACCTGCCCCTGTATCCAGGGTACAGCACATAGGAGGGGGAAAACCGGTTTCATTTCAAAAATGTGGTAGACCTTACCTACCTGTAGAATTCAGGAGGGCAAATGACATTTTCAGAGAGATATCTGCTCTAAAGTTGTTCAAGTAGTGAGCATATAGTTCTGAATCACTACATGATTGGCAGCATGAAGTATGTGTTTGTAGCTCCCTGAAATCTTAAAATAGTCACTTACTGGAGAAGTCACTCTCCCATGCTACAGACGCTGTCTGACTCCCACAGCCAGTGTGTATGCTTTCACCACAGTGGTGAATAATCACTTTTAACATTGCTGGCAAAACTGAATACTGAATACTGAGTACTGGGTGAATACTGAATACTGAGTGAATAGTGGATACTGAGTGAATAGTGAATACTGAGTGAATGCTGAATACTGGGGGAATACTGAATACTGAGTGAATACTTTATGAATGCATAGTAGATGTAAATGTTGTTTCTCATCAATATTGTTTGTAGGTGGACCAATTTTAATAAGAAAGCCTCTTGCACCACTGTTTATTATACAGAAATGCTAATGTTTCAGTAAACAGCCTTCACCAGCATTACAGTTTTGGCAAAAGGGGGAGTAGCCAAACAGACATTTTAACAGATCGAAGAGACATTTTAGCTATCGAACCTCACAGCAGAGCCCTATCTGAGAATCAAGCCAGCAACCCTTTGGTTACAACCCCTTCCCCTTATCACTACACCACACTGCTGACCCAACACTATCCAAACCACGCCAGAGAGGAGGTAATTAAATGGTAAAACACAACAGTTTGAAGTTGTGTGACGTACATAAGTCATTTTAGTGATTCTAATGAAGCTTATTGAACTTTAAATGTTTGCTGTACCACTGTATCCCGGCAGTGTCTGTGGAGTGCAGTGCCAGGTTCCATCTCCTTCCCTCTGACGGAAACAGAGACACCTGCTCCAGCTGCCGTCTCCCCACTGATCTCCTCCATTGCATCACACTCTGGGGGAATCTGGAGATGGAGCTGAAGACCAGCGAAACCATCAGGCCGACTGGACTTTCCAAGCTGCGGCGCTCACGCTGTGTGCATTACGTTCCCAGTTTATTTGTGGAACTTAAAATGAGTCATTATCACATGAATCCCACTGTACACAAGTGCCTCTTTCATTTCGTTCCTTTTCCTCAAAATCCACGTTGTTACAATAGCTATTCATAGACGTGTGACAACATCAAGGTGAAACACATTAATCCAGGAAAGCACATGGCTGGACTAACCTAAAAAGTAGGCTGTAACCCACTACTAAAATAACGTACATACTGATACTGTGTCCAACCCAAGCACTTTTCCTAAGATTTAATTCATACAGTGTTTCGTAGCTTTTATACTGCACCTTTAATTAAAGTTCTTCCTCACCTGGATACACATGTTGAAAAACAATAGTAAATTCATAGACTGATCTCTTTTTTCCCAAAAAACGTTTTTAGGTGCCCTGAACCATGGAACACATGGTATGTATCTCAGCTCCACCGCTGCTGAGACACTCACAGGCTTACAGAACTCCGTCTTCAGAATATACTCATGGACAGAATGCAAGCAAATAAAATTCACATCTGACATATGTGACGATGGATCAGTGGTCACTAAGCAGTCCCATCAATCCACTTTCAGAAGTGTGTAATTGTGATTAAAGCTGTTGCTTGGTTTTTATTTATTATTTTTATTTATATTTTATTTATTTTTATTTTATTTACAAAAGAGATCAGTAATATTTGTTTATGTTTTAAAATCCTGAATGAAATAGACCTATGTCACAATATACTGCATATGTTTTCTACTGTCAAGTTCATAAGGGAATTTATAGGCTGTGCAGTATAATGTACAAATTATGTATATATGTTATATGTTATATTATGTTATGTTATAAAATTTAGATTGCTGCCTACACTACACACAGCTACCCACCAAGACTGACACTCCTTCCCGATGTTTATGTACATAGGTCGAAAAGCCTAAGAGAATGAAATATAGATAGATAGATAGATAGATAGATAGATAGATAGATAGATAGATAGATAGATAGATAGATAGATAGATAGACAGATAGATAGATAGATAGATAGATAGATGCTAACCAGCCCCAATGCGGTTTTTTGTTATTTATTTTATTTATTTTGCTTTTAAATGGGCTATTCATAAATCCTGAAATGTAAAATCCGCTTAGTTCCCGCGCAGAGACGAGCGGATGGACTTACGCCGAAAAGTTTGTTTCAGTTTCCTGATGCAGTGAACCAGTACATGTGCTTTAGCTACCCGGGAATTACCTAAATGAAGAGGCCACTTATAAAGCGATGCGCCAAGTATCTCCTCAGACAGGAGCGACGGGAACATGGGCAAAAGCAGTGTGTGTAAGTATTGTAGGTAATATATTCTTTACTGTAATAGTATAAGAAAAGCCATCTGCTAAAACACCAAGCGTAACTTTCGTTGATGATAATGGCTTATGATATCTTGATGTTCAGTTTATTTGATGGGTTTTTTTTCTTTTTTAAAGTGTATTTCTTTTTAACTTCTGCTTTTTACGATGTTGTGGAACTCAGGTTAAGATGCAGAAATGGTATCAAACCATCCTTTAAAAATGATATGTGTGTATAAATAAATTAATACATATTGAGGAAATAGGGGGTTCGTGTGGGCCGCAGGTGGGGGTTGACTCTATCCATGTGATAATAGTATGACGGTTTCTCGTACGAGTAAACCCCGCTAATCTAATTTGTTCAGTGGGGTGAAGCTTAAGCCAGCGTGGGAAAACGCAAAGAGGGGAGCTTTGGTGTGATCTCACCTATCCGTCCGTTCTTAAACGTTACCTGAGATAAAACTTTAAGAGCGATAGATTTCAAGGGGAAATGAATCAAACAAATGAACAAATGAATCCACACAGGATGGCCGTGTCTTTTACTTGATATTAATGCATACCCTTATTTCTGGAATACGTGTTAAAAAATAATAACTGAGATCTATCGGTGAAAAGTTGTTTGCTAAATCTGTTCCAATATTCCAGTAATTTCCCCTCTGATCGGAGTTAAATTCATTCACCGAATGATCATTACCCCGGTATCCTCGGTTGCAGTGGTGTTCGAGGCCGTTTTGTCTAACTGTTCATTTGAAGTGAAATCATCCGCATTTAAGGTACATTATTTTACGTAAGAAGTTTTAAAGGGGATGAATGGATGAAGACGTAGGTCTGTTTACTCGCATGTCATCTGAAGGGGACATCAATATCCCCACTTCTGCTCAAATCGCTCCGTTGTCCGCTGCGACAGCCCGTCAGTTTCGATACGGTAGGTTTCTGTTTCCATGAATATAAAGCCGCCCGACTGTGTTCAGTGACAGAACGTCTCAGTTACGCCAAGGGTGCAAGTGCCTGCGGTCATGGAGCGCGGCGGATACCGTGAGTTCCGAAAAACTTAATTCAAATAGCCTTAGATAACAAAATATACAGGTCGGATCCATTCGTTAGCCTATATCAAATGTGAATGCGGATGAATGTACAGTTTTTCATGTGCTGTTCCTTGCGTGCCTCCTGTTTTTTATGTTTCATTAGCTCATGTTGTGTCCACAGTAATTTAATAACTAATTCAGAAGAGGAGTAGCATATTATTATTGTTACTGTACTTTTGTGATGTGTCCAGTGTGATTCAGGCATTTTAGGGCTCTGGTGGTCAAAAATCCCCTAGAATTCTTTATCTGAGAGTCTCGCTCTCAGCATGGAATAAAGGGGAATTGAACACACTTAAATTAAACACAGCCCTTGTTTATGTATCCTAGAGAATTCCTCGGAAACACGTTTGTTCCTTTTTCATGATGTTAAACAGGGTTTACCCATTCAGAGTAAAAATTTGGACATTTTTAATCTCATGATATAACAGCATTTCTGGAGGAATTTTATCAGTTTAGACTGGCATCTAATGTTTCATTACAAAGAAACAGTAAAAGATGTCTTTGATCATAGGACACATACACATATATTTATGGAAGCATGTACATAGGATTATATCTATCCACTGTTTCCTCCAATAGAATGAAGTATTGATGGTTGTGGAGTTTCATGCATTTTCAAATAATATTTCTAAACACATAAAACATGTAGTACACTTACAGTATATGCTGACCTGAATGAACACAACCCATCTGATTTTTTATAAACATTTTCTAAATGTTTTCTTTCTGATTTCCTTCAGTGACGGTTGCTGTGGTGCTGATTCTGGTAGTGAGGGCCAGAGGAGACCAGAATGACCCCCTTTTCAAGTGCCTGGAAGACTCAGACTACGAGGAGCTCCTGCGTATAGTGGAAAATGGTCTTCCCCCTACAAAGACTCCCCGTCACATCGCCATCGTCGGGGCCGGCATGGCCGGACTCACTGCGGCGTACTTCCTGGAGCAAGCGGGGCATAAGGTGGGGTTCTTTTCCCTGCCTCCTAACGGCATGGGTGATGTGCCCCTCAGGACTGCCTGTGTGAGTCCTGACAGAAAGCAAAAATTTAAACACAGGCAGCAGTGTGGCATAATGGAAAGGAGCAGGGCTCATAACTGAAAGGTTGCCGGTTCAATTCCCTCCTGGGGCACTGCTGTTGTACCCTTGGGCAAGGTACTTAGCCCACAATTGCCTCAGTAAATATCCAGCTGTATAAATGGATAACATGTAAAAAATTGTAACCTATGCAAGTCACTCTGGAGAAGAGCATCTGCTAAATGCCAATAATGTAATGTAAGGTGGAACTGGATTAATGCTGTCCTGTGAACTATGTGACCCCTGCATGAATATCTCAAACCCAGAGATGGAGCCTTTAACATGCAAAGTTTGCTGTGCTCCCCATCTGTAACCTGAGGTGTCACAGGACATGGTTATGTTACCTTGGGTGGTTAAGCCCCCATTCAAGCAAACCTAACAGAGAAAACTCTCAGAATGTCTCTAAACGGGACTCTACGAGGCGAGAATTGAGCTGGGAATCCAGGCTTGATTTCTTTATTATTGTTGTATTTATATTGCAATTGCACATATGGATTGGAAAGTTTAGTATTAATAGTTTAATTAACAGTTTAATATCTGTTAGCTAATTCTGCATTTACTTAGTCTATGCATGAATCTCTGTGTGTAAAGAATGATGTGTCAGGCTTGGGTTGAGGGTGTGCTCGTTAGGCTGACAATGACGGTAATAACGAGCTGGTTTGGATCGCTAGGTGACCCTGATGGAGGCGAGCAGACGCATCGGCGGGAGAGTGGAGACACACAGGGATAAGGCGGGAGGCTGGTACGCGGAGCTCGGAGCCATGAGGATACCCAGCTTCCACAGGTGAGCGCAGGAGCAGGTGAGAGAACCTGCAGCACCTGCAGCTGCTGACGAGCAGCCCCTCCTGCCCTGCGCACGTCTCTGAACAAAGACACAAGCATCGCGTTTCAGTGCAAAAGTGACACACAATCTTGCTCCAAAGCTTGTTGGAGTTTGTCTTAGAGGTTGAGCCCATAAGCAGAATAATGTCAGCTGCCAAATGATGTGTTAGTGCTGGAGTTGGGGAGGAGAGCAAATGGGTAACTCTGACAAATTCATCCTGCAGAATTCTGCGGACCTTCATCAGGCAAAGGGGCCTCAAGCTGAACAAGTTCATCGAGGAGGACATCAACACGTATTACCTGATTAAAGGCCAGCTAATGAAGACTTACAAAGTGAAGTACAACCCTGATGTCCTGAACTACACCCTGAACAAGGGGGAGCAAGGAAAGTCTGCCAGTGAGCTCTTCGACATGGCTCTGTGGAAGGTAGGACACCGCAGGAGACAGCTCTGCTGCACAAACTGTCACATGGTTAAAGACTGATGTTGGCATTGTGAGGTTACGTTGAAGACCGTGAGGTGTGAGATTGAATAATCCAGTGTGGGGTTTTTTCCCATTTACAGATTAGAGATGACTTGAAAAGAAGTGGCTATAACTGCTCAGTGCTGAGAAACTACGACTCCTACTCTGTTAAGGTAAAACCTCTGATGTACTCTGATGCACTCTTTGTGGTGTAGTATGGCATGTAGACGGACATACAGACATGCACAGTGAGTTGACATACACTCTGTACAGAGTTAAAGGGCCGGGGCTGTGTGCTTGCTTCCTGCAGGAGTACCTGATGAAGGTGGCTAACCTGAGCCAGGGGGCAGTGCACATGATTGGAGACATCCTGAACGAGAACAGCTTCTTCTACACGGCGCTGACCGAGTCCCTGCACATTCAGGCTGACATCAATGACAACACCTCGTCAGTATCAACACAAGCACACGCACACGCAGTGAACACGCTCTGAATACACTCTGAATACGCTCTGAACACGCTCTGAATACGCTCTGAACACGCTCTGAATATGCTCTAGACATGCTTTTGTATCCTCTCCACAATGCCCCCACCTTCGGCCCAGGCAGAGGGAGAGAAATCAGTAAAAGATCAGAGCAGAAATCGATGGAATTCTATAGACTTTGCAAATATGTACGTTATTTACATTGTTATTGTTTGTCACGCACTTGTAATAGCTCTCTGTTTTTATTTTATCCACATATAGAGCTGGATACTTCATTACATTACATTACATTATTGTTAGCAGACACTCTTAACCAGAGTAATTTACAAATTACATCTTCCTGAACCAGCCCAGATTAAATACGTTACTCCAGATTACGCTAGTCCTGGGAATCCAGCCTAAACCTCTTCATTATCACTCCATTTCCTTACCTGAGCCTCCATGCTGCCACCCACTGCTCATTATTCTCATATATTCTCTTCTCTTCCCCTTCAGGTACTCTGAAATCACCGGCGGTTTTGATCTTTTGCCAAACTCGTTCTACCAGATTCTGAACTGCACCATCCTACGCAATTCCACAGTGAGACGCATCAGTCAGAACAAGGGTGGCGTGACCGTGTCCTACAGCGGCCCCGCTAACCCCTCCAGCCTTAACGACCTCACGGCCGACTACGCCCTGGTGACAACCACCGCCAAGGCGGCGCTGCTCATCGACTTCCAGCCGCCACTGTCGGACGCGAAGACGGTGGCGCTGCGGGCCGTGCACTACTCCAGCTCCACCAAGGTGGTGCTGACCTTCAGGGAGAGGTTCTGGGAGAAGGAGCACATCCGGGGCGGGAGAAGCATCACAGACCTGCCCTCGCGTTTCATCTACTACCCCAGCCACAGCTTCCCAGGAAGAGGGGGGGCGCTGCTGGCCTCCTACACCTGCTCCGACGACTCCTCCCTCTTCCAGGGCGTGGGTGACGAGCAGCTGAAGGCTCTGGTGCTGAACGACCTGGTGAAGATCCACGGGGAGGGCATCCGCCGCCTCTACACCGGCGGCGTGGTGAAGAAGTGGGGCCTGGACCCCCACAGCCTGGGGGCGTTCGCCATCTACACCCCCTACCAGCAGACCTGGTACGCCGACGCGCTGTTTGCGAGGGAGGGCCGGATCCACTTCGCCGGGGAGCACACGGCCACGCCGCACGCCTGGATCGAGACCGCCATGAAGTCCGCGCTGAGAGCGGCCAAGAACATCACCCTGAGCATCAGCGACATGCAGCACTGAGGGCACGCCTCAGCCTGGGAGAGATCAGACACCTCGCCATGGAAACGGGAGAGGGGCCTGTTCTCAGATCAGTGCTGATGCGCTTCACTCTGCTGCTCAGCCTCACTGGCATCACTTTAGCAGAGACTGAGCTCACTGACTGAGGAGATGAAAATACTGTAACTATTGTACTTTGTAGCCCAGTTTTTGAAAGGGTATTTTTCATAAACACTCCAAAGTTTTGTGTAGCCTGTATAACGTTGTATAACTGTATAAAGTTATAACTCTGTATAAGTAGAGTAGGTGTTCATTCACAAGAATCTTCCCCAGGGGAGCCTAACGTAGTTTACATTTTTCAATATTATCCATTTATCCAGCTGGTTATTGTCCGAAGTCTTGAAACTGAGTGCCTTTTGAAGTGTAGAACCACCATGCAGCACTTGCAATACGAATCATGTGGTTACATGCCCAGCTGCCTGAAACCTGTGCCACACTGCAACTCCATGCTACAGGGACACTGCCACTGGACTGGCAGGCTGAGGAGGCTGGGGAAAATGGACAGACTGAAAGCCAGTCACCTCTGTAGCTCTGGCAGGACTGTGTTTCTGGCATTACTCTGTAACAGTGAAGCACTACCTCAGGTACTTCCCTTTGTGGGAAAACCCATGTTTCATCGGTTATTGTGGACTTTTGTGGACATGCATGACCAGAGTAACACTGAATTCACTTTGCAGAAGTACATGATAAGTTTGGGAGATTTGGTAACTTTACATTATAATTGCCACAGTGGAAACCTTTCCCCCTTTTGACTCCTTACCATCACTTACTTCCTCTTGTCTTCCCTCACCTGCCAAACTGAAAACATAACTGACAGCATTTGAAATTGCCTGAGAATGGAGGGAGACATAAGAGAAACCAACTGATGTCTAGAGAAACCTACTGATTGGCTCCTTTCTCAGCGATAAAACTTGATTGGTGAAAAGCTGAAACTCCTCATAATGTCATTGGACAACTTCTTCTTCTTCAATGCCATGTAGTCTTACAGTTTTTCCTCCACATTATGACGTTTCTGATGACAGTATACAAATGTCCATGGAACAACGCAGCAAAAGATTGTGAATGTTCTTTTTTGAGAAATAATTATTAGAAATAATCGTTGGAGATAATAATCATATTTGTTGTATTATACAATGTGTTATCTGTTAAATTACACTCCCGTTTTCTCTGCTTATGTTCTCTGTAGAACATTATTCTGAAAATCAATCAATAATTTAAAGCAAATAAAATTGTTACTTGAGTGCATGTTTCCAATTGCATTGTCACTCAGCACTGAAAACAGAATATCTTCCAAAGGGAGCTGAAAAACCAGGAAACCTTGAGCAAATTTAACAAAAACTGTAAAATGACACTCACACCCCACTAAAAGGCAGAGACTTCAGAGCAGACAGTGGAACAGAATAAGATAGAAACAGCAGGATAGAAGCATGGGAAACATGTTTCAGGGCATGTTTTTAAATACTGATATCACTACTTTTGAAAACTGGAAAATAAATGAACACACGAACACACCATAAGCACATGACATTCCCCACAAACACCGAGGGCCTCCAACATGGGACATGTGGAAACAGGGACCATCACTGGATTCTGTGCAGATCAAAAGCAGTTCCAAAATGGAGTAGGACAACTAATATGATTTAGGCCATATCACTACAATAAACTAAACATGAAAATATGAGATCAGGGCAACCTGAAAGGATGAAGCCAGGTGTAATTCATTACACACTGTATAACTGAGTGCTGTATGGAGAGGAACAGACCCTCTGACATTTATCTCATACTTATACCACCCAACAGATTCATTTTTCAACTCCCAAAATCCAAATCATGTGACAAAATATGCAAGATACTGCTTTTTGTAAAGTTGTAAAGTTTTTAGCAATAGTTTCTTGACTTTCCCTTGTATGAAATGGTCTGCACTCCAAAGACAGTTCATTTCAGCATGAAAGAATCTGCCTGCAAGAGACCTCTGCTCAGAAGTTATACTCCTGCATCGTAAAATAATGCCAAGGGTTTAAGGGACAGGTGTCGGTACAGATGTTTTAGTTCTGAAGCAATCACTTCTTTGGGTTTTAAACGTCTGGCTTTACTCTGTGCGGCAGAGTACTCTCTCAGCAGCAGTAAGCATTTTCACCACTACATCACACTGCCATTTCAGTTTATAACAGGGGTCCATTTCAGTGCATGTACACATCACACCTTTTGTATTGTCTGAGGTCCTATGATCTTTTGATTATGACTATTTTGTGTCAGGACATCTGCCTGAGGTCCTCCTGTTCTGTGTGTTTTCCCCTGTCTGTCTTTGTGGGTGTGTCTTTGTTTCTGTTGCCTTGCATGTGCGTTTGTTTACAGACACCATGTGCTCCATCATCCCACCTCCTGTCCTGCTGGTCTGCCCTCCTGCCACACCCACCACCTGAAGCTCATTCCACTCACCTGTTTCCTGTTTTGACGTTATTAATCTGTATTTAAACATCCCCGTTTTCCCAGGTCTTTATTAGATTGTTTCAGTGTTTATGCCTGTTTTGTTCCAGCCTATGTTCTGCTTGCCTTTTAGATTTCCCTTTTGCCTGCGAACTTGGATTATTCTCTGCCAGATTGTTGCTAACCATTCTGCCTGTGCCTGTGTTTCCTGTCTGCCTCTCTGATCCCTGTTGACATACTCTGCCTTTGAAAGGATTCTAATTTTGCCTCACGTTTTTTTGGATTGTTGTGTGTGTTCTGAACCGCTTGGCTTTTTACCTTGGAATGTTTTGTAACTTCGATTTTTGGCTCCGAACTGTCATTATACACAAACTTTTCACTAGTCTGGTCTGCATCTGGGTCCTTCTCTCAGAGCCCTGACAATTTTGACTGTTTTATTCTCAAAATTCTGTGATGGTGTTTTAGAGATGATTAAAGCAAACTCCGTCTCCATGTTCATGCAGTTAGGTAGGGATAAACTGTTTAAAGGGTGAATGATATAAACCATGGAGCACCATACCTTACTGTAGTTTTTACTGCTCTAGAGAGTACAATGTTCTCTCACCATACGTACTGAATTAAATGCCAGTAATAACTAAATTTGAAAGTATTTATGGTAATATAAACAAAAGATTATTCTTATGTCAAATGAATACAGCTGGCCATACATAGATCAGTTGCCTTTACACACAAGATTGACACAGTGGAGAACAGGAAGATACCTTTACATGTACAAAGTAATTCAACATGGTCAGTACCTTAAACTGGATATCCTGTGCACTGAACCAACTGCATTCCGTTTTATTTGCTTCACAGTTTTATTCCAAGCAAATAAAGGATACAGGATTGTCTCCTGTGTGAATGCATACATACATATGCATCCATTTACACTCAACCATCCAACCCCCATGACACAGGCTGTGGTGTGCTCTGTCCCAGGTGTCTGAAGACACAGCAAAGCCGAAAGGAGTAGGTCTGTCTCTAAGATTACTCATGTGGCTCTCAGTGTCATTATTACATGGTAATAACAATGTTTCCAGCAGAATAGACAGGACTGTGTGTGTAGAGGAGTCCCAGGGTTCCCGTGTCAGTGGGCTCCCTTCTGCACCATCTGAGTGAAGCGGTTGGTGATGGTGAGGGTGGTGTCGATGAAGCGCTCCACGCAGCTGATCAGACACGTCTCTGTTCGCGAGTCCAGCTTGGACCCAGGCTTCTCCACACACTTGTCCCAGCACACGTCTGTGAAGTTGTGCACCTGAAAGGGAAATGAGAAAGTGAGGGAAAAAAAGTTCCCACTAAAAAAACTGAAAACCCTCACAAAGGGAGGAAAATGGTAAGAAGCCCCATTAAAAATGACTGAAAACCTACACAAGATGCGCTGCCACCGAATATCGACTCAATCTGACAGGAAGGTGAAGACATCACATATTCTCAAAAGGTAGACGATTTTGCAGTTGATAAATTTAAAGGAGGAAGAGACATCTACCCAAAAAAATTAAATGGAACCGTAACTTCTTCCTGGTATTTTCAATTTCAAGGGCATGTCTCCAATATCGTTGGAGACACTATCGGTGTTACATAGATAAAACGGCAGCATCGCAGTGCGGCACTGGGTCTGTATGACATGTTCCGTGTACGATAGAGCAAGACAGCAGAACTGCGCCGATGTAGCTAAATGCAAATAAAATAACCCTTGTTCTTAATCTCTGTGGTTTTTGGTTGTGTGAAGTTAGCTCACTGGCTAACTGCCTCCCCGGTGGTAATGTTACTGTAGTCTCCCAGAGAGCGCAGCGACAGTGGAGGGAGCTTAAATCTAACTCGAACAGGAAGGCAATTTACCCAATCGTACGTAATGTAATGTAATTTGATGTGACGGTGATATCAAGCACCTCTGTAAAACAGGCTAGCATCAACATAATACAATTAATCTTCGAATTACACTACTCGACCGGTACACATTTTTACAATGAATCAGGCGCTGGCTGCGAACTCAGAGCTAAGGTCTGTCCAAAACAGCATGCTTGGAGAAGATCACTTTGGAACAAACTACGTTTTTTTACACATCATATCAGTCTAGCCACGCAGAAACCGTAAGATAAAGGTTCATGTGCTCGAATCGGCCCTCCACCGTGAGCCGGCTAGTTGCGGTGGCTAGGCTAGCCACCACGAGTGGTAGTTAGTTATCTATATACACGTAACATTAACTATCTACCTCGCTATTTGGTATGTATGTACTGAAAACTATAAACCGTAATGTTAGCTTCCAGCTAGCTAGTTAGCCAGGGCTGCTAACGTAAAGCCATACCTGAGCCTGAAACTGGGCTTTCTGTTGCTCAACGGCGATCATCTTCTGAAGCTCAGCAGCCTCTGCCTTTTCCGAGGCACTTAAATCAAAGCCAGAGTTAAAGTCGGCCATGTCCTGTTCAGGGTTGGCGTTAAGGATTACCACCACTGCTAGCTGTCTATTTCATACAGAAAGACAATGACCTTCCAGGACTTTGCCGATCCTGCTGTCCTCACTTGAACCCCAACCCACGTGTCTCCCCGGACGGGAACTTCCTGGAGGAGACTGCAAAGATGCATCAATGGAAACAGATATGTTACTCCTTCGTGAATTTCTGATGGCGCGGTGTCAGCGTTACATTACACTACATTTACTTTATTGCCATTTATCGGACGCGGACACCACGCCATCAGAAATAGATTATGAAACCTAGTTAGACAGCTAACCAGGTCTGTTTCAATAATTAGCCTTAATGATGATGAAACAACATCACCTTGCGCTACCTGTCACTCGTGGTGGCCAGCTTGTGCGGCAGTCGAGCAATTTACTTCTAAAATGCCTTGTGTTATGGTGGCGTCAGGTTGTTTTACAGGGACTTGATGTCACCAACAAGTCAAATTAGCGATTTACACAGCACACGTTAAAGCGGCATGAAAAGTTGGACAGGACACTACTAACCGCCTATTAACAAGCGCCAGTTCCAAACATTGGGCTGGCATAGATTGACGTGTAAATACAGTGGAATGTGCATAGTATATGGACTGTACTATCCTAATACAACGTTAACACATACCCTGAAGTAAACCATATATCTCATTACATAAAACCCAAAGCACACGTCCATATATATACTTATACATAAGACAAACGAAAGAGTGCAAGAGAGGATGCAAATCTATTTCAAGATATCTGTCATCGAGGCGATCACACTTAAACTGAATCTTTACTCGCTGCGGTAGCATTTCGGTTGTTTGTGGAAACCATTGCTGTCATGTGAAAACAGTGATTCATTTACACTTTTACAGGTACTGCTGTAATGACAGAATCAGTTCGCTCCTGGCGAGGAGCGCACAGAGCAGCCGTAATCCCAAAGTATGCTGGACGTAAATCTGATGCGGAGCGCAGATGGTCGCTTTAGTGGGGAAGAGTTACAGGGAAGAGTTAAACTTCACTTTGCAAAATCTCATTGCGCTTCTGAAATAAAGTCGGCAGTGCACGTTCTCTTTATCGGAGACGTTTTCCTAGATATTTTAAATAAATGGAATGGGGATTATAATCACACCAATGTGTAGTCTAATGTAATGTGCCAAACTAATGTGTCTAACCAGTAATGTAGTCTAACTAATGTAATCTAGCCGAACAAAATTCATTTTGATGCGCTTTGCACAGTAAGGTCTCACAATCCCATTCTCAAAACTGCCAGACTATTAATTTCATTATTGATTAAATGGTTGCTAAGTTTTCATTTGTTGAGTACATCATGGGTACAGCTGCTGTTCTCACTTCACAACTGAAGGCCTTCAACAAAAACTGAGTACATTTCTTTAAAACTACACTATCTTCGATAACGATTCGTGGCGCTGTAGACCAGTTCAGTAACTATTTCCGGGTTAGGGATGTGACCTTGGTTTTGTTCATCATGGCGGCCCTCGTCAGGATAAGTTCTGTCTGTCACAGAGGTGTTAAACGTAGGTATTTTAATCATTGACTTTAAGCCGCTGCAGTGCAAGTGATCCGTTAACTGATGAAAACGGACATGAAACCAGAGGATCGTTGCTTGTTGAGAGTGACTGGAAATTGGTAACTCGCTGGCGATCTTGTTAGGGTGGGATTTGATTTGAGTAGCCGGCTAGCCTATAGGCTAACCAGGGCGACTGCGTTTCAAGTTCAAACTGGCAACTTCGGTAGCAAACTGTCGGAGAGCTCTTGTAACAGACATACGTCTAGTTGGCTATAAGATGCTGGCCCGGTCACCAATTTCGAAATTTATCGCTTCCCCAGCGAGCCTTATGTCTAAGCCAGAAAGCTGGAGTTAGTGGTTTGGTAGCATTTCATAGCTACCCCAGCAGCACTGCGCCACCACATCGCTCGAAACCTGCTCATCTGAACAGCAGGAGCCCTGGATCTACAACATCACCACACTGACAGGGAAGCTGTGATCGTTTTCATGTTCGTACTGATATTGGTAACGGTGGAAGGAAACTTCCCGTAACTTTAGCTAAAGGTAGCTGGTTAAGATGCCAGGAAGGAGAGAAGCTTAGCTAACTGTCTGGACTGGTTTGCTTGTTTCTTTTTTAGGCTGAGCTGTACCAGTTAGATGGCCAGATTTTCCAAAAAGAATGAGTATATTCTGTTACTCAGAATTTCCTATATATACACCATGCTTCTAAACGATATTTTAATGATTATTCCAGCACAGTAATGTTGCGTACGGGGGGATTTTTCTGTGTGTTTGGTGTGCTGCCAGGATAAAGGTTTAATAGGAGTTACCTATTCTGAGTAAAGGATTGTGCAGTTGAATAGTATGTTAAGTCTGTTAGAATGCCGTAAGGCGTTAATGAGGTCTGAAAGGGTGATGTGTTTTCCCATCTCAGATCATATGTGAAATGGTCCCGTTGTAAAACTCATCTCACGGTTCTAATGACCGTAAATATCGCTGTCTGTTTTCTCCAATTCCTCGTCCCCTTTTCCTAGCTCTGTTTCTCAGAAGTAGTCTCCTTATCCGACCTCTGGTGGCCCAGAAGGAGAGCAGCGATCGTCCGTCCCTGTTGGCTGCACAGATCCACGTGTCTCCGTCTCAATACGGTCAGTACACACTACAACACGGTTCATAATACAGCAAACCACAGCAGGAGCGCGAAGCCTGAGGATAAAGAGTTCAGTGCCGACTGCTGCTTTCTAGCGCTTCCCTAGCTGGGCTTTGGCACTTCCCCTTTTAAATGAATTATTACACAAGTGCAGAGATCGCTTCCCTTGTTTACTTCTCATTTATCAATGTAATTAAAGCTCAAAAGTCAAAGACTGTATTGTAGTGCTTAAGCCCGTCGATTTCAGAAGTACTGAGCTTTTGTGTTGGTGAACGTAATTTGATCAGATGTCAGACGCAGTTAAGACTTACGCGTTTGTATATCTTTTTACCACTAGGGGGTAGTGATGCGTCATATTGAATCCTCCTCTTCTCTTCCAGATGAGTAAATATAAATTTAGATTGATGTTAGGGACCGCGCCATTTAGATGGTATGCAGCATGTGGCGTTCCTCATGTCTCAGTTGCCCTCTGACCCCTGCGTCTCGCTCTGACGGACAGCGGCAGGCGGCTCCAAGGCCGCGTCCTTGCACTGGACGTCTGAGAGGGTGCTGAGCATCGTGCTGCTGGGCATGGTTCCGGCCGCGTACCTGTACCCCAGCCCGGCCATGGACTACTCCCTGGCAGCCGCGCTCACCCTGCACGGCCACTGGTAAGAGCCGCACCGCCCGGCCTCCGCACGCCGTCCGCACGCCCTCACCTCACCCTTACTCTGCTTTACTGAGTCCCCACTTCCTCAGAAACGCAGGCACTCGTGCAGGCTGAGGCGCTAGTGCTCAGCATGAGACACTCTGCAACACGAGGCGTGGGAGACCAGCGCGAGTCCTTCAGTCCACAGCTGCAGGGGTGACCACAGGGGTGACCGCAGTGCAAACGCCAGAGAAAACCCAATGCAGAAGGCTCTTCGCTTCTGTGCCGATTCTGTGCTTTCAAACACACCCCTGTAGTGAATCAAACAGTCAAATCAACAGTATATGAAATATTATTGCATCACATATGAGAATATGCATTTTATTATCTCAGATTATTATCCAGAAGATCATGTGTAGTGTCATACCAAGCTGCACTGGTTTTCCTGGATAGGCCTTGAATTAATTAATATATGCCAACAGCTTTTTGCCAATAGCCAGCCACAAGATGCAAACAAACTGAAATCAATAAGAAGATAATACGAACATGCCTTCATTGAGTTGTCTGTTAGAATTGGATAGATTGGCATTCCTAAAAATAGGAGAATGCTTGGTTTGTGAGGAATATATCTGTTTGCTTCAGCACTGAACAGTTGCTTCTGGAGTCAGTAGATATTTTTCATTTTAAACATGTAAATTCAGTTTTATATCATTGTAATGAGCTTTTTCTTCATCTAGCTGTGCTCTCAGTATGATATTCACTGCCTCCTAAACTCTCACAGTCTGTTGGTAGTTTTCTGCCAGATAACTCTCTCTGTGGCCTGTGTAATCTTCTTGTCCTGGTCATGTGAGGTGTTAATACTCTCTAAGGAGGCATGACTTTCCTGTAAAAAAAGGACACTTTCAGTTGGCAGTTTGGCAGTTCCATTGTTTTTGTCCTCCCTTAAAGTTCGACTGCTTAAAGAGAAAAGAGATCAGAACATGCACAGGGATGCACAACTTGCTTGATATGTTCCAAGATCTTTATGGCCTTTGAAAGATATGGTATATGCTTAGCTGTGCTTTTTGCTCTAAACATAAGTTATCACACAGTATCCTTGTTGTCAGGAGATGAGATCAACGCTTGAAGGAAAGTGCTTCAGACTGACTGTAATTCAGTGCCCTTGGGTTTTTGTTTGCAGTCAGTTGTCTGACCTGTGAGGGTTGAAATTGCGGGGTCTTAAATGAACCTTGGCTTGGCAAAATGGTGAAAGTAAGACTTTTTCCTTGGTTGCTTCTTTAGTGAGGAAAATGAGCGTGCCAGCATTGGATATGATTTCACATGACATCACACAGACATATGTCTATCAGAATAAGCCCAGGTGGGGGCTTGTGCATGCTGTGAGCACTCTGTAGGGCCCATATCCTCCCTGTCTCATACCGTCATACCACTTCCAGCTCAGCACACAGACCAATGCACTGTGACCATTACTTTTGTACTTTTAATAATAAGAGGTGCAGGAATGCTTCCATTTGCTTTGATGGGATGCGGAGTTGTTATCTGTGTATGATGCTCCCGAAAATCCAGTTTCCTCTTTGGTATTAATTCAGTATCTCTGTGAGTCTTAGCCTGAGACAGGAAATGAAACATTAGAGTTGGGGTCAGTGCCATTTCAATTCCGTCAGTTGAGGAGTTGAAATTCAGGTAATTAATTGAAAAATCTTAATAGAAAATGATGGCTGATTTTCAATTCAATTCATGGGTTGAATTACAGTTTATTCCCTGAGTTGAATGGGGTGACAGTGTAGCACAATGGTTAAGGAGCAGGGCTTGTAACTGAAAAGTTGCAGGTTCAATTCCCTACGGGGACACTGCTGCTGTACCCTTGGGCAAGGTACTTAGCCGACAATTGCCTCAGTAAATATCCAGCTGTATAAATGGATAACATTGTAAAAATCTGTAATTGATGTAAGTCACTCTGGATAAGAGCATCTGCTAAATTCTAATAATGTAATGTAATGACAATTGAAATGGAATGACATTCTTTCATTTGCATCTATCTCTTTTCAAATGCTCTTACTCTTTTCAGATGCTCTTACTCACAGCTGTTACAGTGAATGCATGGGTGTGGCACAGGGCGTGGCCCTGGCAGCCCGGCTGGCCTGCAGTCTCAGCTTGTGTTGGGTTGCGTTCACAGGGGCCTGGGCCAGGTGCTGACGGACTACGTTCACGGAGACCTGAAGATCAAAGTGGCCAACGCCAGCCTGCTGGCACTGTCAGCTGTCACCTTCGCCGGGCTCTGCTACTTCAACTACAACGACGTGGGCATCTGCAAGGCTGTGGCCATGCTGTGGAGCCTCTAGATGACGGACTCCCCCGGGGTTGGGAAGCTGACGCCCTGCTCCAGCTGATTGTAAACATTCAAGGGATTATGTGTAAATTCTATAAATATAAATGCGTTTTGTTCAGAAAAAAACATACAACAGTGATTCACAGTTATTTTTAATTGTAATTCATGTTGATTCAGCTTTTTTTTTCTTTAAATAATTTGTTTTGTTTTTAAGTTATGGAGGTTTACATCAGGAGTTCCGGGTCCTTCTCTGCCCCTTCACTGATGTCTCCAGCAGATCTGTGTTGGTCATTAGAGGGAGACAGAGAGGCTTCACCCCTTTTCACTGGCCTGTCACCCACCCACCTAAACCTTTACATAATGAAGTAATTTTCATGTTCTGTCAGAGAAGAATTTGTCATATTTATCATAGCTGAAATGACCCCTTAATCCAAGCTCCACCCCTAACAGCAGAAACCTTCACAAAGCAGCTCAGATTTGCAGTTTAGCATATAGCTTACTGTTGAATGCTTGCAATTAAAAAAAAGATTGGACAGTATGTTCAACATTTTTCCCTGAGCTGATATTCATTCTGTTAATCAATATGCCTCTTACATGTTCTGGAAGTTTTGTTTTCCCCTTAATTTATTATGAAGAGGCTTGCTGTATATTTAGTCCTCTATTGCAAGCTGTTTGTAGTAGTTTGTATATAATCAAAGCCACTGGTGTAAATGTCAGTTAGTGCCTGAGGTCAGTAGATGGCGCCACAGAGACTGTCAGAAACGCTTTCTTGTTTGCATGGATCAAATTCGAGAATGACTACTGGCAGTATCTGACTTTTGCACTGTTCCCTTGTTTTGCTCATGCTCTTACTGCTAAATAAATCTACAATGTATTTTGCATAAGAATGAGCTATGTTTTATCAGTGACCAATGGCAGTACGTGCATAGAAGCTGCTTTTCGCAGACGATTTTGACAGGTAGGGTCTTTGTTCCAAATATTAGTGGCAGTTTTATTTAACCGTCTTAAGGTTAGCATTACTCCGGTGACGTCACCGTCTCCCTAGTCAATGCGGTGAATAAAGAGTGGCAATCAGTATTATGAAATCACAGCTGATACAGCTGCATGGTTTTAATGCTCGGGCATCTGGTTGATGTCAAATCCACAGCACACGCGCTGGGGTATCAGTGGCGGAATTTTAATCACGTTTTTAACACAGGTTTATGCATAAAGCTCTGAGAGGGTTGATTACCCGTGTGAGAAAGGCGTGACTATTCCCTTTTTCTTCACTGTGAAAGCTCTTGCTGGGATAAAAATGTCAGTGGAAAGTCACCGAATGCTCACTTACTGACCTTATCTACTGTGTCTGCTTTCCCCAAAGTGCGTCGTGCCAGAGGCTCTTGTGGGTCATTATGCCTGCCAGTGTGATAAATCTTTTTTTTTTATATAAGATTTGTACGCACAATTGGACATTGGAAAAAATAGCATACCTTAAGTGTAGTGGAACACTCTTCAAAATAAAGTTGGTCTTACTGGCTGAGTGGTTGATTTTGGAAATTGATCACCGACAGCATGACACAACAGACGTCTGTCGAACATGCCCCAAAGCGAGGTCAGTAGCAGGATAAGTGTGTATCAGACGTCACCTCTGCAGACAGAAGAGAGGAACGGTGCATGAACTTCATATCTGTACTGCATTGTACCTAAAGATTTGTGTAACATCTTTGGCCAGCATTACGACTAAAGTCACTGCTGTAGAATTCCCGTATTAGATACTGCCTGTTAAGTATCTAATACGGGAAGTGGATTTCAGCTTTCGTTTTTTAAGTGCATGGCAGTCAATTTCCGACAGCAGTTTACTGTCAGAAAACGTCCCCAGTTGTCTCAAAAAAGATTTTTTTTCAACAGTTTCAAAAAATAAGTGTCATAGGCTACATTGACTTATTGGCCTTATGTTTGTCCGACAGCAACGTATTTCAGGATGATGGTCATCACTGCAGACGATCTTTTTCTCCCATTCTTTTCCTTACCACACCCACTTTCACAAAACAAGTCCATGCAGCTTTATTGAATCATGCATTTCTGCCTCTGGCCCAGAAAGCTTACAGCTGGAGTTCTCCCAGCTCTCACCGTAACAAAAGCATCAAATGTTTCAGTTAGTTCTACAATAAATTCTGAGCATGGCTGCTACACATTTCACGAGATGGGGTTTCCGCAGGCTTACAATAGTAGGTGTGACTATTATGTTATCAGTTTTTTTTTTAATTATACATATGTAACAAATTTTATCTAGTTTTATCTAGTTAGATACACATTGAGGCACTCAAATAGGCACAGCTCTGTTACCACAGAGACATGAGTCATACTGCACATCCTGGCAAAAAAAAGAGAAAGAGGAACAAAAAGGAAAAGATCAGTGCATAAACAGATGTGTCGCTAATTAAGCCATTCACTTCCAGTATTCAGGTCTCTCTTAACATTTTTCCCACCAGCAATATTTCCAGAAAGGAAACGCCAAGTCCCTTTTTCAAAGTACCTTAAATTACAGGTCTCTATGTCCTCCCTTTCAATGTCTTTGTGACCACAGACCAGCACCTAACTCATTTTGGACATTTTATTTTACCAAACCATGTGTTTGATCATTGAATTTCAACAGTGTCAGCATAAATCAGACTTTCAGCTATACGGGTGATGCAAAGGCTATGGATATTTTATTATTTTAACAGTTACGGTGTTTGAAATGACACATAAAGACATTTGTACTGGCACCCCTGAAGAAACACCCAGAAAAACATGATATAATAGAAATTTATACATTTTATATTATACATACACATGTCACACATATAAATGGGTAATTTTTCATTTTACATTTGTAAAAATTATTATATTTTAATCTTGACAGCAATGCATGGAGGAAACTATTTTTTAAAAACAACGTTTTTATTTCAGTAAAAAAAAAAGGGGAAAATTTATTGACAGTATTTTCTTTGTTTTTATGATTTTTTTTCCCCTCATTCCAACTTTTCAACAATGCTTGTCCAATAGTCATGGTATGAAAATTGTGGGGTTTTTTTTTTTTTTTTTTTTTTTGTAAAACCCGATCAGTGTTATATTGTTTAATAAAAGGTAAAGCTTATAGTGAAAATGAGCCCATGCCCATCAGGAAATATGGTCATATAATAGGGTTCTATTATATTTTGGAGTCCTGGAGTCCTGCAGTCCTGAAGCCCTTGTTAAGACAAAGGTAGTCATGAACTCCAATGTGTATCAGGGCATTTTAACCAAAATTGGTTGGCTAAAAAACATGGCTAAAAATTGACTTTCTAGCACAACAAATATCCAAAGCATTCATCCAGCTCCCAAGGAAATGGTTACCCAAGCTTACTTTTGGAAGATATTGAATATCAACTGCATCTAACAGAACAGCAAGGAAAAACACAATACATAGTGTAAATACAGCAAATAGACAAAAGAGCTTTTCAAGTGCAAACAACAACCAACCAAAGATTTTATAAATCCAGTAAATGCAAGCCCTCATCCACCATGTCATCTTCCACCTTCCTCAGAACCAGTTTCACTAGATATTGGTTTTCTGCTTTAAAAGTCAAGAACCACTGACGCCACAGGGAGGACTCCACTCTGTAGCCTCCGCAGCGCTCCTTCATGGCCTGCAGGAAGAAGATGGCTTCATGGCTGGACTCCTCGATGTTGTCAGGAGGATCCTGAAAGCAGGAAAAAGAGTTATTTACGGATGAGACTGAAAATGGATGAGAACCAATTAACCTGTGAAAGAACCCACAAGGAGGAGCTGGGAACACAGCCCACATCTTGGGTTTGTCCTCCCCCAAAATCATTGTTTAAAAATGCAACTACATTCTGGTTCCGTCAGGATTGCTAAAGCAAATGCTAAGCGGCCACAGGTGGCAAAACTGGCAGAACCGAGGAGAGGGGGCAGAGCCGTCAGCAGCGGGGGCATTCAGCTTGAAGGGGGGGCAGGAAGAGGGAGGCGACCTGCCCTCACCATGCCGCAAAAAGAGGATCTAAAGCAGAGGAAGCATCAAAGGGACTGAGAGGGGGTTACTATGCCAGTTAAGCATGATTCAACCAGTTTGTTTTTTACGACTCAATAAAACTAGCTGAAATTGGCCCATAAACACCTGTAAAGCAATCAGAGGACAGCAGACACGAGGCAAATAGGAGCAGGGCTAAAGGTCACAGCAGGTAACGGAATGGGGTTGACATGACTCTGCTCTGCTATGGTGGAGTGACTGATGAGAGCCATCAATCACATCAATCACCATCGACAGGCAGAAGTGAATTTGCTGAAGAAATCCTTGCCAATTCTTATGCTTTAAATGTGAGCCTTAATTTAACACACATATGTAACCCCACTGAGCAACTGAGATGTGGTTTGGCACAAGCATAAAATTGTTTGTCTGTAGGATCACACAGAATGCTCAAAATTTCAGCATCCAATAGGTCCCTGCACAAAACTAGCCAGCAACATAGCACTGCATGTGGCAGGTTCAGGTGCTTATGAAAGTAAAAAATTTTCCAATAATTCCATGATGCATCTATTAAAATGAAAGTATAATGTAGAAATTAATTGACATGTAATTTGAGAATGTTTGCTAAACCTGTTGGAAATGCAGACACTATGGTTTAGTGATGTATTTGCACTCAAAGATGGGAGCACCTACATAATGTCCCTTCAACAGCTGTAAAGGAATCAGGGGATGTATGCTGTCATGTGCATGAAGAGAGGTGAGGTATGAAAGGTGTTTTCTGAGTACAGCTCACCTGAATTTTAGCATAAATCCCCCTTCCACTCCCCTCCTCGCGACAGCAGAGTACTCGGCTGTCTCTGCCATCCGACACAGTCAGGATGACGGGCTGTCCAAGCCTGCCAAACGGGTTGGAGTTCATGTACGGGAAGATCTTGAAGTGGCAATCATCTGAAAGCCAGAAAAATAGAAAGTACTGCAATATGATGCCCAAAATGTAGAACATACTGTACACACACACACACACACACACACACACACACACACACACACACACACACACACACACACAGACAGACAGACAGACAGACAGGCACAGACACTCTCACTTCAGCCACACCCCTGTGGCTCTTCTCTCCCTGCTACTTGTGATCAGTAGCAGATACCAGTCGCTTGCTGTCAGAGTGAACAGGTCCACTTACCACTTCTGCACTGCTCCTGGTTTCTCCTCTCAAACTTCAGCAACTCCTTATCGACTACAAGGAACTGCTGGTCTTTGTTCTGGATCATTTTAATCAAACACTTGTGGCTCCTTTTAAAGCCGTCTGTATCAAGATCTGCAGATCAGCACAGAGGAATTTGTCAGATATAACTATGGAAAGCCAAAGAGCCGTCTGCCAATTTACGCAGCAATAAATGCTATTTGGCGGTCCATTTATCATAATCAAATCCATATCATATTATCATATCAATACATGTTATCAAGATGTTCCATGACACCATTTGAAGTAAGAAGTGGTGACAATGCACAGTGTTTTTCATTAAACAAGTTCAGCCGAATGTTCAGCCCTCATCTTAAATGTTCAGCTCTGACCAAAATAAAGAAGACACAGACATTCCTTCCTTTTAACTCGTGCATTAATTGTGTTTACCATCCATTTAAAGAAAACTATTCACCTTTTCACCTTGCCTAGAATATTTATCTGAATAGATTGATTCTGTATTTAGTCAAAGCATAGAGACAGCCACTTCAGTATTTAGGAGAGAAATACAGAGAACAATGTTAGCCTGGGTATCAGGCCATAATTCAAAACTGTCAAATATGAAACAGGAAAATGTCTGAACTACACTAATGGCCAACCCTGCTTAACATCCTCAAATTTTAATGTATGTCAACAGAGATATCAAACAGGTTACCCTGCAGCAGGAATGAAACACAGCTCATACATTACCTTCATCTTCAACTTCCCACATCAAGTGAAGTAAAGTGACAAACATGCAACACCAAAAGACAGAAGAAACAGCCATAAATACACTGCTTAGTCAGGCAGGAAACAGGTGTGCCAGTGTGGTCTGTCTGTGGGACAGAGCACACCAGCTACAGAGTGATCTAAGGGCATTCACCACTGGAGGTATCACAATTTCTGCAGCTTCATGCAATCAAAAATAACCCCTGAAACTAGGTTACAAATACCAAAGTCTGAAAAGCAGCCTAAAACATGGCAAAACAGTTTTCAATTAATAACATTTCAAAAAATGATTTAGTATTACACAGTAAATATGAAGTTTTGTCTGATTGGTTAATTCAGCAGCAGATGCTCTGGAGCAGAAATCAAAGAGGGGCTTGATTTCCCTCAGAAGGGCTGAAAAGCATCTGCAGAGAAGCCCTTTTTCTGTGACCTCACAGTAGCGGTAACTTTGTCAGAGACTTTCCCTTCCTGTATTACTATTCACAGGGGACTTCCCGTCGCTGTGTCACATGATCCTGACTCAGGTGATGCAACACTAGACTGACCACAGTGTTAAATTATCAGTTTCTCTGTTGTGTCGCCGTACCTTGAAAAAAGATTTCATCCTCTGTCACATGGGCAACCTTCACACACCTACAGTCAGCAGACATACTAGCCTCCTCGTCAGGTCCTGACAAAAACATCCAGGTTTTATACAATGCCCAAGGGCTCTGCTACAAGCCGACCGAGCAGAAGCACAGCAGACTGCATGATCATCCAATCAGATTAGTGTTTTAGCCTAGGACCATTCAGGACGGATATGTTACATATACCTGCACAATAATAATACATCACAACCATGTAAACATGTCATACAAAAGACAGCTCACGGTATCCTGTCTTAGATGACCTCTCCACTCATTTCTCACAGACACCACACAAACACTGCGTCACTGTTAGCTGGACACCACTGAGGAGGTACTGCATCGGGGCCTGGAAAAGCCTCGGCGGCATGCTGAAGCTCCACACCACACACACAGTCACACACTCACCACTAACACGCCCATGGCAGTTACATCCTCATTCATGACACAGAGACACAGAAGCAGCGAGTGAATTTTAGTCCTAAAGATTGAGACTTAAACTCCCAAGACTAATCCAATATTCTAAAAATTACAGTTACCCACGATTTCTGGGACAGAGGCCGTGGGGCCAAACGTAAACGATCACATTCCACTTTTCCCTCGCAGAAATGGCAATTTCCATTTACAAGTACTCTGGGGGAAGGTCTACACCCTGGTAGATTACTTCCACTTATTGTCCAGGTAGCTTTTTCATTTAATAAATCAAATAGTCAATCAATCAAAATCGATATTTAAGATGGTTATAAGATAGGTATAAGCCATGAGATAGCCAACCTTATAACTGCAGAACAGCTAAAAGTTTGAAATATGATCCAATAAACATTTAGATAGCTATCTTATTGAAATGGCAGAGGAATACTTATGTCTCGTCCTACAAGGAAAAAATGAAAGACAACCAGTATCTACAAGGATGTATCATTGTATATTATTACCGAGGTGGAGCGAATGTGCTCCAGACAGAAGCTGCCTGTAAGTGCTGATTTAGAAACAGCTCTTCTGTTTCTGAGAATGCTTAAGTTTATGTTTGTGGTAGGGATGTCTGGTCCCAGGCCACCACGCCACGGCCAAAAAATGTGTTTTGAGATGTAAGCCTAGTAGTACACATAATGTCGCACGGTCTTTTTCCCTTAGCTCTGCAAACATTTCCACACAAATATTGCGTCACCGCTGCTAACGCGCAAAGCTTTGCTGTGTGATGGGAACCGTCCGCGTGTGGTGCGGTTCTTCAGACACCCGTCCCCTCAGTTCTGCACTTCCTCTCTAATGAAATACTTATTGCGCCACTGAGATGTTGCGAATGAAATTCCTGGACATTTTTATGTGTTCTGTTGGCACGATCAAAATGGCGAAGTGGCCTTTCGTAAGGTAGGCAGTGATCTGATTTTTTTCATTTACGATGGTTGCGGCGTGAGAAAGACTCGTGCCACAGCACTGCCGCGTGCCTCTCAAGAGACCAAGTTAGAGGCCAAGTAATTATTTGACTGTTTATCCTTCTGTTTTGTGCGCTTTATCGAGTTCACTGCAAGGCTTTGCGCTGTTTAGTAATACAATTACAGAAATGACTTCATGGCTGTTCGCCTCTTCTCTACAGTGGTCAAAGCTGTGCTTTGTAATTTTGCCATGCCAGCTTTTCGTTGTTCTGGTCCTCAGGTGTTGTAAACACTCGTGCTACCCAAGCAGGTACACTCACTGGGGGTATTCAGCGGAAATGACACACATTCAACAGGCGTCCCGGGACGTATCATAAAATTTACACTTCGTTGGATGCGTCTAATAAATGATAAGAGCGTCTGCTCAATGACAATAATGTTTTAGTGAAAAAGTTACTCTTCCACTGTGGAATGATACCGAAGCGTGGAGCAGGTGAAGCAGTAAGCGAAGCACCGCAGCTGCAGCTATGGAAGCAACACGGAAGCGAGTTTTCGCAAAAGCAGCAGCGTCTAGTTGGATAAAAATGCGGCAACAATACATATTTAACATTTAAAAAGTTACACTTTAAGACAAAACTTCCCGGGCACAATTAACGCGGAATGGTGTGGGCTGATATCTGACCACCTCGATGGCTTTCGCTAGACGGGACAAACAAGTGCACAAGACTGGGAAGTAAATAGCTAGGCATGCTCGCGTCCGATTTTAATAAAAACACGACTGGCTTGTTTTCTGTCGCAACATTTATTTTTACCATTTGAAAAAAATACTAACAATATCGAATATAAGCATGTTTTCTTACCCTTAAAGACTTCCTACCACAAGTATCGCTGCTGCGAAGTTTATGAATTCACACTAAGATATTCCGATGCAAATCAGACGAAAAGCTACCTCGCCCGCTTCGAGTCTCCGTCAGAATGGTATCCGAGTGGCTCTCTATAAGCTACGGTGCAGTGTGCCCCCCTCCTCTCGCCCTCCCCTCCCCATCCCCTCACTATTCCTGAACTGGTTTCCGACGCGAAAACAAGAAGTTTACATTAGAACGTCGAAGAGTGACGTTTCTCTCTCAGGTTTAGACTAATATAGCTGATTGAAAAAATGCGTGTTATTTGCGCGCGTCATAGTTCCAGCACAAACGTAAAAATCGCATAAACTTAACATTGGCTGATGGTTTTATGAAGATTGAAATATAGTTTGTTACACATACGAATGACAGCTTTGTGTGATGTCATCTGACGGTCATCTTCAGACGGTGCCACGGAGCCACATAGTGGTTGAAAAGTAAAGATTTTTTTTAACGTGGAAATGCCAACGCCGTCGAGTCATTGGAAGTTAAATGTTAGTATAACCCCAAGTCAAGCCAATAACCCCTACTTACCCCTATAAACTACTTTCATGTATATTTGAGCTGAAATTTTGTTGAATATTTGTTGCTTGAATACAGCACTCCACCCTTTCTGTCCCACAGGCGCAGATAAACAGCTAGCAGAGCTGAGATCAGCCATTCGGCTCGTGGGTTTTTGGCAAAGGCATGGTCAACATAAAGTAGTGTCTGAGTGGTTAATACTGTTCATTTACAATATTGTTCAAAGGCAATACCTGTATTTATTTGTGTTGTTATTGTTTATTTGTGCACGCATACATACAAAAAGACAACGTAAATGCACATTAAACTAATGAAATTGCAGAAGTGATTAAAAAAAGGTCTCGTGTGTTAACCGCCTTATAAGAAAAAAGTACTCATTCACATTTGATTTAACATTAAAAGACACACGAAGAGACCAACAATTTAAAACTTCTGATGTTCTGACTTATTCATCAAAGACAAAATAAGATGTCATTGAAAGTATTATGGGCTTTTCAGACTTTATTTTCTTTGTCAGTCATGTCACAGGAAATCCCAGAGATGGTCAATGAACCTTTTTGATTCCAATTTTTTCAATGTTTCTTGAATACATTTTCACTTGAGGTTCCTCCTGGATTAAGGATGAGTAAACAATGCTAATGACAGGAAGATGATCAAATGTGTCAGCACTGAAATGCTTTAAATCCATTTTTAAATTGCCAAGTAAAAAAACAACTTTTACCCTGATTGTAAATTCCATTCAGAGTTGTATCAAGACCAATAACCAAAATTATTGATGTTTGAACTTGGGAGTTGCTAAATACAATGAACAACAACATCTTTTAAAGACAATAAACATTGGACAGTTCAATGAAAACTGGTTCAATATCACACTATGTTGTATATAACTAACCACTAACTGTTGTCTGAGTGTGTAACTGAGATTCTCTTTTGCAAGCAGGGAAACACAATCTCCCATCTTATCCTTTCTAGAGCTGGAAACATGATTGTAGCTATTCATTAATTCTTCTAGGTAAGATTCAGTGAGACCCACAATAGTAAACTGAAAAGGAAGTAAATTGAAGAGTAAGATAATCTGTTAACTCATCAAAGTGTTTAGCTAAGCCTCTTATATGTAAATAAAATTATGAATATGAATTCAAATCCTTTATGTTTTTCTTAAGACACATTAAGGATAGAGAGTCCTCAGTGTGGCAGCTACACAGAGCGATAGTACCATAACCCAATAAATTGCAAATGAGGGTCTGCATTAGTTGAAAGGTGACAGTCATTTTCTGGAACCGTGTATCCTGAAGGGAAATGTTTGTGTTTCAGTCCATGGCTGGTTAAAAATAGGAAGAAAAAAGGGAGTTGAAATTGACAGTTGAAAAGTAAACACAATATTTAAAAAGCCGACCGTGAGGATGAGGAGGGTGAACAACGACCTGATTGTATCACAGATCTGTAATGTTTCCATTTTCCTGAGCTTTTATTTGAGCTGTGGAAGCAGCTCCTTCCTCTTCAGCCCTCGTTTATAAACATTTTTGTTCCTTTGAGTGACTGTGCTCTCTTTAAGATTTTTTCTTTATGTTTGAACTGGAGTAACTTCATAATAATTCACCACAGCTGAACCAGAGTCTTTCCATTTTCTGTTTTGGTGTGTATGTGCCCCCTTGATTGATTTAGGGTCCGTTTCCAGTTTTTCAGCCAGTCATTTTTTCGCTTTTGTAACTTGCAATTTTTTTTTTTAACCTAAGATTCCAGCAATCAGGATGTCATTCCTTGACGTCATTAGCATTTATCGCTTTAAATTACGTGAAATGCTCATGACACATCACAGCTTTTGTGAGGTCTGTGCTCTAAACATTATTGTTCATTGCACTGTGTGTTTGGCTTTGTGTCTGAAATTAGCAGCCTGTTAAGACAATATTCAGAAGGTGTCTGTGAAGGAGGCCTTCATTTTATCCCCAGAGCTACTAATTGTTTAACTGTGAACTTCTAAGATGTCTTAATAGGATCCTTGTCTTTACAACTGCTATTCTCTTCAATATGTGAGTTTTGCCTATAAATTGCATTAATTGAATGATGGCAGCCATTGTGAATGAGCTGCACCTGTGTGATTAGCCTGTAATGAAATACAGGTGTGTGATGGGAGAGCAGAATGCTGGTTTGCCTTGGCTGTGTGGTCCAGCAGGTTTAAAAAAAAATTTTGTTCGTTTGCTCTTTCTGTTCATATTTTTGTAGTAAGAATCAGCCAGCTTCTTAATATCAATAAGAATGCATATATGCAAACAGTAGAATATGCTGAACCTTTACTGAACTTCCCTGTTTTTATTGGGAAGTTCAGTAATTCTACAAAATGTTGAACTCTGCGCCAGTTCTGACATGCTCACGAGGGCTTTTCAGTTACTGGGTACAATTGCTGACTTTGAAAAGATTGACAGCACTCTGTGCATTCAAGAACAGGACATCTAATGATAGATACTGACCCTGACCAGGTTTTCCAGTGCTGGACTGGAGTGCAGTTGCATGAATGTCAGGAAATGCCAAAGGTGGGGTGTGGAGTAAGACTGAGACTGAACAGCTTATTGCCAGAACTCAGGCAGGGACTCAGGCGCAGACAGAAAGACTGATGAGCATGGGGTTTATTGAATCCAAAGGATAATCCAAAAACGAAGTCAAGACAGGCAAAGTCAAAAAACCAGAGAAGACACAGCAACCAAAACCAATAGGGCAGGAACGAGGAGACGAAGTCGAGGAAAAACAGGCAAGGCAACGGAACCGGCAGGCAGACATAAGAACCTAAGAACATATTATGACGAGAACAGGCCATTCGGCCCAGCTAAGCTTGCCATTTTTTAATTACAGTATCCAAAACTGCATCAAGTCTAGACTTGAACACAGCAAGGGTCTCTGCATCAACTACATGACCTGGCAACCTATTCCATGTATTGATAACTCTTTGTGTAAAATAATATTTCCTTATATCAGTGTGGAACTTACTCTTAACTAGTTTCCATTTATGTCCTCTTGTTCAACAGACTGAACTCACCCTAAAAAATCTGATAGTTGACCTTATTAAATCCTTTTATAAATTTAAAAACCTCAATTAAATCACCTCTAAGCCTCCTCTCACTAAGTCTAAATAGGTTAAGTAACTTGAGTCTTTCCTTGTAGCTTTTATATTTCACGCCAGGAACTAGTTTAGTTGCCCTTCTTTGAACTTTTTCAAGAGCTTCAATATCTTTTTTTTTTTTAGTGCGGTGCCCAAAACTGCACACAGTATTCCAAGTGAGGTCTGACTAAGGCATTGTATAATTTCAATATAACCTCCTTAGATTTATACTCAATACTTTTGGCTATATATCCCAGCATCCTGTTGGCCTTTCTTACTGCTACAGCACACTGACTAGATCCTCTTAAGCTTGGGTCAACTATTACTCCCAAGTCTTTTTCAAATTGAGCACATTCTAGTTTTTTCCAGCGATGAAGTAGTCTTGTCTACGGTTCTTATTTCCCACATGCAAGACTTTACATTTATCTAAATTGAATTTCATCTGCCAGGTATCTGCCCACTTTTGGATGATGTTTAGGTCTTCCTGTATTACCTTAGTTGATTCTATACTGTTGGCTAGACCCCCTAGTTTTGTATCATCTGCAAATTTTACTATTTTACTGCTAACCTCTGCATCAAGATCATTTATGTATATAAGAAATAGCAAAGGCCCCAACACCGATCCCTGTGGGACTCCACTTCGTACAGGACCCTGTTCTGATACAATTCCTCCCACAGTTACAGTCTGCTTTCTACTAGACAACCAACTTTGAACCCACTCAGTGATAGCTCCCATAATTCCTGCAGATTTCATTTTCAATATGAGCCTCTCATGCGGAACTTTGTCAAATGCCTTTTGAAAGTCCAAATAGATATCATAAGCTTGGTTTGAGTCCAAACATGATGTAGCTTCCTCAAAGAAGTCCAGGAGGTTTATTAAGCATGACCTCCCTCTGCGAAAACCATGTTGGCTATCATTTAAGACACCATTTTGTTCCAGGAATAATTCCAAATTATCCCTAATGATGGATTCCAGTGTTTTGCATGCGATACAAGTTAAGATGACAGGCCTATAATTTCCTGGATCAGTCCGGTCTCCCTTCTTGTAGATAGGTACTACACTGCCATGTTTCCATTCATCTGGTATTTCTCCAGTTTTAAGGGATTGCTTAAAAATAACTGTCAGGTACCCAGGTACCTCTGCTAGTTCTCTGAGAACTCTTGGATATATTCCATCAGGGCCTGCCGCCTAATTTGTTTTAAGTTTTTGAGGTTTATGTAGTACTTCTGCATCATTTAAATCAATTTCCTCCATAAGTCTCTGAGAACTGACTGCACCTAAAGGCATATGTGAAAACACTTCACTAGTGAAACTCTCCACAAAGTAACTGTTTAGTGTATCAGCAATAGCTTTGTTATCATAAACCATAATTCCATCCTTATTTTTTTATACCTCTTATTTCATCCTTAACTATCCTTTTTCGACCACAATATTGAAAAAAACGTTTAGAGTTGCTCTTTGCATCTAGTGCAATCTGTCTTTCAAAACGCCTTGTAGCTTCCCTTATTTTTTTCTTAACTTTAGCTCGCATATTACTGTATTCAATCTTATTACTCTCTCAGCTCTCCAACTTGTATTTTCTAAATAATTTCCTTTTTTGTTTCAAACTGTCCCGTAAGGACTTATTCATCCACTGTGGATGCTTCTTTTTCAGCTTCCCTTTTCTCACTTGTGGAATGAATTTAGACTGTACATCCAGAATAATTGTTTTAAAAATGCACCACATTTCTTTCAGTTTTTCCATCTAGAAGAGGTACCCAGTTTATATTCCTTGTATAATCACGCATCTTAATAAAGTTAGCTCGTCTAAAGTTGAATACTCTCGTAATCGAGAATGCAGACTTAACTTGCCAAAAAACTTCAAATGTGAGTGAACTACGGTCACGTGTTCCAAGTGGTTCCCCTACCTCAGTACTGCCGATTCTATCAGGATTATTACACAGAACCAGATCTAGAATTGTGTTCTCTCTCGTGGGTTCAGTAACAGACTGTATCAAAAAACAGTCATTTACAACATCCAAAAACTCTTCCTCACATTTGCCTTGACCTGACACAGCTTCCCAATTAATTGAAGGGTAATTGAAGTCCCCCATTACTAGTCTCACCCTCCTGACATGCTAGCTTAATATTATCAAAGAGCATACTGTTGACAGTACTGTCTGAGGCTGGTGGCCTATAGCATACTCCAACATTCAGACCTTTTTCATTTTCCCCCAATATTTTAATCCATATGTCTTCACTAACACCAAGGGGCTCCATTCCTGGAATTTCCTGAATATTAAGATTATCCTTTACATAGAAAGCTACACCGCCTCCTCTTCTATTGATTCTATCTTTTCTTAGCAGCTTGTATCCCCCTACATTATACTCATCCCCATCCCCTGCACCAAGCCACGTCTCTGTAATCCCAACAACATCGTAATTACTATTACTCATAACGGTTTCTAGATCCAAAATTTTATTTTTTATGCTTCTAGCATTTAAACAGAGGAATTTCAGGGTACCACGTGTGCATTTCCCGTCCTTCCCCCCTGCCCCCAGCTGCTCAGCGTCACCTCTATCACAGTGCTGCACTGACTGATTTACCAGCATCGTTTCCTCACTACTAATAAGATACTTAGCCATGGTGTGTTCTATTCCGGCAGTCTTTCTATCCCTACCCATCTCACTAGGGATAGATAGTTTAAATAACCCTCTGCTACCCTAAGCATACGCTGGCCCAGTGCAGCTGTACCCCTCCGGTTCAGGTGTAACCCGTCCCGAGGCACGAAACAAGACGGCAAGTAGTGAAACAGAAGACTGTGATGAACTGGCAACAAGACAAGAAAGAAGCAGGGAATAAATAGGGCAAAGCTAATGAGGAGATGGGATGCAGGTGCGCAGGCAGGCAGGTGAAGACGGTCAGGCAATCAGGTGGGCGGCGACAGGGCGGACAGCAGGGCAGGGCTGGAACACAGGGAAAAACAAAAGCACATGGATAGGGAAAACAAAACAACCGGCTAAGATGCCGCAATCCTGACACTTATAAAGGACTTGACCTACAATATGGCTCAGGATTTTCAAGTACAGTTTTGGGAAGCAGCATTAAGTTATCAGGATTATGTGGAGGAGTCAGAAAGCACTATGACACCTTGCTGATATGAGTGGGGTTGAGGTGTTTACTACTTCTACACCATTTTAGCTTTACTTTGAATGGCTGTGAAGCAATCTGACATATACTACTCTTAATAGTAAACTCCTGTTTTGTGCCGTACATGGAAGAGCATGAGAAGTAGACATCTAGGACCTCTGCTCTTTCCAATTGGGTCTGCACCCTCACAGTTTTTTTTTTTTTTTTTTTTTTATAAAAGCCCAGCTGTGGAGGAGATTTTGATGCATGAAAAGTATGATCTTGACAGGTGATGAATGATGCGGATCTCCCAGAGAATCAGGAAAAGTGCAAAATAACACCTCCTGCATTAAACACAGAAAGGAGCCATATCTCAACTAATATGCATGCTGTTACAGGCCGCTGTGTTAGCTTGACTGCTGCTGTTAAGGTTCCAATTGCTGAAGTCATCCCTTGGGAGTCAGTCACGCAGGGAGTTCTGAGACGACCACCAGCTGGTTGCCTTACGCTTCAGGGAACTTAAACAAGTGGATGACATTCTGTTATCAGAATGATCAAGGTGATAACTCAGTGTAGCAGTGTTCACACTGTTTAAAATGCTGACCTGGTGCAATAGGTGTTGTGTCACAAGAGTAGCATTTCTCTGCCACAGTCAGACCCCTGTCCTCTGAAGAATTAAGATTGCAAGAGCCTCTGTTGGGAGACAGACAGATGTTTGTAATGAGTAGTGTCCAAAAGCACTCAGTGGTTAATTGTGCCTGTTTCCTGAACCATAATTCTGAGAGAAATTCCTCTGAGGAGATCTCAGCAGGTCTTGTGGGAGTTCACCACTTTTGGACAGATGGGTTTCAGCCTAAAAACCTGACACAGGATCTTGGGTCTCCTATTCAGTGGAGTTATTCTCTCACATAGGGATTGTATGCTGTGAAGTATCTTTTGCACATTGACAATGCTGCAGGTCAGGTGGTTTTATTACTGGTTTTATTACTGAGGCGTCTCAAGAGTTTTGGCATAAGTACCAAAGCTCTTGTGAACTACTATCGCTGTACCACAGAGAGTGTACTGACAGGCTGTATCACAGTGTGGTTCGGCAACCTGACTGCTCAGGACTGCAGACTGCTACAAAGGACTGTAAAGACAGCAGCAAAAATCATTGGCACAGAACTACCACAACTTCATACCATCTATACCTCTCAATGCAAAAGGAAAGCACAAAACATCATTAAGGACACCAGCCACCCCGCTCACGTTCTGTTCTCGCTCCTTCCATCTAAAAAACATTACCGGAGCATCAGATCACGCACCACCCATCTCCGTAACAGTTTCTTCTCACAGGCAATCAGGTTGCTGAACAGCTGACACAACCATATGCACTGTACATTGTCATTGTATAATATATAATGTTATTGTGTACTGTATTCTGTGTATATAATGTAATGTTATTGTGTACTGTATTCTGTGTATATAATGTATACTGTATTCTGTGTATATAATGTAATGTTATTGTGTACTGTATTCTGTGTATAAAATGCTATGTTATTGTGTACTGTATTCTGTGTATATAATGTATATCTACGTGTGCAAGGTGTACATAGTCTGTGTAGGTCTGTAGTGTCCTTTGTTGGTTTTGTGACGGTGTGCCCGGTGTTAAGGCAGAGAGAGTCGGAGCACAAGTATTTTGTTGTATTTTTAATGCACATGACAATAAAGTTGAAGTTGACACAGAGCAAAACATGTAATCACTGGGAGTATGGGAGTGGGTCGGGTTACAGAACTGGATGGTTGCAGCTTGATATTCAACAAATCTCTGAGCAAGAAACACTCTACCACATCAGTACAAATAAATGCCAGTGGTGAAGACAGCATCTCAGAAACTGATTTTATTACAGTATTTATCAGCTCTCAGAGTTAGACGTGTTCAAAAGTCACACAGTGTCAAGTCTTAACAATGACAAGCAAGGCAAGTATTTTCCGGTCATGATATGAGACACATAAAAGGAGTTTCACACAAGACATAACTCTACAATCACTCGCCTTTCAAAGAAAGAACATGTTGTAACTCATGGGTCAACATGTAAGGTTTCAAAAACCATCTCCATGAGCCAGCTGACCCAGATCTATGCAAGCCCTCACTCACCACTTCCTTTCAGCTCAGTGACACCTCAGAGTGTCACAGATTCCCCAGCTACTCTCCCACACACTAAGGTTATGTGTGGTGTTACCTTACAAAGGCTGATTACTCCTGTGGATGATGAATAATCTCTTCCAACACACAAGATCAAAATGAGCAGAGCCTTATGAAGGTGCTTAAATCCTTCCCCTCTTACCACATTTCAGGGGTTTTGTTCTGCATATTTTATTCTAAGCAGTGAACACACCATGATTTTATTCCTATTCCAAGTTTATTCCTATTGTTATAGAATTGAGCTCATGACTTTTAAATAGTATTTTATTGAGTATAAAATATAAAACTTTATTTAAATGAACTACTTTTTAAACATGCTTTAAACTATTACCGAGTATTTCTGACACTAAAACAGTTTTTAATAATTGAATTGCTATTACTGTATTTATGCCACTTTTTTTCCACGGTACTTTCATTTTGACCGAAGAGTTACCATTTCTTGAGAAATACATCAAAATAAACGTTCTCATTTAAATGGGAAATTTGATAAATGCTTCAAATTTTACATTCTTGCAATGAAATCATTATATTGATCAACTACAATAATTTATCAAATGCAACAAAAGGATATATACATGAAATCTGAGACATTTAGAGTTGGGTAGAATATTTTATGTAGCTTATTGGGACACAAGCACCATTTGAGGCATATGACACTGCAGCGAAGGGTGAGAGCAGTCACCCCACCCGCTCTCGAACCCAGGTCTACAGGGTACCAAACATGTGACTTTGACCACGATGCCAGAGAGCCAGGCTCGTTGGTGTGGCAGTCAAAGCACATACTCAACCGTAGTGACGGCACTCCGTCACAGAGACACACATATTGGACTGTAGCAAAAAACAAAAGACAGCGTGTTAATGAGAGTGTCACTGCACACAGCAGGAGCCCTGCTAACCAAAACTGGTGACACTGACCTGGAAGCTTTGTCTCAAGAAGTGTTGCTGGGCTTTTACTGCAGCCCAGTTATGTATGGCGCATACATGCTGGACTTTGGCAAAAAAAAAAAAAAAAAAAACGGTGTAGTTGGGAGGACCTCTTCTAACCAAAACTAGTGGGTTTGAACCGACATCTTGGCCTTATGAAGCTGGTCTTATGTGTGGCTGGTTGGCTGCATAGGCACCATCGTCCACATACATATCTGGTACAGTGTGTGATTGAAAGGGTGGTTCAGTCATCCCATTAGAGCTTAAGAGAGTGAACCCATAGCTCCTTCACATGAAGTGTTACGAGTTTTTTTTTCCTTCATTTTGCTGCATTGGGAAAAATGTCCCCTCCTACCAGGCACATATCTACTACCATAACTGATTTATCCCTTATGTACTTTTATTGAGCACCAAGAAGACAACCATAATTTATTCATTTTGCTGTAATAATTTACATAATGGTGGTGCAGAGGAACAAGACAGACCTATACCTGGTACTGAATCCAGGAGTTTTTCTTTGTGGAAAGCATCATTCTTTTTAGATCAAAGAACAGCAACATAAAAAAACTTGTAATAAGCATATTTTATTGAAAAACAATGGCTTATCTGTTACAATGGCAGCATGTTTGTAGAATATTAACTGCTACATAAGTCAAACACTTAAAATGAATGTTATATTAAAATGAAAACACTGTACACTTTTGGTGAGCACACATAAATACGACAACTGCTACTGTCTGAGTGTTCCTTAAAATTTGACAAATGATGATAAAATTCATAACTCAGTGCTGTATCCCCAAACTTCTATCTGTAGCCTAATTTGCAAGTTACGCAAACAGGAAGCTCCTAACCATGTTCAGATATACATCAGTGCCAAATATAGTGCTGAGACAAGGTGTTTACCACCCCATTCTGAGCAGAAAACTCCCACATACCCACATGCTTGGGTAGAGGGTCTGTGTTACAGTCTGAGGAAGTAGGTCTTCAGCACGGCCTCAAACACAAGCAAACATTTATTTAAATATTTTCTCCATATTGTCCCTATTAAAGACTTTCTGTTTTCAACATGATTATAGATCTAAGACTATTCATCGGTAGTAATGTATTACTGTTAAAGTGTTGAACGCTCCTAAATTGTAAAATATGTAATGCCCTAGATGCCGTTGCACCCCTTAAAAAGAGGAAAGTCCCAGACAAAAAGCTTGCACCTTGGTACAACAACCAGACCCGTGCTATCAAACAAACTGCGCGGAAACTTGAAAGAAAATGGCACTCCACCAAATTACAGGTGTTTCTCCTGGCTTGGAAAGAACGTCTTCTAAGCTACAAGCATGTGCTCATAGCTACCAGATCTGCGTATTTTTCTACCCTAATAGAGAAAAATAAAGACAATCCCAGGTATTTGTTTAGCACTGTCGCCAGACTAAGAGCCCTGCATCAGCCGACCCCCTGCATTCCAGCAATTCACAGTAGCGATGACTTCATGAACTTTTTTGACAGCAAAATCATAAAGATACGCGACACAATTCAAAAACTCTCCTCTACTTCTGCCTCCAGCCTAGCCTGTCCAGCCTCAGATAATGTAGAGATGTCTACTAGGCCAGCTGCAAGCCTAGACTCTTTCAGACCCATTGAATTTAGCGACTTCTCCTCCCTAATTAACTCATCTAAAAACGCCACCTGCCTGTTAGACCCCATTCTGACAAGATTCTTAAAACAGCTACTACCTGAAACTGGTACACCGTTATTACATCTCAAGGTTTCCTTCTGTTAGTTAGGGAGTTTTTCCTTGCCACTGTAGCCTTAGGCTTGCTCTCAGGGGGTCTCAGGCCTGGTAACAATGCTGCTTTGTGACAACTTGTGTTGCAAAGCTGCTTTGTGACAACTTGTGTTGTAAAAAGTGCCATACAAATAAAACTGAATTGGATTGAATTGAATTGAATTAAACACATCCCTTTCTTTCTCACCTTCATCCCACATTCCAATGGTAAAGCATTTCAAACTAGTTCAGCAATTACACAGGTATGCATTCTCCAGTTTATAGTAAATATAGGGATAAAAAGCATGAAGAAAAATCCATTGCACATGGATTCACAATGCCCTAATGCCCTCCCCTCAGCACCAAACCCTGCCTTCAACTCTCTCTTTATAAATACATATACACACATGTATTGACACTCCACGACACATCAACTCAAAGCCTCGGGCCTCAAAGTGAAGCCCTCATCCACCACGTCATCTTCCACCTTCCTCAGAACCAGTTTCACAAGATCTTTGCTTTCCATTTTAAAAGTCAAGAACCAGTGAGGCCACCGGGAGGACTCCAGTCTGTAGCCTTGGCTGCACTCTTTGATCTTCTGCAGGAAGAAGACGGCCTCATGGCTGGACTGGGGGATATCCACTGGTGGTTCCTGGCAACACATAAAAGGGTACTTTAAAGAGAGAGGGAAAACTGACAAGGACCAATGAACCTTAAAAATAACTGAAAAGAACAGGCATAATTGCACCTGTGCGGTGCAATGCTTCAATTTGAATTAGAGAGGAGTATCTGGTATTTATCAAGTTGTGGCCCTCTATAGTTGAAGTCAAATGGTATCAGTTATTTGTGCTGTGAATGCTGGATATAGTCGTCATCAGATCTTAGAAGCTGAAGTACAGAAAAATACATTGATGTGTAGTTGTAATTGTCAGGACACACTGAGCAAAGTTTTGTCAGAGTTTCGGAGACAGAGAACTCTCACCCGAGTTTGTTTCAGATAGACCACCAAGTTCAGCTGTCATTCTTTAATTGTGTTTTTTAAAATATGGCTACATCCAAACTTTTGGTTCTTCTTTTTGGGCTAATAAGACTTTAGAAGCTGTTCAAATAATATCCTCCATTTTGCTTTTTCTTATTAATTTTAATAAAGAGTGATTTTATCACTCTTGAAATGATTTGCAAATAAAATACATTAATTACACTAGTGGCAATAACAGCCAATGTGTTTTTAGTCATTTCCTACAGTGTGGACACCTTTGCAATGACAATGAGAGCTGAGAGCTGGGCCAGCCATGTGCCCCACGGAACGTCCTGCTAGTAGCATCATTTCAGCATGCGACACAAATCAGAGAAATGGGCAAATGGTGAGCTATGACACCTGCCCTCTGAGAACAGCTCACCTGAACTTTGGCACAAACTCTGCGCTCTCTTCCACTCTCCTCCTCAGAGCAGAAAACCATGCGGCACTTCCCGCAGTCAGACACTGTTAGAATGACAGGCATCCCAGACTGGCCGCTAGCCCCATTTTCCTTGTAATGCAAGATCTTGAAGTGGCAATCATCTGAAGTCAGAAAAAAGGGTACCCAAAATATAGACCATACACACACACACACACACACACACACACACACACACACACACACACACAGAAAAACAGACAGACAGACACAGACACTCTCACTTCAGCCCACACCCCTGGGGCTCTTCTCTCCCTGCTACTCATGATCAGTAGCAGATACCAGTCACTTGCTGTCAGAGTGAACAGGTCCACTTACCACTTCTGCACTGCTCCTCGTTTCTGCTCTCGAACTTCAGCAACTCCTTATCAACTACAAGGAACTGCTGGTCTTTGTTCTGGATCATTTTAGTAAAACACTTGTTGCTCCTTTTAAAGCTGTCCGATTCAAAATCTGTAGATCAGAAAAAAAGGAAAAATGTTTAATTAATAGATACAAAATTATCACAAAAGACAGTTACGGAATGCAAATGTGATGATACCTGAAAAATACCTGTCATAGTGGGTTGTGACTGGAATGCAGCAGGGTGGTGTAGTGGTAAGGAGCAGCAGTGTGGTGTAGCAGTAAGAAGCAGGGCACCAGTGTGGTGTAGCGGTAAGAAGCAGGGCAGCAGTGTGGTGTAGTGGTAAGGAGCAGCAGTGTGGTGTAGCGGTAAGGAGCAGGGCAGCAGTGTGGTGTAGCGGTAAGAAGCAGGGCAGCAGGACTTATTGAAAGACTTATTGAAAAGAGGCACAAAATTTTCACACATGACAGCTGTGGAAAGCAACTTTTTTGTGCCATTGTTGTGCCATTGTGCACAGCATAATAACTCTTTACCGATATATACAGTCATATTCAATGGCCAGGCTTGTAGACTTGGTTGGAAACAATGACATCTCCGTCTGTGTGCATTTGATCTGGTCAGTGTGACCAACAGTGTTTTTCAGGGTTCTATTAAGTGCTGGTTTGAGAGTTGTTGCATTTGCATTTGCATTTGTGTGCTAGAACAGTAAAACTGCAGTTTGCATTTGGTAGACTAAGTAATATTATGCAATTTCTTTGAAATATAGTATAGTATTTTTGGTGCAATCTGTGTTTGTAGTCAATCAGCAGTAAATGTAAAGATTTCGGAGCCATTGTTTTGCTAATGGGTGGCGTATTTCATGTTATATAAAACCTGAAGATCACAGATAGAGATGCACAACAACTATCGGCACCGATAATTATCGCCCGATATTGCAAAAAATTACGTCATTCAGATAACTCCGATAATAAAATTTTCGCCGATAAATAGAACCGATATAAGAAACCTAAATTGCTTGGATAATAATAATAATAATAATAATAATAATAATAATAATAATAATAATAATAATAATAATAAATGTTCATTTGAAAAATTGGAACTGTTCTTGTTTTTATTGTGATTACAACAGTAGTGATATCATTTATATTTGGTTAGGACAGAGGCAGAGCTATAATGTTAAATTCATCTTTACTCACTACATCTCACAACACCTTTCTTAGGCCCTGTCCACACGCACACGGGTATTTTTAAAAACGTAGCTTTTTCTATGCGTTTTGGCCTTTCGTCCACACGCAAACGGCGTTTTAGGTCACTGAAAACGGATCTTTTGCAAAACGCCTTCCAGGGTGAAGATTTTCAGAAACTCCGTTTTCAGTGTTCAGGTGTAGACAGGGGAAACGGAGATTTTGGCTTGTGACGTCAGAGTATGCGCCGTAGTAACTTTTTTTTCAGGCTTCTGATTGGCCAACATGGCTTAACGGTTAGGGTTATATCGTCGCCTGTTTGTTTGGCATGCTCTCGACAGCGTGTGTTTGCGTTTTTGTGTGGACGGGGATTTTTTTAAGAACGAAGGAGGGAAAACCCCCGTTTTCAAAAATACCCGTGTACGTGTGGACATGGCCTTACATTCAAGCCATCCTTGTTAATTGAACAATTTCACGTTGTAGCTTTCGCAAGTACACAAACTACAGACAATCTGCGCTGTTTTGCGAGCATAATCTGTTCTTCACTGTCTCGTTTGAACAGAGGGCATTGAGGTTATGCAGCCTTTAAGCTGATGTAGCTGGAATGATCATCCATACCTTCACTTTCCACTTCCCACACCGTGTGGAATGATGCAACACACAAACAACACCAACAGAAGAAACAGCTGTAAGAATGCTGGAGAGTCACAGGAAACAACTGAAAAAATGACACCATCAAACAGCTACATTGAAGGCATGTTGGAGCTTGAAGAAAATAAAGTTAGTACATTAAACTCAATGTACTAGTTAGCTCACCAGATGGTGATCGTTGTATGTTTACTAGCTGACTGTACTAGCTGCCAGGTGATTTATGTACTTATGTAATTGGCCATTGTAACAATATTGAACGATCAGTAACACAATTTTTTTCTCTTTTGGGATTTTGGGGGTGGGGGTGGGTGTTGAACTCTGACTTGCATCTGTTGCCAACCAAAACAGTCTTAAAAGCAGCCTTCAAAACAGTATTCAATTAATAACATCTCAAAATGATTTAGTATTAAACAGTAAATGTGAAATTTTGTCTGATTGGTTAATTCAGCAGCAGATGCTTTGGAGCACAAATCTAAAAGGGCCACATGGGCTTGATTTCCCTCAGAAGGGCTGAAAAGCATCTGCAGAGAAGCCCTTTTTCTGTGACCTCACAGTAGCGGTAACTTTGTCAGAGACTTTCCCTTCCCCAGAGACTATTCACAGGGGACTTCCCATCGCTGTGTCACATGGTCCTGACTCCAATGATGCAACACTAGACTGTCCACAGCGTTAAACCATCAGTTTCTCTGTTGTGTTGCCTTACCTTGACAAAAGATTTCATCCGCTAATACGAAGGCAATTTTCACACACTTATAATCAGTAGACATGTTAGCCACCTTATCAGATCTTCTTTCAACCTGTCAAGCAAAAACATGCCATAAAATACTGAAATATCTACATCAGAGAGTCATCGAGACCTCCAAGTTAATTTAATTTAGGGAATTAAAATCAAGTTCAGATGTTTCTTACTGTAATTTACTCACAGAGGTACTGAGATTACATCTTTCAAGCCCTTTCTTACATCCAGAGACACAATGCCACAACAACTGCCAATGTCCAGGCTAGCTGTCATGAAATGATCTGGAGGTTATTGTGGGATAACCTCCAGATCCTACACAAGGATTTGGGTTCTGGGAACAGTTGTGTTAAAATGTTGGAATGTGTGTGTGATATCCCCTCTGCACCCTCCTCAGGAATGCGATTCTCATGAGACAGAGCTTCATCCCTCACTCATCCCTCTGCTTCTCTTTGCCAACTTGCAGCAGACAGTTGTCCTTAAATACAAAGCTCTGAGAGGGAACCGCCCACCTGCTATTTAAAAAAGGAGACAAGCAGGATGTAATATACATGTAGTGGATGTGTGTGGGACATGTCACTGTTATGGGATTGGTTATGAATGCCCACGCCAGGAAGAGCCGCTTCACTAAGACTGAACGGTGAGGAGCAGAAGCCCTGGGAAAGCCTGGCTCAGCGTGCAGGCTGAACTCTGTGGCCTACACCGGCCGTGTCAGCGCACAGCACGGGGACTGACTGGCTCGGCCCTGCCGGGGTTCAGGTGGGCGTATCCGCAGGGTCTCCTCACATCATCGCTTTCAGGCACCCTGAGAGTCCCCATCCCCCAGCTATCCTCCAATCAGCTTCAGAAGAGATCGCAGTGAGAAGAGTCTAATGTGCTCTCTTGGTCTCGCAGAGTTATGCTCTGCTACAGAACAGCGTCTGCGTCCACTTGCAACATGGCACAAAATCACTATCCAGAACTTTCTCCACTGTTCTCCCCCAATGGTGGAATGAACTCACACACTTCATCTGTTCTGCCATGTCCCTCTCTGCCTTCAAGAAACATCTGAAGACAAAGCTCGCTGTCACCTGATCACCTGATACACTACCACCCAAAGGAGTTTCTTATGTCTCAAAGCTGTTTCCTACTAAACTATATAAAAAAATGTAATTATTCGTTTAACACACTCATTATCTCTACCGGCTAACTTGCAGCTTGTCTGGCTAACCATTGAAACCTGGTCATGCAGCACTTATAATATTGTGGACTCCTTATGGTTTTTTGCGTGTGTTGTACTCTACCTCACTTGTAAGTCATTTTGGATAAAAGCATCTGCCAAATGAATAAATGAAAATGTAATGTAAATGTGCAATTGGCAATCCCAAAAGGGGTGAGAAGGGGAAAAAACCAGAAGTGCTTTTTAGGTAATGAACAGAGTAGGCCTCTGCAAAGATTTCATATCTTGACTTAAAATGCTGTATGAATGTGTTTCCAGCAGAGTTAGGGTAAACGGAGAGCTTGGCAAACGGGTTATGCAAAGGCATGGAGTTAGTCACTCCAGAGTTACTGATGCTGACTGTATTCCCTGTGTCCTCATTCCTCAAAATCACTATCCAGAGAAAGTTCTGGATGGTGATTTTACTCTGCGATGTGACGAGACCACCAGACGCCATTCGGTAGGAGAGTGTAGTGATCAGGAGGGAACATAGACTTGTAGTAGTGAGTTCAGGTAGGTAGGTGCAGTTTTGTTGGTTGTTCTGAATGCAAGCATCAAGGCCTTGAACTTGATGTAGGCAGTTACAGGGAGCCAGTAGAATGAGACAAAGAATAAATACCATACCTCAACGATTCATTTTCACCTTCTTCCTCATTTTATTTTTCTTAATTTTCCTAATGAACTACATCAACGGTGTTGCTCCAGGCAACCCAGTTTATGCTTTTTCCCTTTGTTCTCCCTGCATATTTAGCCAAACACCCCTTCAGGTCAGTGTGCCAAATTGTAAGTTATGTTCTGCTCTTCGCAGTATTTTAGTAATTCTTTGAAGTTTAGTTTCTGCAGAAGTGGGGATGTGGGCTGACATGATTCCAGTGATGTGATAAGATCATCAGGGTAAAGCTATGATTTTACCCGCTGTGATGCAAAGCCATTCAGGGCTTTAAAAATAAGTAAAACAAATTTGAAATCAGTGCTAAAACAGCTTCAAATGGGCAATTTGGCAAACAATATTAAGCAATGCTGTCATCATTTCCCTCTGTTATACTACATGCCAAAATAAATATCTCCAGAAAAAAGTGCTTCCAAAGTACAAAAACTGTAAATTAATGTGCTGAGTATTTATATTCTCTGCCAGTAGATACAGTACACTGTCCTTTCAAGGACCTCTGATGCTGTCAATCACAGTTTTCCCCAATACCAAACTCTGGGTGTCAAAACATTTATAAAGGTGTCAATAAAAGGAAGTTTCTTTCTTTAAAGATGAACTTACAGTATACCATGTGAATACAGAATTGTGAAGGATAACTTAGTTGTCATGTTCATGCAGATTTCGTAAGATTTGTTGACACTATGGCAACCTGAGACAGATATAGAGTACTACCTGTTAGACTCTCCTTATTACCTCATGTGAACACACGTTCAACCTTTACAGGAACAGTCCAGGGGCACTTCTTCGTTCCATTAGCACAGAGAAGTGTGACAGGTAGCAGGTCCATTACATTATGTTTAATTATCGATGGAGAGACCAAGCACACCTCCCCCTAGGAACACGTCTTGTTTTGTGATGTATTTTGTATTTGTGATGTATTTTGTATTCTGTGTTCTAGGGACTGTTGTATTGTATTATTCTTCCATCAGATTGCACAAGTTAACTTGTGGTAGGGATCAAATAGTGTTATGGTCACACTCACTGGTCTGGGAGTGTTGTTAGCCTGGTCTGACACTGTCGCTTGTTAAATTGAATGGATACACTTATGTTCTATTGTGCTGGAAGTCACTCTGGATAAGAGCGTCTGCTAAATGCATAATGTAATGTTTTACTGAAGTTACAACAATTGCACCTTAATAGAGCCTAAGTAATACAGTCCTATGAGGATACCAGAACATGGCCACGGTCCCCCAGTGGTGGAATGAACTCCGCCTCTTCAGACTGCATCTCGGTTCCACCTCAATCCCCAACCCCTAACATCTGCTACTTGTATTACTTGCTGTTTTATTTTACATGTAGTGTAGTATTACAATGTGTTCTGGATTCTGTGTTCTAGAGACTGTGATGTATGGTAGTACACTTGGCTTAGTTTCTAGGCTGTCTAGTCAGGTTAGCACAAGGTAACTTGTGGTGGGGCTTAAATGGTCTGTCACTGTTGCCCATTTAACTTGAATGGACGTAATGTAAGGAATTATATGCCATAAAACGGGTCGTCAATAACATTTACATTTACATACATAACAACTTTCACTAAAACAGCTTCATGTCAATGAAACACTGTACAAACAACGACAAGCACAGCATGACTATACGTGAAAATCAATTCTTATGCCAGTGCAACAGAGCTAACAATCAACAACCCTTCAGGACTGTGCCATATAACGTAGGACTCGGCAAGCGCACGCTCCGGACCACTCCCGCATTCCTGGGGTGGAAGACCGCTTTACAGACGGAGAATAGTGTCAGACAAGTAGGCTGTACTACACTGTCCGAGGCACAAAGCTGCTGCACTCACACGCGATAACTGTCTTCACAACACAGTTAAAATCCCACTCGTGTCACTCGGTACCCATGGCGTGGATTGCATTTTGCCCAGTGCACACCGCACGTGCATTCGCACCATGCGAACTCGGAGCCCGGGGAGGCAGAAGCTGCAGACGCTTTTTACCGGTGTCCAGAGAGGGTCGAGAATGCGAATCTTCTGTGTCGGCCAAGGGGCAACACAGAAATATCGTGCTTTACTACTTTTACGAAATAAGATCACAACAATTACAAATATGAGCGCAAATTCTTACCTCTAGAAAAGAGTTCCCTTCTCAAGTAAATGCGCTGCTGTGGCGACTTGCGTGGTGCTATTGAGCAGTAAAAAGCGAAAAAGCAGTCTCTCCGCCTGGAAACTATGAATCACTCGCCTGAGTCTCGTAGTTCCTATTATGTTTTCCCCATAGTGATTTCCGAGCTTAAACCTTTTAACGGCACCCGGCCGTTTCCACTTCTGATTCTGCTCTTGTCTATATCGGTGAATTGTCTTTTAACATGCAGGCGAGTTATTGTCTATTGTTAATCTGTCGTTGCTTTAGTTTATTAGCTACAGCCTAGGGCTACACAAAATAATCGAAACACCAAACAATATGAATATTTATTAACTAATGAGGAGTTTGGTCGCCCTTTGCTATCAGAACAGCCTCGGCCCTTCTTGGAATGCTGTTCGTTTTTAAATGTTTCTCGTAGGATATTCGACAATTATTCTAGATGGAAAGACTCCAGTTCTTTGAGAGATGAAGGAGGGGGAAATTTACCCCGCATGCTTCCAATAAAGGAATGACGTTCAGGTGTTGGGGTAGAAGGTATTGGACGTCATCTTGGTGTTAATGAAACCACCCTTGTGTTTGGGGGCTATCGTCTTGGAATATGGGAATATCTAGAGGAAGCAGTTTTGCACTATAACGTATTCCTTAGCCGTAATTCTACCCTGCAGAGTAATAATCTGACCTAATTTCTCCAGTGGGCTGGCAGCCCATCACAGAACCCCCACCGTGTTTAACAGCTGGGAACAGGTAATGTGGGTTGAATGCCTCCATTGACTTTCTTCAAACATAAACAAACATAAACATTAACATAAAAAGACGAGTCAACCGGCCATATTATTTTCTTCCACTGATTTCAAGTACTTCCAAATCCAGATTTTGTGGTCATTACACCAGATAATGCATTGTTGCGTACTGGCCTTGGTTACAACAGCAGCCCGGCCATAAATATAATCTTTCTAAAGCTCACCATGTACCGTTCATGTTGAGACTAGATCATGGAGTTGTAGATTCAGTTTTGTGGTTTTTAGTAACTACCCACAAGAGTCAGTCTGTCCCAGTCGGCAGTCTTCGACTTCCGGCCATTGTTCCACTTTTCCTGATCCAGTTTTTCCTTCTTTGGCGTATACCGTCATGATTTGGGACACCTTTCCCTTTGACACATTAACAAATCGTCATTTCTGTCGCAGATGCACCTGTCATTCGAGCAACAACTATTTGACCTATTTCAAAACGTCAGATCGCTCATTTAGTTTAGGAAACTCACACGTCTTCCCTAGCAGGAGCATATCGGTAATCAATTTTGGCATCAATACTGTATGTGTAGAGACCTTGTAGAGATTTGGTTACCTGAAAACACAAATCCTTTTGGATTAGGTGTTTCCATTGTTATGCCTATACCCTGTAGATTCCTATTTTGAGAGTCTGAAGTCACATTTTATGGAAATTTGGTCATAAAACAAGAGACAACCTGACATCGTTGTCATCATTTAGTGTGCTCATTTAGTTTTTACAATCGTGAAATTGCCATCACGCGTCCTCATGCCTTATTGTCGAGTGAGAGCCTCAGTTCTCCATACGCACAGGCCGACCTCAGTTTAGGAGAACAGAAATCCTTACTAAACATTCAACTCGTTTGAATAAGGCTGACGGCTTTAAAATTGTTCGTGGAACACTTTAAAACCAACAAAAAGATGTGAACGCTAAACACGGCAAGTAATTCATGTTGTTCTCACCTCGCAATACACTCGGAAAGCCACGTTCATCACATTGTGACATTACATTATCGTAGAGACATTTAGCAGACAGGGCGACTCACAATGTCATAATAAACTGGCATGGACAGCTGTCCGAACAGGATGCCACAAACCACACGTCAACAAGCGCGTGCGTACAGAGGCCAGATCAGAAGGGCGTGCCCACACGTGAATAGTAAGTGTAAGTGTGTACACGAAAGAGGGACTAACCCTAATCCTAAACACAATACGAACACACACCCTAACCACATATTTAATTACACAATGCCCTGAAATACACATTCACATATAGCCTACTGTGTATTTACCGCAACAGAACAAGCATCCCGTTCCACTGGGCCAAGACACCAGCGTTTTGAAACGGATGCGAGCTATCAGATCAGGATCCCAAAAACTATTACGCACGCAGATGAACATATATTCAGTCAACTAAGTCGAATAAGTCAAATAAGATTTCGCACTAAATAGGCCACTTCTTTGCTACTACGATTAATTAAGGTTATCGCAGCATTATTTCACTTATGTCTAGCCTACCGATCATGTCTCAAGCTAATCAAACCCCGTCCCGTATAGAACTACCCCCTCTCGTTCTGTCCGTTTTGAACCCTGCCGCGCGTCTTGTGTGCGTTTGCTGAGGTGCTGCTGCTGCGCGACCACAAGAGAGCAGTAGCAACATGACTATGCTACGGAGCCAAGACGCAGCCAGTGGGTGACGTGAGTCTCCATATTCCGTTAGAGATTTTAGAGAATAGGCCTATTTCCACACTTATTCGGAATATTGCCGAATTCCTATTACATTTGAGCTAATATTGTAAAATTGTTGTACAAGTAAATGTTCCGTTAGATAGTTTGAATAATAAAATTTGAATCATACAATGTTTTATGCATTTTTGTAAACGATCTAACGATAGTGTAGTAATTTGCCAGTGACATGTACTGAGGTCGCTTTTGGAAGACTTGATTTAAAAACCTGCCTGAAGATGACACCACATGCGCTTAGTACGCTTACTGTGGTTGTGCGCAACACGCGTCTCTCATAGACGTAACGTGATCCTTTCCCGGCTAATGTAATCTATATGACACAAGGCACACAACAATATTACCACATTCACATTAATAACACATTGGTTTCCAGCTGCAGGTTGATCTCGCTGTACTGGCATATTTCTGCCTGGTGGGAGTCGGACCTGCATGAATATTGCTCTTGCAGTTAGAATTACAAATTCCATGCTTATTAATATATCAATGCATTCAATTTTATTTGTTAGCAGACTTAGCACATTTTATAATAGATATAGTCACAAACCACGGAAAACAGAGCATTTTCCAATGACAACTGAAAAAAAAGAAAACCCGGGGCCATTTGGGGAAAAAAATGGAAAATGATTCTCTTGACCCCAGCAAAAGGCAGGCAGGAGACCCCTGGAAAACAGTGCTGGTATGAAGATGCTTATGAGCATAAAATCAAATTAAGCAATGAAAATGTAATAAATTGTGCTAACAAAACATAAATGATCGATGATCAAGCAATGTTTATAATATTGAATTAAATAAAACCATGGCAATAAATAAATAAAAAACAGGCTAATAAGGTTAAATTAAGTTGCTGAGATTCCTTTTCTGTAGTTACCTTGCTGTCAGGTCTGCTTTTAGTCAGCTGGCTTGCAGTTGCAAACATCACCACTTTTATCAATTTACCCTGCAAGTCCATTAGCTCTGAGTTAGAGATCCTCTGAGACAAGGAAAACAGCAGGGGATGAGACACACAAGAGGTGAATCAAGGGAGCAGATTAATACAACACACACAGGTAAGCACAGGAGAGAAGGACGATACACACACACAGGTAAGCAGAGGAGGGAAAGCAATCTCACTCTAAGCATCTGGTGTTTCCATCAAGTACAGCTTCCTGGGATTAGTCCAGATCCATAGTTCAGACCCCCCGACACACCCCCAGGCTTGCCAGCTGCATCGCTGTCACCATGGTGATGTAGATGGTGCATTTGAGGCCAGCTTCCCCTCGGGTGAGTCTTCGCAGGCCCTTCTGTGATCCACCTCAGAGCATCTTCAGATACTGTCTTTATTAACTGTGAGCTCCCTTTCAGTTCCGATTTACATCACCATGACACAGCATCTGAGAAATACAACTAAAACCCTGCCTAATAACCGCGTTAATGCCATTATTATGCGCTCTAACTTTGTTCCATATCAGAATATGAGACCATCTACATGAAGCTCTGAGTATATGTGTATTGCTGGCCTGTATGAAAAACAGTTAGAATGTCATTTGAGTCCATTTCTGTCTGACCTTTACCGTTCAGGACGTTTCCATCATTCTTTGACACAGATGAACTGTAATTAATGCAATGGTCTGCTTCTTACTAAAACGGGCCCTGGAAATCCCCCAGAAATAATCGGCGTTCTGATTTGTGTTAAAGCTGATAATGGATGAGCTCTAGGCAGTACTCTTTATAGAATTCCTCCCCTGAGACATGTTTGTGTTTAACAATAGAGCCTTGGTTAAACACTTGTCACTGTCCCAAAAGTGGAGCATCATTTGCTGGTACCTGATGTGACCGAGGGAAATCTTCAGAGGGCATAATATCCAGCTCTGTTCTGTCATGGAGGATTGACGGCAAAGGTAGTAGTGAACAGCTTCAAGGCACTGATTTTCTACATTAAATTTAACACATCTGCACACTGAAATAGTGTTTTGGTTATATAGTACAAAGGTTTCTTTGTGTTGGACTCACATAAGAACATAAGAAAAGGAGCCCTTAGTTCATATTTTCTATCCAATGTCTGATAAACTTATGTACAGACCAATTTTTTACCACTTAAAATAATTATTCCATAAAAAAACACCAGGTGCTGGCAACTGGCTGGACTAATAAATCTACTTCTGATTTTCTCTTTACATTCACCATGAAAACAAAAATATACAAAATCAGATATCAATGCCCTTTATGAAGACTGTATAATTTATCTTTTTTCATACAAAGTCATTCAGCAGTGACATGGCCTGAAAGCATCCTATTTTACAAAAACATTTATCTCATCTAAATCTAAGCTTTCTCGGTATGTGAACATAAATACACCTCACTCCTATAATCCCGAAGTATTCTCTGCCTCTGTATTATACCACACTAGTGCTGTGTGCCATCTCAAAATTACAATAAATATTATAAATATTATCAGACTGTGCTGTCATTTTAAAGTAACAGGAGAGCGCCAAACAGATTTCAGACATTTAACTGGGCAGATAGTGTTGCTGTCTGTCCACTTTATCTTTTAACACACGTTGCTCATGAAATCACTTCAAAATCAAAAAGGACACGTCGTAGGAAGGGTATCTACATGGATGAAGCATGCATATGACCATTCATTGGTCTTCAGAAGGCTGGTTAACATATAAATGCGTAGGATGTCCAACACCTTCCATGGGTTTTCCTTCCTACCGGTGACATTTAACTAAATAATAACCCACTGGATGCACAGAGGGCTTGATTAAGTGGGCAGGGGTAAAGTTGCCTCCCAATGAAGCATCAAACATACTGTACCTTCAGCAAAGAGTCTACGGTCACACTAGGGTAATGTAAAGTACACAGGTATAACATATATTTTGTGCTACATTATTTTATGTCGTCACACTGACCTCTGAACTCTTGTAATGCCCAAAATGTAATGTTATGTTTGTTGCTGTAACTTAAAGACAAAGCAGATAGTGGTTTGAATTTATTATGGTGGAAATATCTGCCATGTTACTTAAATAGATAATTGTATATGGTCAAATAGCTATCAAATGTAGTCAAAATGCTACCAAAGGCTGCATTTAAAGTACCAGCCATGATTTTAGTTAAGTTTATGCTTGTCCTTCCAGCATGTGAGTACTCTCTGGTCTCTCCCCTGCCAATGACAGGAGCACTAAAGAGAGTCTTTATTCTGTAGTTAAAGCAAGAAGCACCTCCTGAGCTTTTAATGGATTTTTAAAATAATTTCTGTGGATTATTTATCAGCCCAGCCTTCAGGATGTCAGTCATCGTGACATTGGTGTGCCTAAACAGCACCTACAGTATAGTGGGGGGCATTGAGCTGGGACAGTGAGAGTGCTTATCTCGACAGATATGAGAACAGAATAGGCATTAGCTACCCACCTCAGATATTGAATAAACTCTGTGTGACCCAAGTTAGTGAACACATCCCCATAAACAGTCCAATGAACATTATGAACAGATATGGCCCACACTATCAGCTTTGAAGCTTCTAAAACTGTTTTTTTTGTCATTATTGTGTGCTACAACATGTACTTTTTATGAAAAGACATGGGAGCTATAGATTTCACACTCTCAGATTTAACACACTTGTAAAATCCTATTTAAATTATAATATAAATAGGAAAACCCAATTAAATCCAGGTATTTGAGAATAACCCCAGATAAAGTTGTTCATTGGATGTACAGTATGATGAACATGTCAAGCTCTTTGGCACACTTTTCTGAAACCGTAAACATGTTGAACCTGCAGGTAGACCAAGTGAGTCTGGCTCAGTGGGAGAGTTATCCTACATTACTAAAGGCCTGTGGTGACCCTAAACTCACTGCGGTTTGCTCCTCACTCTGAATAACACATTTAAGTTAGTCTTCTATGTTTTTTTTCCTTACACAACACTTTTGTTGGCTTCAGTAACCGGTGTGTTGCAACAACAGAAAGAGGAAGGACAGTGTGATTAACACATAAAACATATTTTTGACAATATGTTTTTGGCTGGAGTCCTGTTCTCAGAATCTTAGCCACTGAGCTGTGAATAAGCCTCTTGCCTTGTAATCAAATCTCAAGCATATACAATGCCATCTCTCTGCCAATGGCACCAGAACCATGAAGTTAAAAAGTTAAAAAGCAGGCATTCTACCACATTCTGGCCAGTAATGAAACACAGCTATGTCTATTTCTGTTCAGGAAGGAGTCACTATTTTATGTCAAAATGTGTGTCTTGAAATTTTTGTTTAGACTTAAGTAACACCAACCAAAATGTCTGCTTTCTTTTGAATGGTACAGTCAGTGAGAGCTCATTTAGTTTAGCTTGAAAAAAGCAAACATGGCAACTGTATTCTAAGATCCCCAGTGCCTGTTGTGTGGAAGCTCTGTCTTGGCATGCTTCATATGAAATCATTGCAGTTATAACTGAAGAACAATTGGTTATGAACTTTAAGCCAATATAAAATGTTCTTTGTAATCAAAATAATTGTTTGCAATCCGTTCTGTTTGTGAATGTCACATACAATAATTTTAATTCCAACGAAGGGAATGCTACCATATGAGACACTGTTAACTGAAAAAGGAGGCACGTGGTGATGGGTGATCTAAACTCAGCAAGGCTGTGAATGCTTGACTTTAGCTGGCTTTACAGCCATTGCTGACACCGTTGTGGCTCCTCAGTTTTCACCGCTGACCTTACCTCACACAGCAGGGTGGGTTGGATGGGTTATGCAGTGATGTTGAGCCGGTACAGTGAGAGCTCGTATCTCTAAAGATATGAAAAGAGTAGATGGTTAGTTAGCCACCTCAGATACTGAATAACGTTCATGTTCCCCAAGTCAGTAAACATCTCCATGAACAGTCCAATAGACACATTGCCTCCAGTACCAACGGCAGCTCACCCTGTCAGTCTAAATGCAGGTTTTACTGCACTGGTTTGGTTGTCCTGGAGTACTCTTACGGCTTAGCCAGCTGTAATTCAGTCACTCCCTCACCTGTATTCTCACAGGAGCTTTAGTGTGGAGGTGCCCAATGCTCTGTATGAGAGGAAAAATCCCAGGAAGATTCCACACACCTGGGCATTCACAGCTGGGAACTCTAGCTTCCTAGTGAAGCTAAAGAAGAAGCTATGAGGTGGCCGACCAATGTGGACTCACATTTACCTGTTCAGCCTTCAGCTCTCATAACAAAGCATTTGGAGGCAAACACTGCGGCTTTTAGTAGCTACGCTTGACAACATTGTTGAACCATTGTCCATTATCCAGTTATCTAGTTATCTAGTTGAAGTGGAAGAGCATCAGCAAAATCCAGGCTCTGTAACTAAGGGGGACAGATAATGGGGAGTAAATTCCTCTGAGTCCTTCACCATGACCTGACTCTCAGCTCCAGAAGATTACTGCGGGCGTTCACATCATGGATATCTGCTCTTGGGGTCACAGGTGCTGGATGTGCCCTGAGAGAGAACACAGGCATGGGAGTGAACCATACTGAGTGGGTCTGTGTGACAGATGGAGGGATGCCAGATGTCAGATGTCGCTCCGCTACAGGAGGGATGCGTCATATCTGCAGGCCAAAGCACAAGGGCAAAAGGCCTCGAGGAGGTGCTAGCTCATCAAATTATGTTTGAAAGGCAGCGTCACTTTGTAACATTAAAGGGAACAGACCTGATGGGTAATACATAGCAAATGTAAATTTTGGGGAATTTTACTTTTTTGTGAGTTTGTTAGTTTGTTCGTTCGTTATTGCTGTGTGTTTGTCATTACCCAGAATTCCTCAACAGCATCTGCCCTCTCTCCTCCAGGCTTGCACGCGCGACACCCTCCAACCCCTGGCTTCCTGAGGTTCTCTGTGACCATCGGACCGAACTCAGGGCTGTCTATATACAACTGCGCCTGTAATATTCCACAGATGAAATCATTTTCCATGGCAGAACCCATTCTCAGGGAAAAAAAATCCACAGTCGCAATAAAACAAATGCTCTAATTGTTGCAGCTTTGAAATTTTGTTTTTAGGGGTATCATTGCATTAGCTTCATATACTGGCAGTAGTTTCAGGCATTTTGAATAATGTAGTACAGCACACTGTGTTTTCAGTATGACTCCACTTACAGCAGCACTGTGGGGGACACATACATGTGTGTTCAGGCATGGTCTGAAGTTTTCCGCACGCTGTTGTTCATGTGGCCTTGTCATCTGTGCACCGCTGTTTTTTTGGAGTGGTTATTAATTAAAAGTGAACTTAAATATGTTGAGTGGCCATTGCCATTTTCTCCACATTTCCGATGCAGGATGTATATGCATACTGTCATTTCTGTGTGACACCCAGTGGGGGGATAGTCGCTGTAAAATGCATGGCCATCCAATCAGCTTGCCTGAGACCTGGCAGTACATCAGCGATGGCTGCTTTCCTTACTCCATGAGACTGGTGCACATGTGGACGTACGCACTTATTCTCTGACCATGTGGACAGAGCCAGAGCCTAATGACTAGACAGCATTCAGCTGCTCTCTACAGACTCCCATCAGTTTACACGCTCATGAGCATACCGATTTTATGACTCAGGTTTGTTTGCTAGCATCTGCAGTGTTCAGTTAGAGGATGACTTTCCTTTCTAAGTTAAAGGCTTTCTTTGTCTGGATTACACTGATTTTATTTATTTAACCATTATTTTATCATTATTATTTTTTCAAACGAGACCCAGCCAAGAGGCAGCACAATTAGAAGCATGTACAGCAAAAAAAAACAATACAAATAGCAAGTGTAAAACATGGATATACTAACACACAAAAACAGGATACAAACATGGAAAGTGTCACATACGTCAGATGAAAAAATTACAGCCTGAGGCAAGAGAATCTTCTGGAGAGAATGTCAAATAATTTCAGTTTGGCCAATGAGATGAAGGACTCAAGTCTGAGGCCAGCCTGCAGCTCATTCCAGCCCCAGAGAACATAATAAAATCTGTCTTGGCAGTGATGTAAAGTGATGTAAAGTGTTGTCATCTGTTAAGCATTAGACTGTCACTGCTGTGAGGGAATAAGCACTTGGTGCTGATGTAAGTTGGTAGTTTGTCTAAGATGGGCTTATAGGTCAAAACACACCAGTGTTGCATCCTGCACACAGGAAATGATGTCAAACAAATAGACTACAGAGGTTACAGTGATGGTCCTATAACCCAAGTCAGGTAAGGTATCTCAAAGCACGATGATCTAGTGGGTCAGGTTTGGATGAAGTAGATGAATAGGAAAATCTATACTTGGTATTTCCATGATCACGCTCGTACAGAAATAAGCAACTAACCATTGAAGATGTGTGAAAATACAGAAAACCATGACTTTAAACCCTTAGAAGAAGCCCAACATAAACTTTACTTTTTTGGTTTGACAATCAACATAGCAATTAAAATTAAGATTGTTGTTAAACTAAATGCCTAAGTGTTTACATTTATGAATTCATCAAGTATGTCTTTGAGAGTGTTGATGGGAATGATACCTTTGTACAACCAGGGGTAAATAATATAGCCCTTGTCTTGTTTGCATTTATAAGCAGTTTTAGATCTATTAGGGCTTGCTGCAAGAAGGTGAAGTCAGTAAGTCTGTAAAAGCAGTCTTCTCAGAGGGCATCATGAGTGTCACCAGCATACAGGTGGTATGTGAAGTTTTTAGTCTATGTACAAATATTCTTGATATAAATAAGAAAAAGCAGAGGAACAGATTATAACTGAAAGTACAGAGCAAGCAGAGACTCTCAGAACGCTCAAGACTAGCTTGACATGGTGCTAGAGACACCCGGAGGTCAGAAGAATGACAAGCCAAGCTAAGCTGAATGGCCTGCTCTTGTTATTAAATGTGTGTTTTTTCAGTTTCATACTGTAAGCATTTCAGGTACTCATCTCTGTCAAGCTCCTGAGCTGCCACTGCAGTAAATCGAGTAAATGTTTATCACTGAAGACATGAGCAAAGCACACAGGGTGGCAGTTATCTGGCATGCAGAAGATACTGTGTAAACTCCGTGTGACCCAAATCAGCATATCTCTGAAGCCATAAAGCGGGATCACATGCAGGTTAAATGGGTAACGCCTCTTTCATAAGCAGACTCTACTCTCACAGGCAACGTACATAGCAAACATGCTGAGGACACTGTTCCGGTTCGGTGAGTGAACCCACCACTTGGTTCCGAAAAGGGGCCCGTCCCCGGATTTGACGACATGAGGTGCCTGCTTAGAGCACTGATGGTCTCATGGGGTGTTCAGAAGCAAACCACCCTCGCCTGTTTAATTGTTTTGATCATAGCTACAGCAGGGCAGTAGGCTCTGCCTGTGAGATAGTTTCACAGACAGAAATATTCTGTCTGAATTAGGTAAATACTCACGCCTGTGTTTCTCCCATGAGCCAGCCTACACATTTGCACCTGTTAGTTACTGCATGCTCAAATCGGTGTTTCACGTCACAGTGATTCTGTTTCAAATTAGAAGCCAAAGCTATGACCTGTTACACAAGTGAAAAATACACTGCTGGTGTTATAAATGCACTACTGTATAGTTATGGTGCAATACTGTTACACTGACTTTGAAATCTCTTAAAATTTAGATATAAGTACGATTTGTGTTTCTCATGACAAAAATATCTGAATACATTTATGACACACTATTACGATTCTGATTACTTTTACTTTCTCTCTCTCTAAAAAGGTTATAAACATTGAACTGCTGTTCTAAAAGACAATAGATTCTTTGGTATCATTTGAACTACACAGAAAATTTGCCATGGGGGAATACCCTGGTTTAATTTCAAGCCACCTTTAGTCACTTGATGGCGCCTAAAATCAAATAAACTGCACACATTCGCACCACAAAGTCTACCAATGGCAGTGGTGTAGGCTCCAAGACACCATGCTGAAAATTACCTGAGTTTTTTCAAAATTTTGATTGATAGAGACCCTGAGTGGCTCAGTCAGACAGGCTGAGGCCTGTGGCCTGGGTTCGAAACCAGCCACGTCATTGGCTAACAGTGAACAGGATGCGACAATGTGACCACCTGGCTGTTCTCAGTCTCTTCATCAGGCAAACAAAAAGTCCTGGCCAGCTACATGTGTTATTTTTTCTGTGTATCTTACCATACCAAATCTATTTCAATCGAGGAAGAGACCCTGCTGTGTTGGTTGCTCTGTGTTGGTAGCTTTGAGGTTGAATTGTTGCATCTTCAACTCAGTGAAGCTGTTAGCAGGTGTGCCGATAGTTTGCTGCCTGCCCAAGAGAAGCGAAAATCAAATTGGTTTAGTGTGTTAGTCCGCAATATGACGAGGCAAACTGACTTCATTTAGTTTCCTAATTTAGTTTTACTTGTAGCTAGTTGGCTGGCTACCTTACAACACCTGGTTCACGGGTTTTACTAAGTTTTGCATAACACTTAAGTACATTAATGAGGTTAGGCTGTTACAGTCAAATAATGTCTCCTACAAGGAAATTCCCACTCACAGAGCCTACTATTTTGTACAGTAAAGAATCTGCAAACTTCCAGTTTTATTCCACTGACATGAATGTATATTATTGTTTTATACCTTCTAAAGTGTCAGTATCCCATAGTGAAGAACCCAAAGTTTGGACACATTTATATTATCACAAAAAATGAAAATGGTAGCTGAACGTCACCATCTACTTAAAACAAATTTAGCTGAGTGTTCCCTCGTCAGCGGGAAGAATAGCGTGTTGAAACAGTTAATCCGGCATTACAGTACGGCACCCACGTCGTCTGTTTGGGAAACGAAAAACAGATGATGGGGTTAGGGTCGAGGCCTGCGGGGGTTTACTCTCTGCAACTGGGAGTCAGTATGTATGAGAGAAAACTTTACTCAAGGAGTAAATGGGCTCTGAATTGAAGTTCTGAGTTAAAGAAAATGCCCCAGATATTATTACTGTATTGATATGTTTTACTTATCAGCCACCACAAGCATTTCTTTAACCAAACCTGAAACCACATTAGAAGGATGAGGGTTTGCATTGGGAAACCACTGGAGTCTTTTCTTTATGGATAGGATTATTCACAACATCTGGAGAATCTGTGCTCATGGAGCTGCAAGTTACAGCTGTATTCCGGGCCAGATTCCAGTTCTTGTTATTTAGTACTACTTGCTTACTGAGAGAAATAGAGAAATACACCAAATACACCTTCAAACCATCATGCCACTTTTTATCAAATGTATATATATATATATCTTAATGTCTTGATAAGCATTACTTTTGGTTGAACAGACAGCACCCAGATGAATGTTATAAGTTGCTCACACTGCAGAACGGCAGGGTGAAACGTTGGGTGTGTTATGTAACATCTATAAAACCTGCACTGGCTCGTCCTCGACCTGCAGCCCCCTGCCCAGCCCACACCTCTCAGGCTCGGAGATCAGCCAGACGCTCGGGTCCCACCTACACAACACCCCCCCATCCCCACCCCCACCCCCCAGGTTCAAGGGCAGGTAACGTGGTCATGGCAGCAGGTGGCTCCGATACTGATGCCTGGGGCTCCTTCACATGTAACAGGGTCAGGCTCTTACATGTTTACCTGTCACCTGGTCGTGCACAGGTGGGCTTTTCTTATCTGAATTGCGACCTGATTTCTTTCACCAGTTTGAGATTTCCATTGAGTGATTTAGAAATGTGAATACTGGTTGTGTCTGTGGAGCGCTCTGAATATGATAAAATGACTTATTAATGCATCTGAATTTGTAAAAAGAGAGTTTATAACTTCAGAAGTTCCTCCTCTGTACCTTTTGCTATGTTTGTCATTGTGTTACAGTGTAGAATTGCACTATTAATGGGTGCTGTTAGAATTATTGTGCTGGAGTGGTGGTGTTTGATATGATGAAAAATGTTGCAGTAACTTAAACACTGAATAGGATATAATATATAACAACCATGCTGACAGAGAGAAACTGATGACTTCCTTTGTGTCTGATCATTTGAATTTCAAATGATTCTTTGTTAACTCTCTCCCCCAGAGACATAGCCTGGCTTTGGGCTCTATTATGGTATGAACAATACAACCCTCTGTTATACACACAAACAGACATGTTTGAAAAGCACTGCTTCGTGGCTGTTGACTGATTAGTGATTTGTGCTGAAAATGGATCCAGTATCTCCACATGCCTCAGGGGGTCCACGGGGAAATAACCTCAGATTATTCTAGAAGGGGCACATTCATGATCAAACTGTCATGCTCAAAATACCCCCATGTGTCCCAGATTCTGACAAGATACAGCATGGCTTTAACAAAGAAAACATTTAACATTACAAATATGCTTACAACATTTTAAATATTACAAAAAAACCTGTGGTGAGAATATTGGGCATTGCACCCGTAACCCCATAAGCTGGGCAGGTAGGCAGCAGCAGCACAGTGTAGAATCAGGGCATCCAGGTGAGGGAGTGAGAGAGAGCACCTGTGCACAGTGTGGGGCCAGTATTAGGCATGAATTCCTGTGTTAGCAGCTTTAGTAACAAACACAAAGGAGCAGCGCTTTGGCTTGAATTGTCAGTCACTGATAACTGCTCACAGTGACTATAGAGAGTCAGCAGCTTCACAATCAGCCATTTATAATGTGCTTTGATGATAATAAATCGCAGATAAGATTACGTCTTCAAATGCAGCTGAGACTCTTTTGATCCTCCCACTGTTTATATAGATGATAGATTATTATTTAGAATACTTATTTTATTCATTATTTTATTCCTTATATTTTATTTATTTCTAATTTTGTCCTATTCTCATTTCATCATTAGAATTATATCCCATCTGTTATTTTTGTTAAATTAGACATTGATTTCTGTATATGCATTGGTTATGCAAGCCAATTTTAATAATAATTGAACAGAACCATTCATGTCCATTCACATTTTGGAGAGACATTGAAGTCTGAGTACACTGCTGTGAAAATGAAAAAACAATGACAGTCAAAAATATTGGAAGGCTTCTTCAAAGAGGGGGAAATCTATTGAGCTCACCGTTAAACCATATTGTATCCTTTTCTCCCCCCTGTTGTATAATTACATCTACTCGCTGAGTCTAATTCTGTGAGGAATTGCATAAGTACCATGTGACTGGGACGTAGTCTTAGACGCTATAAAGAACTGCCACCAGTGGACAGGGGGGCAGAGTTTCAGAAGTCCCTGCTCTTGCTAGCATCTCTGCTCTCCTGATCTCAGCCATGGCCAAGGTGACGGTCAGCGGTCCAGGTAAGGCCACCATGCTGGGGCCAGCGTTTGTGCTCCTGCTGTGTGGTTCTTTTCTTTGTGTTTGAAAGCTGTCTCTCTCTCTAATGCTGTAGACCCTGTTGATCTGCAGATGTCTGTGTTTTCAGTACAGATACGCTCGTGCTGTATGAACGGCTAAACAGAGACGTGGTGTAAAAACTGTGTGAAATTCAGTCAGAACAATGAGGAATGCTTATTATGAATGCTTACTTACTGGCCTCAGTATATCCCGATTCTCACTCACATGTTCACAACTGAAAATTAAATTGTGTGACTTTATCTTTTCAATACTGCACCGTGACCTCACAGGATAGAGGCAGTCTGTCTCAGGAGAATCACGCTGTTGCTTGCACCTGTTTCACAAAAAACCTCTTTTACTTGTGATCTGAAAAGCTACAGTTTTTGCTTGAACTGTAGGTACTGTCTCAATCCTGAAACGTTAATGATGGATTGGTCATTTTATTTAGTCATTTTCCTCATCAGCCAAATACTCTTATTTACATGAGTATCTTTCTGTTGAAATTCTTCTCCTTTATGATGTTCTCAATGTATAATGATACACTCATACTCTGATATGAGTGTTCTTGAGTCTTTTTCACTTTCCAGCTTCAGTTGTTAAAGTCTCCAGAAAGAGTACAGGTGGTTATTTTGAGGACATTAAAATTTAAAAGATGCTCAAAAGTGAAATTTCCTTTGCCTTTCAGCTTTCTTAAATTGCAACAGTAGAGAATGCTTTATGTTTTTCTAAATATTTGCATCTGCACCTCATGGCATTCTGGTGCTCTGTTCACTTGTGAGGCAGGGAGAGTGGTGAACTCTCTGATGGTGACACAGGGAGAGTGGTGCACTCTGATGGTGAGGCAGGGACAGTGGTGCAGGGTTTGATGGTGGGGCAGGGAAAGAGGTGTGTGCTCTGAACGGCGGCGCTGTGCTCTGACAGGTGTGAAGAAGGGGCACCACTACACAGATGTGCAGGGGCTGCCATGCATAGAGAAGCTGGTGCGCTCCGTGGACGAGATGCCGGAGCCGATCGGCACCACTGTCCGCGGGCGAATCCCGTCCTGGATCCACGGCAGCTTCCTCCGAAACGGACCCGGCAAGTTCGAGTTCGGCAACAAGAGGTGAGCACAGAGAGAGGGAACAAAACAGAAAACCCACTGCTAAAAACCTGCTGTGCTGCTTTACTAAAGCACACTGCAGCCAGGTTGTTTTTTTCTCTCTTTTTCTCTCAGAATAAAGCTCCAGTAGCCCCTGAGTACTGACAGACAGGGCCACCATTATGCTGGGCTTATAGCGTAAAAACAGGCTGGGTTCTCTATGGGGCTCTCAGTCTGGGCCAAGATAAACTCAGCCTGTGCCACAAGCATTCCAGCCCATAACAATGTGCAACTGATAAAGGAGTCCTGCCCAAAGACTGCTGTAGCTCCCACAAATGACTTCATTGTACAAAGAAACAAAGGCTGATGTATCATAACATCTCAACCCCTGTGTGCTTCCTCATGTAAGCTTTCCTCCCTGTGGCTGAATGGTGATCTGACATGTTAGCCTGACTGAACCCCAATCCCCACCCCAAAGTATAGCAGCTGTCCTCCACCCACATAGACAGAGCTGGAGCCAGCTCTGTAACCAAGGGTAACAGCAGTATGGTGTAATCATGTAGTACTGCCTGTGCTCTGAGATTGGGCTAACGTCCACGCCTGGCTCACGTTTCTCTCCACCCCCCAGCTTTAACCACTGGTTCGACGGCATGGCGCTGATGCACCAGTTCAGGATTGAGGCGGGTCAGGTGACCTACAGGAGCCGATTCCTGCAGAGCGGCTCCTACAGGGCCAACAGCGAGCACGACCGCATCGTGGTGTCCGAGTTCGGCACCGTGTCCATGCCTGACCCCTGCAAGAACTTCTTCCAGCGCTTCCTCTCACGCTTCGATAAAATGCGTAAGTCAAAGTGGCAGAAACACAGCCGCAACACGGCAGAAACACAGCAGAAACATGGCTGCACCACAGCGGAAACACAGCAGAAACACAGCAGAAACACAGCAGAAACACAGCCACACCACAGCGGAAACACAGCAGAAACATGGCAGAAACACAGCCACACCACAGCGGAAACACAGCAGAAACATGGCAGAAACACAGCCACACCACAGCGGAAACACAGCAGAAACATGGCAGAAACACAGCAGAAACACAGCAGAAACACAGCCACACCACAGCGGAAACACAGCAGAAACATGGCAGAAACACAGCAGAAACACAGCAGAAACATGGCAGAAACACAGCAGAAACATGGCAGAAACACAGCAGAAACACAGCAGAAACATGGCAGAAACATGGCAGAAACACAGCAGAAACACAGCCACACCACAGCGGAAACACAGCAGAAACATGGCAGAAACACAGCAGAAACACAGCAGAAACACAGCAGAAACACAGCCACACCACAGCGGAAACACAGCAGAAACATGGCAGAAACACAGCAGAAACACAGCAGAAACACAGCCACACCACAGAAACACAGCAGAAACATGGCAGAAACACAGCAGAAACACAGCAGAAACACAGCAGAAACACAGCCACACCACAGCGGAAACACAGCAGAAACATGGCAGAAACACAGCAGAAACACAGCAGAAACACAGCAGAAACACAGCCACACCACAGCGGAAACACAGCAGAAACATGGCAGAAACACAGCAGAAACACAGCAGAAACATGGCAGAAACACAGCAGAAACACAGCAGAAACATGGCAGAAACACAGCAGAAACATGGCAGAAACACAGCCACACCACAGCGGAAACACAGCAGAAACATGGCAGAAACACAGCCACACCACAGCGGAAACACAGCAGAAACATGGCAGAAACACAGCAGAAACATGGCAGAAACACAGCAGAAACATGGCAGAAACACAGCCACACCACAGCGGAAACACAGCAGAAACATGGCAGAAACACAGCAGAAACATGGCAGAAACACAGCCACACCACAGCGGAAACACAGCAGAAACATGGCAGAAACACAGCAGAAACATGGCAGAAACACAGCAGAAACATGGCAGAAACACAGCCACACCACAGCGGAAACACAGCAGAAACATGGCAGAAACACAGCAGAAACACAGCAGAAACACGGCAGAAACACAGCAGAAACACGGCTGCAACACACAGCGTTCACCTGCTCAGCACAGCCCTTTTCCAGAGCCACTGACACCACTTTCACTGAAGCACCTCAGTTAAAGAGGCGCTCCCCCCTGGGAAATGAGTCAGTAACCTTTGGGCTAGGAGCCCTGCTTCATACCGCTACACCACACTACTGCTCCTTAACACTACACCAGATTATTGGCAATTATAGGAAAACTAATGAACTTGCTCAGATCAGGCCTTTCACTCATTACATTACAATACATAATTTTCACTTGGCAGATGCTTTCATCCAGAGCAACACAGTGCATCTACTTCAGTGGCATGGAAAGTTGTACAAACAGGACACCATTAACCACACATGAATAAGCGTCAGTGCTAAGCATAGTACTGAGATCACAAATGTTTGCCTAGATTGACATGTAAGTGCAATGCTATATGTATGACTTAATATAATATAATATAATATAATATAATATAATATAATATAATATAATAATCTGTTCAAGGCGTTCATTCCCTGTGGTCTCTCCCCTCTCCCCCTGCAGAGCCAACAGACAATGCCAGCGTCAGTTTTGTCACGTACAAAGGAGACTACTATGTCAGCACAGAGACCAACTTCATGCACAAGGTTGATCCTGAGACCCTGGAGACGAAGGAGAAGGTGCCCCATTCCCAGCGAGTCTGATCACACACACACACCTCCGTTCTTCTGTCCCACTGTTTCTCAATCTCTGCTCCTGGGGCTCAGCACACAGGTTTTTATTCCAACGGAATAAAAATAAACTGAGATGCAAAATAAACACTGATCTTTATCTGGCATCTCTGTTTTTGACTTCACACTTTCACATTAAATTACTTGTGCATTTTCAGCTGTTACACTTAAGCTTAGTTGGCGGCTCAATTCATAATTCAAATCTTGGAACCATGAGACAATTTATTGCTTACAATGAATGAAGCTGAATACACACTCAATGTGCAAATGATTAGACAAAGCAAACAGAAGCATTTATTCGAACAACAGACAACAACCCGGATCCATGACAAGAACTAAAAGCAGAAACTCATGTCAAATCCAGATCAGTATGCAGGAAACAGCCTAATCAGCAGAGAGCTCAGCTGGAAGGAAAAACAGTACACACTCCTGGTCCAGCATTGAGAAATACTTTAATTTAACACTAAACACTGATCACATCACAGTCAGATGACAGATGCCTGTTCACAGTGTCAGACTGTTCAGAGTGTAGATTCTCTGTGTGTTGACTGATGTCTGTTCTCCCCAGGTGGACTGGAGCAAGTTTATCGCTGTGAATGGAGCCACAGCTCACCCGCACACCGAACCTGACGGCACCACGTACAACATGGGAAACTCTTACACCGCCAAAGGTTGGTGGAGGACCTACAGAACTGCATGCACCGGACAGGGAATCAGACAGAAACACAGCAAAGCCCAAAGCCTGTCTTTTAAATCAAATCTGATAAAAAGACCTCATCGTGCCAAATGCTGCACCGCAAATCTGTTTGGGTTTCGCCGCATTTGAATCCTCCAATAATGAAGCCTTTTAATTATCACAGTGTGTTCTGCTGCTGGACCTTATAATGTTTTCTGTCTGGAGGGATATTAAAGGCTCATGTTTAACAGAGCGACTCTGTCTGCCGTTCACATGGGGAAACTCCGCTGCCCTCATTAGCGCTTTTCATAGACCGGTGCCCACGGGCTGTGCCAGCCTGTTTATTCTGAGCTGGAGTGAAGTCCTGACAAAGGCTCTTCTGAACGCATGTACACAGATTTTTTTTTCAGTGCCGGGGTCTCTGGAGCACATTGAAGGTGCTTAAACCAGTCTGCAGTCTCACCGTAGAGTCTCTGTGTCTCTCCTCTCAGGTGCGTTTTACAACATCATCTGCGTCCCGCCAGAGAAGGAGAAGCCAGAGGACACGCTGGAGGGGACGAAGGTGGTCTGTAGCATCCCCTCAGTGGACAAGGGCAAACCCTCCTACTACCACAGCTTTGGTCAGTCCCCGCAGCACATACAAACAAGGAATATATTTTCAATATACAGCACCGTCCATAACAATTCATATCCCTAATTAAACAGGAAAAGAAAACATAATAGAAAAAAATTATGTGTTTGATCATTTTTTCTGCTTATAAACAAAATAAATGTTACACTTTAGTCTTAGTAACACTGCACAGAGCAAAATTGTCAAATTGATCACAGATAAAGTCTTTTCTTACAGAAAACATAAGGGTTACAGTTATATACTGATGTGTGAAATCTGAGGGAACAAATGCAATATTCATTATCACTAATATTATTATTAGTCCCACTTTTGTGTACCTGATTGTTTGGATATGCTGTAGAACATAATATGAAACTATGTAACAACACATAACAGAACTCACACCGCGACATCTTGCATGGTTACATAGTTTAACAAATACTTAATCTAACAGATACCCACATAAAATACTTAATCGTAATTATTGGTTGAACAGGACACTAGACCCATACTGAAATGAAATACATTGTGATATATTGAGAAATATACTTTCTGACCTTTGCCCTTGTGGTCCTTTTGTTTCAGCAATGACAGAGAATTATGTGGTGTTCATTGAGCAACCAATCAAAATGGATCTCTTGAAGATCCTATCAGGCAAAATTTGGGGAAATGGGATCAGCAAGGCAGTCTACTGGGACCCCAAACAGGAAACAATCTTCCATGTGATCAACAAGCACACTGGCAAGGTAAATTACTCCAAACCGAGGCTCCTGAGTAAGACCTTGCCTCTAGGAACCAGGCTGGTGGCCAGCAGTGACCTGTGCTCCCTGCTGTGTTGCAGCTGAACCCGGTGAAGTACCACGCGAGGCCGCTGTCCACCTTCCACCAGATCAACGCCTTCGAGGAGGACGGCTTCCTGGTGATGGACATGTGCTGCTCGGACGATGGGAAGGCCATCAACAACTACATGATCCAGAACCTGCGCAAGGCTGGAGAGGACCTGGATGAGGTGAGAAAACACACACACACACACACACACACACAAACACACTCACACACTCACACACACACACACACACACACACATTCTCACACACACACACACAGACACATTCTCACACACACACATTCTCTCTCACACACACACACACAGATATTCTCAGACACACACATATTCTCACACACACACATAGACACACACATATTGTAAATGTGGTTCTCTTGACTGCAGTTGTAAATATTTAAGCCTCATGGTAGTTTTACTAATGGTGCTGGTATTTCGGTTCTGCTCAGTGGCAGCTTACTGTGAGTGAGTCAGATCTGCGAGTTCTGCTGTGTGTGACTCACATGTTTTAAGCTGCTGTGCTGTCGCTTGTGACAGGTCTACAACACCATGTGCAGAGTCTTCCCCCGACGATTCGTACTGCCTCTCAGCGTGGATAACGACACTCCCCTCGGCCAAAACCTGAACACCCGCATCAACAGCCCGGCCACTGCCATCAGGATCGCCAAAGGCAAGGTACAGTGGATACCGCACAGGGGTGTGGGGCCAACAGAAACATATCTCTGAGTTTCAAACGCTCGTAATGCTACTGGATGTAGACAGTAACTCTGAGTAACTTTAGCTTCTATTGAGAGCAAAACTGATCATGTTAAAAGCAGAGCAGTATTTAACTGAGCAGCTGCTGACTGCCTTTTCCTCCCCATAGGTGTTCTGTACCCACGAAGATCTCCATGGCGATGACCTCAACGACTACGGTGGCCTGGAGTTTCCACAAATCAACTATGCCAAATACAACACCCGGCCGTACCGCTACTTCTATGGCTGCGGTTTCAGACACCTGGTGGGTGACTCCCTCCTGAAGATGGACCTCCAGGAGAAAAAGATGAAGGTGATCTTCCTCTTCCGGCCTGTGCTGTCACCTCACTTCCACCATGACTCTGTTCACTGTTATTATACATTACATTATTGTCATTGAACAGGTCACTCTTATCCAGAGTGACTTACATAGGGCATAAGTTTTACGTGTTATCCATTTATGCAGCTAAATATTTACTGAGGCAATTCTGGCCCAAAGGTACAACAGTAGTACCCCGGCAGGGAATTGAACCAGCAACCTTTTGGTTACAAGTGCTGCTCCTTACCACTACACTGTTCATTATTCCCCCCGTCTCCGTTTCAGTGTTACTGTTTTCAGTGAGAGTGCAGGTGGTGGTATCACAGGTAAAGCAGGTAAACCAGCAGTGCTGGTGATCATGCTGATGGCTCTCTCCCTCTCCATCTGTTTGGGATCAGGTGTGGCAGCACCCAGACCTCTACCCCTCAGAGCCTGTCTTTGTCCCATCACCCGATGCCACGGAAGAGGACGATGGAGTTATTCTGTCTGTAGTCATCACTCCCACCGTGGTAAGAGGAACACCCACAGATGGGTCTGCTTAAAGCACATCTGGCCAAGGGTTTAAACCACACAGCCTTGCATTAGTACCCTGCAAAATCCTCCTCATAAACAAAAGCTTAAACACAGCTTAAACACCAGACCACAGGGCCACTCAGTGACAGTTCAGCTGTTCATTAGGAGCCAAGTCACCGAAGGGGTGCATAGCAGATGAGTCAGTTTAATTGCACTGTTTGCTGTGAGCAGAGACTGGAGAGCACAGATCGTATCCTTGCCTGTGTTAAGTCACAGTAAACAGAGGTGACAGGCCGAGCTTCTCACTCAAATGATTCCTTCTCTTTCAGGAAAACAGCACGTTCCTATTAGTTCTGGACGCAAAAACCTTTGAGGAGTTGGGGCGAGCCGAGGTGCCTGTCAACATCCCCTATGGTTTCCATGGGGCGTTCAATGCCAGCATGTAGGCCCTGCCTCGGACCACGCCCAAACCTTTTCCCTTTCCAAAGATTTACATTTTGTAATATTCAAGTAGTTGCAAAAATTTTATGTTCCTAAAAGGCACTGAAATTACTTAACAAGGTCTCTATGAAGAAAAAAAAGCAGTGAACACCAAAAATGTGTGTATATGTGATTGTATATGACATGTACATGCAATGCATAATATTTAATAACAATATGGATCAAATACCAAATGGATGCAAGACTGTGTGATGCATAGTAAGAATGGTAAGAATAGTATTGTTCTTATTCTATACACCTACACATAATGCACTTTGCTTTAACTTGTATTTTCTATTCATTTTGGTAATTTTGTACAGACAGAACATATTAAAATCAGTTGATTTTGATTTAATGGAGCCCTCTGTCTGATGTTTTCATTACTGAATATGCTGTTTATCTGGAAAAATGTTTTTACACGATTATGTGACGTATCACAACTCTACCTAAGGTGAACTTTTGTGAAAACTGAAATAATGTCACGAAATCTATAAATACCCCATTCATATTTATACAACTATTTGATTCTTAACATCCCTAACCTTAGTTATGTACACAACCACTGTATAATCACAAATATCTGAAACATATTCTTATAAGTAAGTTGGATAATGAACAGAAGGAAATCTGCAAATAAAGTCCCTTAACAATGTATGATATTTAAGGATCACACTAAGTATGGCATAAACTGATTAGAACTGGAATATGGCAAGGCAAACTTAAAGGGTAGAAGATTACCTCCCTAAGAATCTGACCTCTGACCTCTGTCCAGCCCAGTGGGGAATTACCCGCTGTCCACAGGAACAGTATCTGTTTCTTTCTTGCCTCAACACCACAAATGCTTTTTTAATGTACATCACAATATCACCCCTGCTGGCAAGCAAAGACAGAATACAATAAGAAGATGACAGTTCATGGAAGATTTCTCTTTAATGTTACTTTCAATGATATCTTTTATGGAATCTGATATTTCGGCATCTTTCAAATTCACATCTAAATCAAAATTTAATTCAAGGAACGGCGTAATACAGTGAACTTGGTAAATGAAAATATTTCCAAATACTACAAACCATGAGTTAATGTTTTAGTGGAGGAATTTAAAGTTCCGTATTGTGAGTTATTTACTGTGAGAACATTTCATTAATACCGCTAAAAGTAAGTGTATAATTATCCCTGCAGTTTGTCAGAAATGACTGCCAGAGCACGCCTAAGCTGTTCCTTCTTGTCCATCAGGTGTGACTCCAAGGCTTTGACTTCCTTCACAATGTCCTCCAGCTCTCTCACCTGGGAGGCGTCTACTGCAGCCCTCTCCCTGCAGGAAAAGCACACACCCCAGAGCATGATGGGATATAATCACAACTGATCACCTTCACATAGTGTCTTTCAATGATCTAAAAGCACTTTACAGTAAAGGTTACGCCTGCTAAATGACATAATGTAATGCAATGTAAAGGGGGCGTGATTCACCTAAATCATAATCAATTAGTAGCCCCACACGGGTGATGCTAGGCTCACATTTTGTGCCAGTAAGCTCAACACATATCAGCTCAAGTGGAATTGATTTATTTAGCCAATCAAAGTGAGGTTGTTTCTATGGCCAGATTTAGAGAGCCAGACTGGGTAGGACATCTGTGAACCCCTGACTCCTTGCAATAAGTGTCATCTTGCAAATCATCATTTTGAGTCAATACAGGGTCAATGGGTTTAATCTATGGTTATGGCACATATTTTCATTTGCAAGTAGTTTTTTAACAAATATCTACCAGTTTTATGTTTAAGCACAATCGCATGTGCAAGTAGGCCTAGGCTGAAGCCAAAACATTATTATTTCACAGTTTCAATTGCTCAAATGTTGATGAAAACAATTCATTCCTAACCTGTCATATTAACTTCAGGTTCATATTTATTTAATCCATCTGGCAGAAAATATGTGCTAACATAAATGATGAATCACACACATTTTACAAGCTCCAGCTTCACATCAATAGAATGTTTGTGATAATCAGCAGGCATCAAAATCACAAGTACAATTTTAACAAGGAGCAACAGGTAATGCAATCTAAAATGACCTAATTGATTATATATGCCACTTTTAAAAAGTCTTTCATAAAAGGATGCCATCATTGGCTATACCTACCGCATTACTTCTGCATACTTTGAAAATAACATATTCACTTCTGTATTAGCATCTGTTACAAAAAATATACAATAATATTAATATTAGAGAATTCAGAGAAGACAAAATTGTGAGTTAAATTAACAGTGAAGACAGAGTTTTTTGTATCTTGGAAGTTGTTTTACAAAGGACTAACAGGAAAGGACCTTAAAACAAGATACATTACATCCACCTGAAATGGTGGGTGATTATACATTGTAAGTTTTACCACTTATAAATATTTTCTGTGATCAGTTTGGTAGTATTTCAACTTATAGAAATGGCATGTTGATATGGTGAAGTTTACCTGCCATTGTGGCTTCAAAAGTATCTGAGGTCTTTGAAGCTGATTTATCGCTTGGTACTCTTTTCTTTTTCACAGGAGAATTTTCACAATATATGGGTGCTTGTTCAGCCTATCAAACAGAAGGCATTGAAATACACTCTTTGCACCTACATCTTGGATTCAGACAGTGATTATCTGAAGCACTCATCATTGATCACAATGCATGGATGATTGTAAAATTCTGTAGAATTACAGCTTCTACAACAGCTTTTCTGCCTTTTTAAAAGTTTTGAAGAAAAGTTTTCATATAAAAGATACTTTGTCCCTTTGTACCACTTTGGAATTTGCAATCAGATTTGTCCTAAATATCCAAGACACATTAATCTCTAAACGGTTCAGACTGCTACAGCTCTCATAGCTACTGCATGTGCCCACTGTGTAACTGTGCTACACGCAGCACCATGGGCGAGCTCTTCCCTGCAGCCACACATAGGGCTAATCTCACTACTCAAATCAATGTAACACAGGTGGCAGAGGCTCTTCCGGTCCACAAGCTCATTGGCTAGCTTCCAAATTAATGGTATCTTAAAAAATGTTCTATGATTCAGTTGCACGCTTACTGACCTCTTTTCCTATTTTTATTTTGGGTCCTTTGCTGTCCATCCCCCTTCCTGTCAGTGCCAGCCCTCTTCCTGACATTTCTGCGCTCAGTACGTCTCTCTGCTACCTGTAGCTCAGGGAAGATAATGAACTCTTTTTTTATTAAACTTAGATTTATTAATTTTTTCACGTTTAGTTGGGGGCTACTTTAATACAGGCTGTCACACCTAACGCCGGATAAATGCAGTCGGGTAGCTGGGCGAGTTAGCGACCACAAGGGACACTGTACTACAATGGACAACTAGTTGCAACTATCAGCTGCTGTTAGGGAGAGAGGAGAAATTACATCTTAAATGACATGGTGGATTTGAAACAACTATATACTGTGCTGTCATTTAATATAAGAAACTGGCATTTAAGATTTAAGGAGTCTGCCTAGCAAGCATAACGACCGTCACACTGATTAGCGCTTAACATTAGCTCGCTAGTTAACGTTACCTTGAAGAACCTGAAGAGGTCGGTTAACAATATTTGAACCACTCCCTGAAAAAACTAACGACAGAACCAACAGTTTGTGAAACGACGGCACTTTCTTCATGAAAATACCTGAATTTTATTTATAAACCTCTCAGTTTGGTTTCCTGTTGACAGAGAGACAGAGCGACAAACACCAAACAAACTCTCGCCCTGCCTACTGCGCGCGTGCCGCGCTGCACGAGGCCTGCGGAGACAACGCGTGGGGCTGGGGACAATGTGGGTGGATAAAAAGGTCACACTGGCGACACCAGGAAGGGTTAATGAAGCCAACTAACGGATGTACTTGTTGCTCCTGCATGCAGCATTACTTTGCAGTTTTGTAATTATAGGCTATTACCAGAAAAGCTACTATAGAAAAGATGATTACTGTGTCTGTACCGCCTAGTTTCCCCAGTGATCGGTACGTTATAATTTGCTCGCTGAATTTATGAGAAGCGAAATAAGCTTCAGAAAAATAGTCCGAGGACACGCCTTTGAAGCACCGCCAGATAACCCCACAGACTCCAGTAAATATTTCAGTGGCAACGTTCGTCCAGTACTTCCCATTGCAATCTAACTTTGAACCTGAAAGAACATTTAATTCTTACAAAAGAAAGCTGTTCACAACGTTCGTTTACTTGTGTGGCAGAGCTGAAGCGAGCTGCTCGTGCGAGCCCTGCGTATATCCTTAGGTAGCGGGTAGCAGGTAGCCGAGCGGTTGCAGCGGTTACGTCACTCCCTGAGACCTGGCCTTGCTGCCGAGAACCCAGATTCGAAACTCACTCGCTCGCTGACCCTCGTACACCCGTTACACTTGCAGTCATTATGTTAAATGATTATTTTTATTTAGCAAGAGTATGAGTACACTGGAAAATTGTCTGTTCCTCTGTTGGAGTGCCATCTAGTGGCGAGTTTTTGCAGCAAAGGGCATTTTATGACTCTTAGCACGCATATAGCATAGTACGGGAAATTGTGAATACCGTTTCTATGCAGATGTGTGGCAGACAGAGCGCCCCGCAGCAGGTCACAGAGATGCCTGATGGGAGATGGACTGGGCAGGAAAGTTTTTGCTGCTTGTTCTCCACCTACGCATGGGCCACGGCTTTTAGCCAAAAGTTTGTCGATTGAACCCAGCCGTCGTTATGTGCAAACAAGACCTAATTAACTAATAAATTGGATCAGGTGGCGATTAAGATAGGCCCGTGTGTGTTGAAAAACCCCAATGCACAACAAATCTTTTTGAAATTTCTACGTTTCGATATGGACGCTGTTTTGCTCTGGTATGTTTATTGATATTTTTGAACGTCGAGGAATGCTGTATTTACTGTTACTGCAGATTTGTCTCGTTTTTACGCAGGGTCGTAGTACTTGCGAGATACGCGGCTGCAAACGAAGCTCTCCTACTTTCAGGTAGGCTTTTCACTCAAGTTGTCTGTGCGATGTGGTTTTTTGTTATATTTGAAAAGTTTTTGATTGAATTTTCAGAAATAGTCCCCAAGCTTGATAATATTAAACGTTTCATATCTAAATGAGTGATCTAAAGGAACCCTAACATATCTAAATGAAGTCCAACTCAATGAAATTTCTGTCAAATTAATTGATAACGCGATAATTGCAGATAACTTCCAAGCACGATGTCTGTCCGACACCCTTCAAATCCGAATAACAAAGAACTTCACCGATGTCAACAACGTCACGGTGTTTGTACGAGGTAGGCAGTCCAGGGGTCCCGTTTTGTGTGTGTGTGTGTGTGTGTGTGTGTTGCACACAGTTCACACCTGAAAAGGGTTTCTTTTCTGCAGATCGCAAAGGTACCTCTTTTCCCCTGTCTCCGTCACTGAATAGCAGGTGTGGCTATAAGCAGCAGCTGAATTATTATGGAGAGATGGAGGTAACCGTCTCACTCGCGGCTTGTCACATGTATCTACAGGTAGGAGTCGTGCATGAACAAGCTTTATTAAAGACCGACTTTACAGATTCAATGATTACATCACAGGAATTGTTCCTTTACAACCAAAGCATCTCTTTACCTCTGCAAGAGCAAGGTCCATTGAAGATAAAGATCCCCCATCAGAACTGACTTGTCCTGCTCCAGATGAAACTGCTTTATAAGTTTAATCATGTGACATTTTCTTTCATGCTCTCAGTCTTTATGAATAGCACTTGATTTACATTGAACTTAACTCGACAAATCATTGCACATTTTCACAGGTTAGGCTAACATTACTATAGCAGCAGCCTGTCATTTCACATCTGAACCCATTAGATTTTCCAGCAGTACATAAGACCACAGCAAATTGGGCTTTCCTTATGACGGTGCAGTTCACTTGCTGACTGAACAGCTGGTTTTGCCTTCAGTGATTTCAGATGCAGAATGTTTTTGGTTCCTTTGTGTCCCTGCAGCGTGAGGACAATCGCCTGCTAATCTCTGTGGATGTGAAGCACTTTCCTCTGGACCTCTCCGACTCTGGGACCACAGAGCACCTCACCCTCTTCTGCCCTCTTAAAACCAGCAGTGTGTCCAGGAAGGTGGTGTGTGAGAAGGACTATATCCAGGTAACCCACCTGAAATCGCCTACATCCAGGTAACCCACCTGAAATCGCCTACATCCAGGTAACCCACCTCAAATTGCTTACACTGAGGTAACCCACCTCAAATTGCTTACACTGAGGTAACCCACCTGAAATCGCCTACATCCAGGTAACCCACCTCAAAACAGACCTGCCAATGAGCCTTGAAGAGCTGTAAAAAAACTGCTCTTTCCACTTTCATTATGTTCAGTTCCAGAGATGGTATTTCAAATCTAAGGTGAGAGCATACACATTAAAAGGTTTTAATTTACTGTCTGATATGTCGTTGCAGTTCTTACCAGTAAATGGCAGCTGTGTTACAGCAATAGTCAATGACTGTATGTATATGCATGTCTTCAAGGATTTGTGCTTGGCGCCCTGATCTAAAGCAAAAAATAGGCCAGATGACCTAAACTTAATCCACTTCCACTGCAGCAGTTAGAATCAGAATGACAGGAATGGCCCATCCATGGGTGAAGTGGATGTGCATTTTTAATATGTTTCAGTATCATTATTGTTTCTACTGTATTTATAGTTTGTTTCTGTCTCTGCAGGTGTCCCAAAAACTTGATTTACAATCTCTTAACTTTATGGTAAGGCTCACAGACGAATGATAACAGTAAATACCAACCTTTTACAACCTTACATTGCATTGCATTACAGTACATGCCTTTTATTCTGCTAATTTCTGTAAAATATTGACTCGGTGAAAAAGGACTATGTGAAAACAATATAATAACCACAGTCATATTAGATATGAATTTTATGCTTTATACCAATAGTATACAGTGTTCTTGCATTTTTTTTGTCTGAAGGTAGAACAGAGGTTTGTAGGCAGTGAGGATATTACTGTTGAACGACGAGAATGATAAACATTACAGTATTATCAGCTGATGTGTCTGTCAGCATAAAAGCTATGCTTTTTTTAAAATAGGTACAAATTTCAGGAAAAACATCAGTTATCCATCACATCTTTTTCAGTGTGTCATCATTACAAAATAAGTGATTTTACCAATGAAATAGGAGGAGAAGGAGGATTAACCATGCAGTAGAATTCACTAATGCTGTAATGCATTGTTTTGGAAGTGATGTGCAGAGGTGCATCTCCATTTAGTTCTTGCAGCTGTAGATAAAATTGAGTGAGGAGTGATGGAGGAGAGTGAGGAGTGATGGAGGAGAGGAGAGTGAGGAGTGATGGAGGAGAGTGAGGAGTGATGGAGGAGAGGAGGAGTGATGGAGGAGGGTGGATGGAGAGGGTGAGGAGTGATGGAGGAGAGTGAGGAGTGATGGAGGAGGGTGAGGAGTGATGGAGGAGGGTGAGGAGTGATGGAGGAGGGTGAGGAGTGATGGAGGAGGGTGAGGAGTGATGGAGGAGGGTGAGGAGTGATGGAGGAGAGTGAGGAGTGGTGTGATGCGGGTGTCGCTGTGATGCAGAGGGCTGGCCGGGCGAGTCACTGGCGCTTTGAGATCCAGCAGCCCGATGGCAGAACCGTGACCCGGGACCCCGGCTGGATCTCTGCGCAGGGCGTGGCTCTGCGGGCCAGCTCCCAGGACGGGTGGATCACCGCACGGGTTCCTCACGACAGTGCCATCGTCAACGCAAAGGTGAGAGCGTCAGCACAGCACCCTGCCCAGAGCCGTACCTGTGCAGCACAGCACAGCACCCTGCCCAGAGCCGTACCTGTGCAGCACAGCACAGCACCCTGCCCAGAGCCGTACCTGTGGAGCTCTCCGGAATCGGGAGCGGCACACCTTTACTGGCACGTGGTCAGAATGTGCCTGCAGATTTTTCCTCTGAAAGTAGTTGTGTTTGTAATAATGATTTTTAATATCATTATTCCAAATTACTATATGTTCTTTTAGTCTAACTTGCATTGTAATCATGACTCATTTGTATTCATATTCATCATTGAAGAAGACTCTGTGTCCCATGAGATGTTTATGTATTTGACTCAAAACAGAGGAAAATGAAACCTTGTTGTGTACCTATTTAAATACGTGTAGGGTATGGAACTTGTTCTATATAAATAAAAAAAAAAAAACTCTGTAGCAACAGTCCCCTTATATGTAAATACACAGTCTTTACACACCTTGCTGTTTCACTTTTAACAAACCCTTGCTTTTGCTCTCATTGTCTTTGCTGCAGGAATATAATGGCTTCCAGACTCTGGGCTACAGCATGGCGGCCACACCCCCGGGGGCAGCCAGCGGCCTGCCCTATAACCTGAGTGGAGTCTGTCCTGTGGGTAGGAGCCCTGTGCTGTTCCTGCTCCTCTAGCAGAACACGGAACACGATACAGCCATCATTCACTGGCTTTTGCTCTGAAGTGACATCTTGCGTTCGGTTCCAGTTATGCAAGGTGAAGGTGGCAGGTTGAGCTGGTAGGATTTGGGACCTCATTGCAGAGCAGGTATCTGCAGCTGCACACTTCAGGATGTTAGTCCAGCTGCAGTCAGTGCCTTTAATTTCAGCTGGTGCCTGAGTCTAGCACAGCCATACCTGCGCAGGTGGGTAAAGACTGGGGCTCTTTCTGTTCCGCTCCCAGTGCAGGTGAGCTGTCGGGACGGGAAGGTCGTGGTGTCGGCCCTGAATCCGAGGCTCCTGACACCGCAGGGCGGGGCGGAGCACCGGCTCCTGAGGCTGCAGCAGGACGGAGTCACCCTTTCCCAGGACGACAGCGCCGCCTGGGGTACACCCTCTCCCTGCTGCAGCACGAGCTCCAGCTGTCCTTCAACGCCAGGACCAACCCCCCGCGAAACACCGTGAGTCCAGTCCGAATGATTTTAGGAGAGGGGCCACAAACTGGGAGGGGCTACCATTTGTTTTCAGTGAGTGAGTGATTTGAACCAATCGTAGTTTTGGTCGTGGAGTGCAAAGTTTCAGTTGGTGCTTTTGAGCTGGTGATTGTGGATACATGGCAGCCCATTTGGGCAGTTTTAAACAGGCATGGGGGGCGGGGTGTGGGGGGGGACACCTCTCCTCCTCCCTCTCTCTGACTGCGCAATGTGTGGCCAGGGAAGCGGGCAGGTGAACAGGCACCGGCTGTCCCTGCTGCACCTGTGGAGAGGGCAGGGCGAGCAGCAGGACAGCACAGCCGTCATCCACATCCCCCCCCACAACTGCTCTGCACAGAAACCCCGCCCCACCTTCTCAGGTAAGACCACACCCCTTACCCCTTACCCCCTCAGGTGAGAGCACCCCCCTCACACCCTGTCAGCTGTGGCTCTGCTCCTGGCATTTTGGCGTGTTGTTTCTCTCCCCAGTTTTGGTGACGGATGCGGGGTTTAACATCTCGTACGGCCCTGTTCCCATGGCATTCACTCTGACGAACGTGTCGGTGGACGGAGAGCGGTTCCAGAGGGTGGGGCGTGTGCATGGGGGGGTGCAGGTGCACCTGCTGCGGGGGGAGCACACCTACAGCGTCTCCCTGCTCGTCCCGTTCCAGAGCAGGCTCGTCCCGCGGAAGGTGAGCACAGCTTAAAAGATGCTCTTTGATCAATGTATGTTACAATGCATATCCTCAAGAGGTGATTTGGCTTTATTTCTTTATTGTAAGTGTGCCAACTTGATCCCATGTGTGGTTGAAGTGGTGTGTATAAGTGGTGTATGTGTGGTATATGTGTGTGGTATGTATTCATTGTGTGTGGGGTGTTTATGCCTGTGGTGTATGGCGTTCATGTGTGAGTGTGGTGTATATGTGTATGGTGTATGTGTGTGGTGTATGGGGTGTATATGAGCTGTGTGTATGCATGGTGTAAGTGTTGTATGTGTGTGGGGTGCATATTCCTGTGATTGTGATGCAGGCCGTGTCTCTCTCTCCCTCAGTACGTCGGGGGTCTCACCTCCCAGTACTCCATCAGGCCGGTGCTGCAGTTCCTGGGTCCTGAGCAGCGTGAGATCACAGCAGAGGGAGAGGAGTACACTCACAGTCAGGACGACATTGGTGAGCACCACCTCCCTCACCTGACCTCACCTGACCTCACCTGGCCTCCCCTGGCCATGCTCTGGCAGGAAGCCTCCTTTGCACTTCCACTCTATATGCAGTACAGTAATGAGTCTGGAAGGTGCTCTCTCAGGGTGTGAAGGTCATACCCTGCAAAATCAGTCTGTGTCTCCATTTACGGGTGGTATTAGGCCCATCCTCTGTGTTTGACACAGTGCAACAGCCAGTTTCAGCATTGCCTCATGTGGCTTGTGAGTAGAATCATTGCCGTTATGAATTTGGGTTGAAGCACAGTTATGTGTTCTATTTGTATTTCATTTGTGGCTGTGCTGAAGGTGTTTTCCTGAGCTGGTTAATAACACATGGCCTTCTGTGTGTGCGTGTGTCCGTACATGTGTGTGCGTGTGTGTTTGTTTCTGTGTGTGTGCGTGCGTGCGAGTCTGTGTGTGTGTGTGTGCGTGCGTGTGTGTGTGTGTGTGTGTGTGCGTGCGTGCGTGTCTCTGCAGTGCTGCCAGTGTTGGAGGGGTACTGCCGCAACGACAGCATCTGTTTCATCGTTACCCGCGGCAACGCCGACCAGTTGTGGACTCTGTACATCTGGGACTGGCCATTCGAACCCGAGCAAGCTGCCCGGCGGCATCACGTGCTGGATAACTACAGAGCAAACGCCCACCTGTGCGTGGACATCCGTTCCCCTGACCTCCTGCACCAGGTACGCTGCCCGCCCACCCAAACCAGGAGGGTGCAGGCTCTCTCCCCTCCCTGCAGACTCAGGATGTTGGAGAACTGGGCCTGTTTAAATCCTGAGCACATTTCTGCTCCTCTTCACTTGCTAAAGGTGCTTAAAATAAATGGCTTCACTTAAATATCTACACTGTACACAAATGCCTTAGCTATGTAAATCACTGTGCATGATAGCATCCAATCAGCATCAAATGTCATTCTGTTTAATATTGAGACACGAGTGTTTCTACCAAACTACGTCATCATTGTCCAGGGGTGGAGGTGTTCAGACTGGACAGTAATGTCGTGAGAAGTTGGGTAAAGCAAGAAAACACTGTTCCTCTCTGTGTGCCTTACGGATATTTTTCCAGAAACCAGTAGGGAGGATTTTGTTGAGGGATTTTGAATAAAAGATGGAAAAGGCTGAATCATAGGTTATACAGGCAACTGTCTTGTTAATAAAATTGATACATGGTGCTGTTTATCCTGGTAGGATGTTAACCACAGACAAAAGGAATGTAAAGTTTGACTGTGTGGTATGGGAATAGCAGACACCCTTGTCTCTGGGTTTTCATCTGGATTATACTGAGGACATTCTGGTTTATTATCTGTCCTATGCACACATCAGCAGTGCCCCATCAGAGATGTTAACCTGCAACCTGAGTAAGGAGTGGCACAGCAGGATGTCTCTGTGGACGGTTTTCAGACAGCTCCACAAAATGCAGAGTGGCAGATCTCTGGCGGCCAATCGGCTTGCCCGTTTATGTGATGTCAGCTTTATGTTTCCACGTGGGTCACTGGATTCCTTTACTAATGTGTTTTCAGAGTGTGAGTGAAGAGGGCCGGACAATGGTGCTGGGCGTGGCGTATCGGGCGTGGCCTAGCGAGGAGGTGAAGGTGTGGTCCCAGCACACCTGCCCTTTCCCACCTGCTGAGGAGCTGGGTAAGGCAAATGCACGCCAAAGCTACGCTGCCCTGAGGATGTTACCATCCTGTCCTTTCTGAGTTAAGGTTTTCAGTTATGCCACTGTGCTCCCCAGTCCATGTCCCGTGGATCACTGTTGTCTGGGTGTGGCTTTGCTCATAATGAGTTTGATCAAGTGGTTAGCTAATTGCTTATCTGGCTGTGTCTTGACAGAGTCCTTTGTAAAAGTGTGTTGCTGAAGATGTATTTTTCTTTGAGCTGAAATTCATGTAAGAGTTTCTTTGACCTATTTGTTTTCATTTGTGCCCTTTAAACAAATTGCTAATACAAAGTTATTTTCTTCAGGCTAATTAGTTTTTCAGCGAGCTATTTCCCTGCCAGGAACAATTAATTAACCAAGTAATGAGGCTTAATCCGGACAGCTGCCCTAATTTTGTTCAAGGCAGACATTCACTCACCATTGTTAACAACTTCACTCTTGTCTTTTTATAAATGAGCTCACACCTGTTAGCATTTTTGCTGATTGTCACTAGCTGTCAGATGCAGATCAGGTTTTGGGAGTTCCAGGAGCCCACAGTGAGACCCCAGCTGGATCAGAACCATAGACATGCCACCCCCAGCAGCCTAGATCCCTCCCTTAGCTAACCACTCTGAGAATAATTAACACTCTCTCATACATTTGGCAGCTGAGTTGAGTTCAGTTCCCTACCGAGTTAAGAGACCATAGGGAAGTGCAGTAGTTAATTATCCAGCAGTGACCTCATGGTCTCCATGGTCACCTTTTCCAGTCAGGATCCATAAGGGAGTGGCGTCTGTGACATGTGTCTCTGTCCGCACACGTTTGGGAAGGGAAAAGCAGTGTGTGAAGCCCTGGCTAACTTCAGCAGTCACTCCATAATGTGTGTTCAGTAGTAAAATGTCACACCCGTGTTCAGTGGCTAACACAGCCTGAGTGGGCGTGGCTCCGGCCAGTGTGACTCAGCGGTGCTCTCCTGCAGCCTGCGCTGGGGGGGGCGCGTTTGTGGCGAGGGGACTGAGACTCGCGGCCTCCCCCCGGGCTCAGCTGGAGAGCCTGACCCTGCGAGACCCCGTCTGCAAGCCCACGGAGATAACCAATCACGTCGTCTCCTTCACCTTCTCCGTCAGCTCCTGTGGGACCCTCCGCAAGGTCAGCACGGCCGTCTGTGCACTGCCTGCTTGCATTTACAGAGAGCACTACAACATCAGTCTGGGGACGTCTCTCCTTCACTGTGGGTAGACTATGAGCACAGTGCAGGCAATGCAACGGTCAGGTTTCACCAACAAATTCTACATCACCTAAAACACAGATCAGCTGGCAAATGTTTTTTTTGCAGCAAAGAGATTTTCTTTTCCTGGGATTGTGGTTGCTTACTGGATTGTCAGGTGTGTGTGTGTGTGTGTATGTGTGGGGTCATACTTTTTTCAGTGTTTATATTCCAAGTAGGCTTTGTCCTTTGAAAGCACTCATTCATCACTCTCATAAGGCCTTTTCCTTACCTGGCCATACTACACACACACTAGATACCTTCCTTTATCATTTTTTGATATAATTTTTTAAGAAATGTTTTCTTCAAGAAGTTCAGTGAAATGCATACTGTATGTTAAAGGATACTTCTATGATAAGCCAGGTGCCTGCAGATTGCATGCTATACGTTACCCCTGTCTGTTGTAGGAACGGGATGGCTTCGTGGAATATGAAAATAAGATCTCCAACGTTCACTCCCTGCCTGGAGGTGCACCTGAGTACCTGCAGTTTGAGTGAGTGAAGCAGACCTTCTGTGTGAACACCAGCAGGAGCTAACGGCCCGGCTGCCAGCCGAGCATCAGGACAGTGTAATAATGAAGCTCTGACAGCAGGAACATCATTCAGTGAAGCTTCATGCACTGTGTCAGTGCTCCTGCCAGTCTGTCCTGCAGGACTTTGTTTGGCTTTATGCTTGAAATTATACTGAAAACCTCAAGACCACAGAAACAGAGCTATTGTTAAAATGCAATACATATTTTATGTAAAACAGGGTTATATTGAAGGTGATGGTAGAAAATATGTAAATAGCGTTTGTTATAACAATATAATACTTCCATGAGCATCTTAAATTTAAACTTGTTTTTTGCTAAAGAAATTTAACACATTGCTTTTACATTTCCATATGGTAACCATTTCAAAGGCCACAACACAAATACACATCAGCCACAGGGGGTGCTGTTGAGCTCCCAGGAGTGGGGAGTGCAGTGAAATGTGTGTATGAACAGGGTGGTGAGGACTATATCTGCAGCTCAGCACTGTGTTTATGCTGGCCTCAGGAAACAGTCTCTTTATCAGGGGTGCAGGACCTTACAGTCTGTGCTCTGACCCTCTTTATAATAGACTCTCTTTTGGCATCCGCATCATTAACACCTACACAAAATACAGTCACATCAAGCCAAACGCCCAAAGCCGGTGTTAGTTGTCTGGCTTTTTCCGTAGAGGCGCTGTGGTCTACTGCATGCTCTCTCCTGGGAGTCATCTTCCTCTCTCTGTTCATACACTTTATGGGCAGGAGTAACAGTCTGAATAGAGTGAACTGTGCAGTGTTTTCACAGCTTGCTCTGAGCAGGTAGCGAATACTGTAGGTAAATTTGATAGATGCTCCCTCTTTGTACAGAGACACATGCATATAGATCCCAGACTGTTGTCTCGACTGAAACCTGTATTCACTGGCCTGTGTGAGCATGGCGTGTGCTCAGGATGGGGGGGGACTGTGCAGGTGACCTTGCCCTGAGCTTGCTCTCTGCTCACACCCCTCTCAGGACCACACTGGCGTGCCGCTACAGGACTCCTGAGATGTCATATTTAAAGTCCCAAAATGATCCTTATCCCAGCCCCGTCCCAGCTCGTTCCCACGGCAACTTCCCCCTCCACATGGACATCATGAAAGGTGAGCCGTGACCGCACTGTCCACTCTGCAAAATAAGCAATGAGTTTTGGTTAAAATGTGCGTGTGCAGGAAGCACACAGTAATGGATTTGCTGTGAGACCTGGATTTTTAATTTGTTACACTGTTTGACAGTGTGTTTTTGTCTGTTATAAATTCAGTCGTAATATAAACTTATTTATTTACGTTGCTCATCACTGCCCCACAGCTCGCTGATGTGTTCAGTACCTCCGGTTCACAGCGCTGGACAGAGAGTCTTGTTCAGTTTGCTCAGTCTGTGTGTTTCATTCTCTGGCCACTGGGTGGCTCTGTCACTGTGTGAATCTCTAGCCTACATTGGAACAGCATGTTAATTTCAAATTTCAACATTCACTGAAAAATAAAATTAACATAGCAGAACTCTGTTAAACTATGTGCAGACATTTATTTTAAAAATACAGTAATTTCTTGACTATATTGGTATTTGCAACACGTCATTGCAGGCCTCATTTAATTTAATAAACTTCGGTTTGGTAGGAAGATTCTGTACTCTAACAGAATCAGTTTAGAGACTGAAATAGAGGCCGGGGTCAGTGATGATAAAGCTGCTGTCACATCCACCCTGCCAGCAGCTGAAGACTGCAGTTCCCGTTCAATGCAGAATCTCATATTAGCTAAATTAAAATGACTAACTAAATGATAAAATGCACTGATGAGCTGTGTTTTTCTTCTGGTGTAAACATTTCACCAACATCATGACACTGCTAAAAACTGACATTCAGTAATTACCTAAAACTTGCAATTACCGTAATTAGTAATTACATACTGTATTGGTTTTTACTGAATGCTGCAGTGGTAGCATTTTTGTGTGTGCAGAATGGCACAGTATCATTGAATAAAGTGAAGAAACTGAAAGAATTGAATGAATCCTTAGTGAATTGGTGTTCTGGATCAGACCCACATAGTCAGGTACTGAGAAGTGGATCAACTGAATGAACTGTAGAACTGAGTGAATCGGTGCACTGTGAACTGAAGTGCACTGGAATTTGATTCGTTCAGTGCTTGGGGGCTGTTTATGTTCACTGACTCTGTTGTTCTGATTCACTACCCGCACAGTCACAGAGTAACGCTTTCCTTTTGGCTGTATTGTTTATTTTTATTGGCTGACATCGTGACCACAAAGCGCATGGGATTGTCTGACTGATGACTCCAGTGGAAGACTATTTTAAAATGGTGAAGCACTACATATTGATCTGATCTAAGAGATTTGTTCTAAAGGGTTCCTTCGTTTGCAACCTGCACAGCACTACTCTCTCTCTCCCTCTCCCCCTCGCCCCTTCCCCCTCCTCATGCCCCTCCTCCCTGCACTATGCCCCCGGCCCCTTTGCTCAGACTCCGCCTTCAGCGCGCCGTTCCGGCGGGAGGAGTTCCCGGTGCTGACGCACCTAGGGGAGCCGCTGTTTGTGGAGGTGGGGGTGCAGACTGCAGACCCCCAGGTGGAGCTCTTCCTTCGGGACTGCTGGGGCTCCCCCAGCACTGAGGCCGAACACCCCCTCACCTGGACCCTCATCAAAGACGGGTACCGGTCTCCGTCGCACACGAGGGCGAGGGGGAGGAGACAGCCCTGCCTGATCTCTGATACGCGTCCACACATCCTACAATGCACCGGGTCGTGGGGCTGAATTGCGCATGATGATTTTGGCCATAGATTTCTGGTGTACTACTTATAATTTCAGGTTTGCATCAGGTTACGGATATATGTGTATATACTGTATGTGTGCTAGTTCACTCTCTCAGAGGAGAGAATTCAGTGATTTATTGGCACAGCGGTAAAACTGGTTCATACTTTAATCTCAAACTCCTCTGTGAATATGAATAGTGAGGTCATATATTACAGTGATGACAGTAATTGCTGGCTTATCACACATTCCCCATAATGAGTGTTGGAAAGTGTAATTACAGACTGCTTAAATACCCCACACTAATTTTGAGGAAAGACAGCACATTTTCCAAAAAGTTATGACACTGTTGTTCTATATCAGAGGCTTTTGGGTGTATTTGTAAGTTTGTTTTTTTTTTTTAAAAGTCATTGCTGCTATAAACCTTCAGTTACTAGGGGGCAGTGTATTTGTTGTCTCTGGCAGTTCAGAGGACAGTCCTTGACTCAACCTCTAAGGTTTCTACCCTGCTCTTACATCTGTCAGCTTTACCACTTTGAGCCTAGAGTGAGAGAGAATGTTTTTCCTGGGGGAAGTGAGCTTCGATAGTGAGCGTTATTTAGAAAGCTAATTTGCCTTATCAGTGATGATTATCACTCAGTCGGTGTGGGACATTATCACTCTATCAGTTCAGCAGTGTGGTAGAGCGGTTCAGGGATTAGCTCTGCAGCTACAGGTGAGTATTTAACTTTATCTGCTTTAGCAGGTGTCCAAATGGATTATATTTGAAAAGCTATGTAATACACCATGGATAAAGCGAAGCAGACTGATGTTTAATGATGATAATCATAAACTGGAGTTTGGAGTGCTGTCAGGAAACCCTCTTCTCCTCCAGCTGTGCGGTTGAAGGGGACAACCACACAACCGTCCTGCACCCGGTTCTGCTCAGCACCAGAACACCACACCCCCAGCATGTCAAACACTTCGAGGTGAAGACATTCACCTTCCTCGAGCCGCACCTGAAAACTCTGCTGAACCAGCCAGTGAGTGCTCCCTGTGTCAGCCTGGCTCTCTGTCAGTGCTCCCTGTGTCAGTGTGGCCCTGTGTCAGTGCTCCCTGTGTCAGTGCTAGCTGTGTCAGCCTGGCCCTGTGTCAGTGCTCCCTGTGTCAGCCTGGCTCTCTGTCAGTGCTCCCTGTGTCAGTGTGGCCCTCTGTCAGTGCTCCCTGTGTCAGTGCTCCCTGTGTCAGCCTGGCTCTGTGTCAGTGCTCCCTGTATCAGCCTGGCCCTGTGTCAGTGCTCCCTCCAGTGCAGTGATTCATTTTACACAGAAGAGCCACAGTGGCCTCATGCTTCACTGCCTTCCACTCACCATGGTGACCCCAGATCGCTGCTCTCCTGTCCAATCACAGATCCATTTCCACTGCTCTGTGGTCATCTGTGATTCCACTGCCACCAGTGACGACGGCACCTGCAAAGCCACCTGTGTCCCGGGAAAACAGCGGACAGGTGGGTCTCTCCCCCTCGCTTCAGCGTGTGTGTGTGTGTCTCACCTGTCCCTCTCTCTGTGATACTGAACAGAGCAGGTACTAACTCACCTGTTTCCAGCAGCTCAGCTCAGCAGCGAGGTGAGGTTTCTGGCAGGGGAGGGGCTGCTTATGAATGATCCATTTATTTTAACTTTCAGAGACTTTGTGCTGACTTAGAAAGGAAGGAGACTGCAGGTGCAGTTATGCAACATTGCGCTGCTGTGCCTTTGCTGTTACGCAGCGGTCCTGAGGGATGGGGAATCCTCCCTTCCCTTCTGCCTGTGTGGGGGACAGTGAGAATCTGACGCCCATTAAAATGTTGTGTGAAGTGAGCGTCCCATCTGCTCACCCCCGAAATGAAGATGGAGCCCCTCCTGCTGCAGGGGCGCTCGCAGGAGGAGCACTGCAGCAGTGCCCCAGTTTCACAATGAGCGCCGGGAGGAGCAGGAGGTGGAGGAGGCGGCTCTGACCGGGGTGAGACGGGAGGAGCTCTGATGCTGTGGTGTGTGACAGGCTCTGTGTGTGTTCCAGGCCGAAGCGTCGGGGCCAGGGGGACGCAGGGCATCCTGGTGACCTCAGGGGCCATCCAGCTGGTCCCTGCCACCCACTCAAGGAGCACAGCAGCAGGTAGATGGCACATCTCTGCCAGGGGGCCGGGGAGCGGGGGGCAAACTCCTCTGATAGTAATCAAATACTTAAAGACTCAGTTGTCAGTTTCCAGCTGAATAATACTGTATGCACTGACTGCATCAATTTCACAACAGAAACATCATAAATGTACATTAAATTGTAAAAGGGCTGCTCTTTTCAATAGGACTGTGGGAACTCACTCTTTGACCACAACACCAAGAGCAATAGTATGTATATGTTGTCCTTGGGACAGTGCAGTAAGTACTTCCTGTGTGAGAGCTCTCTGTGTGCTCTCTCCCTGCAGAGACAGAGAGCAGCTTCCTGCCTGCCCTGACTGCCATCCTCTCCTCTCTGGCCGTACTGCTCTTACTGATCCCACTGATCCCAGGTCCTCAGGAGGCAGAAGCTTCACACCTGAAATAAATATGTCCATGACTGACCGGTTTCTGCTTGTGTCTGAGTGAAGCTCCAGCCTGGGGGTTTGGGCAGGCTAGGTGGGCAGGAGGGGGGGGGTGTATTTGCCAGCTGGGGGGTCTATAGGTAGGCTCGGGGGGGGTCACCCTAAACTCTGTGTTTCCCATCCTGGGCTCTGGGAAAACACCCTGCAGGGAACCCACCCTCTCTGACTGACCTCAGGAAATCAGCTCTGATTAAGCTGTTAACTGAGCGCTGTTCATGATCCGACATCTCTTTGGTTTGTCTTTAACAAGGAGAGATGAGAACTGTTTCAATTGCCTATGCTTTCAATTGCCTATTAAACATTACACAGACATTTGCAATTGAACATTTCTGTGTGTGAGAGAGTGGATGTGTATGTGAGTGTGTAGGAGTGCATGTGTTAACAGTATGTGTGAAGGAGACTGAAAGCGTGTGTGTATGTGAGCAGTATGCTTGTGTTAGCGTAAGCGTTTTTGTGTGTACTGATGACCTGAGCTGCTTCAGTAAATCCATCGGTGCATGTCACCTTGGGTAGGGATATCTGCTAAACCTATTATAATGACCGGGAACAGAATAAATATTCTCTGATTTCTACAGTTTTTCCACTCATCTCTGGCACTTGATCGCAGACGGTTCCTCGCTTTTCTGAGCGTTTTCCTGCTAACGCTCTGCGCCTCTTCCGGGCTCAGCGCACGGGCGCGTCAGCAGGTCGCTAATTCTGGGGGTTAACCGGGGAGAGCTGCACGGCCGGCTGGAATTAGAAAGCTTTGTTAAAGAAGTGCGGAAAGGAACAGAGGGCTTTTGTTTTTCTGATTAGAACGTTGAACAGCTCCAAGGGATTTCCTCATTATGACTGGTAGAAACGATGGTTATAATATATAGCGCACTTTTACGCATTCAGTGTAAGCATATCAAACGTGACATTTTAAAAAATCTGTGATAAGAAGACATCGCAAACTTTTGCCGTCACCGACATGGTAAAGCAGTCATTTCCACATTACCGTGCTCCTGAACAGATCCTACACTTGTCGAAGGCTGATAAAGCAAACTCTTCAATGACTTCTGTTTTTTTTATCACTCAAATATATGCTGCATGATTTTGTGTTAATTATTGACGTGACAACCGTCTATACTCGTACTCTGTTGCATTTAATAAGACATATCACATGGGCCTGTTTCGAATCACGGCTTGGAGTAGAATGGCCGCCTGTGCATAAATGAACCGCGCGGAGATCTCCATTTCCCGACAGTTTCGCAATGACTGATTAACATCGTTCTTTAAGATGTCTGTATAATGTTAGCTGCAGAGCTGAAACTGATCTCTGCGTTGTCTGCAGAGCTCCGATGTATCATTTGAGTCCCATCAAATATGTGTAGTTTACGTTCGCTTCTGTAAGATCAAATAATATTTACGAGGCAAGATAATACTGGGAAATGTCAATTTGATTTTTGGATTTCTTTTTTTTTTAATCCTGGCGTTTATTGTATTATAGTTAGGCCTGTATCTCCGTTCTCAGTGCACACAGTCATTCTGAATCCTCAACCCAGTTCAGTCAGATATGACCCGTCTCCCCAAATTTTAGCCAGAAAGAATTTTTATATTATGTTTTATTTTACACCTTTACAACTACACCTTATGATGCACCACAGAGCATAACCCTGTCTCTTGAATTTCGCAACTGCCGTTTGAGCGCGTACATAGCTGGAGTGAAAGTCATTATCAACCATATGGCATGCATTTCACAATCTGCGTGCTCGCCTAGATGTGGGAATTTCTACAGCGCTGCTGGCTTCGTTTTACCCACTAAAACCAGTGTATTCCCGTAAGCTATACCAAACCAAACGCGAGGTGACGGCGAACCGCATCTCCAGACCAACCACAAACCAAAATCATACGTCACTGGACCAGTGTCTGAATTACTGCTGTTTCGTACCGATGGTTAGCACACTGTTTAATGATTCGTTCCAGTTGTTACTTTTGAGTTATTAATTGGGATAAGGATAGGAATTCATTGAGATGCAGGCTATTTAAACTATTCTAGTAGGCTACATTTAATGACCAACTCGTGCGTGTCGTAGAGGAGAGGTGGTGTTTGCGCACATACACTTAATACGAGTTTCTTTTTAGCAAAATGTGCGTCATATGAATCGGATGTCCTTGTGTTTTAAGTCAGATTACCCAAGTCTCAATAAGCATTTTTGGGCTATTTATGTCGCCGCTGACAAACAGATCTTTTTCTTAGGGATTAAGAGAGTATCATTGTGTTCTACAGTCTATCGGAGATGTAGCCTACACAACTGTGACAGCGCAGAAAATTTGACCTTAACACCTTTCCTCCAAACGCGAATTCCTTTGTTCCTAAATCATTGGCCGACGTCCATTTCTTATCTAACTCTGTACTGACTGTGGCTAGCTAACCTCCTTACACATCTAGCTTCTCACCGTTTGATCAACGAATCTCCGAAAATATATAATTTTATCTGATGTAACAAGAAACAGATAAAAATACACTAAGCGAAATTAAGCCCATTAAGCCGATTTAATTTGGCTTGGAGTGTTTGATGACATTCACATGTTTCCCTTAATCGCTGCTGGCCAGGCGAGGGCGCTCTTCTGGGCGCACCGGAGAAGCGTGCAAACATGGCGCCACGGCGGACATCCAAGATGCTGTCTCCTCTTCGCTTTACAGTATACCTGCTATTATGCGCGGCTCCTGGCGCTTTTTCATCCACTCTTTGGCTTCACAGAGACCAGCGTTTCGTGCTCCCGCAGGACAGGGGTTTTTCGTGGATCAGTGCTAACGACGGGCAGCTTGGTGTGGAGACGCGCAGATCAGGGCTGTTTGGAGGCAGTGAGCGCGGAGCAGCTTCAGCGACGCATCAGCATCGCGATCGCAGAAGCGCTGCGGAATCGCCGCTGCCCAAGGTGTACGGAAAGGTAAACCCGGGGCGCAGTGTCAGTACTGGCCAGGAGTGCCACAGGAAAGGAGTGAAAAATGGTTAAAAACGTTAATGTAAGACAAACAATCGGACGGAGGTGTACTGCTCCTATAGCGGGGAGGAGAAACTCTGCTTTGCTCCTGCACTTTTTGGCCAACAAATAGCCCTGTTGGTGCTGCAGATAGAAAACTGTCAGACAGCTAACCGCCTCTTTAGCTAACCCGTTATCTCAACATGATATCCTCATCTTGTATACACTGTCAGATATGTGTCATAATGAAGAGGTCTTGCTAACAATCAGAGATTTAAAAAGAGCAGCTACCTACCTATCTGGATTTGTTTGCGATTAGGAAACTAACCAGGTAACTACCAAGGCTATGGAGAAACTCGTAGCAATGGTAAACAAGTTAGTTATAGTGTTAACGTTATAAATCACTGCATATCAAGATGTTTCGGTTGTTGATTGTCAAGTAATGCTGTTTAATTATATCTTCTACCTATCTTACTACAATTTGAAGAAAATGTAAAATTTTGGGAATCTCACATGCAATCTGAATTACATGTTAAAATAAGAAATACAGTAGAATTTACGAAATTGTTGCGCCTCGACTCAGAATGACAGCCACTCAGTCTGCACGTTCTGTTGAATGTCTTCACGTTTTAAACGCCAGTATCCAAGCATTGCTCATGCAAGGAAATATGCGTAGGTAATCTTAACCACAACAGTAAAAATGTCGTACAGGGATCTATGAATTTTAGGCTTGTTGCTACTCAGAATGATCTCGCTAGCGCAAGCTAATCTGGAGTTCACCTTCGGTCAAGTTCGTTCCTGAGCGTCACCTTCTTTGATGTGGCAGTTTCATCGTTATAAGTTGAATATTTACGCGAACGAATCGGCGCTGACCGTGTAAACAGATTTGCAGGTGTTTTTCACCTAATTTAACTTGATATGTGTCAATAGTTAGCATAAGTATTTACTAACACTGTAGCATTCAGTCCTAATACGCCTTGGGAGACCCGAGTTTCACAACACAGTTCCAGTAAGGCTTGCGTCTGAGTTCCTGTCATAGTCTGTTTACTTCTTTACTCACCATCTCTGTACTTAAGACCATGGAATGTAGCAAAATGTCTTAGTTTTCTATTATTTATTCATTGAACTTCATACAAATCTGTTGCGTTTTTTCCGCTAAAGGTCATGGTTTGTCGAAGGTAACTGGCAACATATTTTACAACACTGTATGAACATACCGTTCTATCTTTGTTTTGTTTGGTTTGTTACAGTGTTTTTATAGTTAGTGTCATGCACCAAAAATGTCACCTTGCAATACTTTTATTAATGTTTTTTTTTCAGACTATGGAGGCAAAAATAAATAAACACAATGATAATCGAGCGCTTACAAAATAGTATCGTCGAGCTTAGATGTGCAAAGCATAGTATTTTGAATTGTTCGTGTCTACCTAATTTCAGTCAGACCGATAATATGTGTTGGCTTAACAGTTGTATAAAATCTCAAAAGGAACAACCCAGAGCTCTAGGTTTCGTGGCCATGTTCAGCCGAATATGGCCAAAATAGACATTATAATTGACTATCAGCGGTGAATTAAGCCCGAAAAGGCCCATGACACTGCTCTGGACTAAATACACGGTCACAGCCCGTGTCTTGGCCGCGGTTGCAGTTGGCACTGTTCCGGTTTTTTGTCTTGGCGGAGCTGTATGTGAAAGCTCTGCGTGCGTCTTTGAGAGCGGCTTGTTTTTGACCTCCGTCCTACTGATACGGTCTGCACATCAGAGAGCAGCGAGTCCAAAACTGTGGATCAGTACCCGCTGAGACGTCATTAATGCAAATCAACAAAAAACAAACAAGAAACACATGCTGTGTGATGTTCACTGCACATTCTCACTAATCGAACTAATCACTGCCTTGGCGAGTGTAATGTAGCGCGATTATATTAAACAGGAGGTTTAATAACAAGAACAGGTCATTCAGTGTAAATAGCCTCATTAATCTGCTGATAGTTTAGAGGGTGTCTAGGACTGTGTCAGACTTGGTGTTGAACCCTCTTACTGGTCTCTCCTCTCACTGTGGGTTCTACAGGACCCTGACTCCTACAGGTCATGCTGACATTTTGTCTATTCAGAAAAAATGTTTTTATTCCATATCTGACCAGATGTTAAGATGCATAAGAAACCCCATTCACTCATTCTTTGGCCTGGGATGTTTGGGGGAACCCGGTCATGGAGCCCTGTCCTTCAGCAGGGCCGGGGTCAGATCTGATCCACAGCCCGGTGAGGAGATCGTTCCCACTGAACGGCATGGAGGTTCCTTTTTGAGATGTGAGTGTTCTACCTCAGGGTGCGATCTGGATGGGACTGAGGAGAAAGGGTTAGTATAGGATGACTCAGTCAGGCTTAATTTATATAGTTTCTCTGCTTGGCATGTCGGCACACTGCCCTGGGCATGTGTATGTTGCGGGCTGTTCATAAAGCAATCTGCGATCAGCCTCACGACTGAGTGACTTTCAGCCTCACGACTGAGTGACTTTGACTGAGTGACTTTGAAAGCAGCAGCGAGGTGTGTGGTACCTGTAACTTTGCTGCTGGCTGAGTGCAGAGGTGTGTGTGTGTGTGTTTGTGTGTTTGTGTGTGTGTGTGTGTGTGTGTGTGTTTGTGTGTTTATGCATCTAGTTATGCACTATGTGTGTAGTGGTTTTGCTTGGTCATTTTAAGTAAAAAAAAAAAAGTCTTTCATTTTGCTATTGAAAGTGAAGGTCTAACAGTTCAGTCTGGGTTCATATCCCGGCTGTGCTAGATCAGGACCCCAGTGTGTGTGTGTGTTTGTGTGAGGAGGCGCTTTGGTTTCACTGGTTTGAGAGCAGTTAAACCCTGTGTGGACAGCACTGAAAGCTCTTTGCTGGCTGGATGTTCCCGAGTGGCTGGTTTCTCTCACATATAAGAGCAGCCATAGGGGATGGAGCCACTGGTTCCTCTGGCTTCTCTTCCATGCTGCTGTCTGTAATGTGATGTAATGTAATGTAATGTAACGTCTGGCTCCCATGCAGAAGCAGCTGCAGGAATCGGAGGGGCCGGTTTCTCTCGCAGGTGCGAGCAGCCGTAGGGAGCTGAGTGTGGGAAGACCCCATGCGGAGCTGTGATCCTCATGGAGATGCAGCTGCTCCTCTCCGTGCCCCTGAGGTCTGCAGGAATCCTACAGGCCCTTTAAAAGCATGTTCCTCCATCCACCGCTGTCTGCAGTGTGTGTGTGTGTGTGTGTGTGTGGGGGGTGTCCGGATGGTCCCCAATGTACTGTGGAGCAGTGCTCAGGGCTGACTGAAAGGGGAGTTTGCAGTATAGGCCAGGGGCAGGAAGGTTGGGACACCTGTATTTAGTCTTTTCACAGGCCTCTGAGCTGGTGTTTGGTACGGGCAGGCCCTGTACCTCTGTGTTTTCCCTGTGTTTTGGAAAATGCGTCTGTGAGTGAGGGCTGTGAAGTCCATGCTGACTGAGAGCACTTAGTAATCTGGCCTCGTTTTCCTGGGATTCAGCCTTAGGTTTTAAATGGGCTAAAAGCAGGAGTGTATCAATATTTAACCGATCCTGCTGAGAGGACAGTCTCCTAAATCAGTAAAGACAACTGGCCCCCAGTCGGGCTTAAAATAACGGAATGAACTAAGAGACCGGAACAAACACAAACGTGAACACACACAAATGCGAACACGCAATCACACATGCACACAGGCACACATACAGACACGTAAAGTACAGACACACACACACACAATCTCTCTCCTCCTCTGTTCCACACCAACCCCAGCTCCGGATCTAAAGTAAGCTGGGTACAGTGAACACCAGAAGCATGGCCTTCATGTCTGTGCTTACTGGACTGGTCTATGGGGGCAAGCTCATTAAAAACAGCTGTGGTAGTCTGGGCCTGCTCTTGTAATGAAACTGGAGTTTCAGCCTCCATCAGTTAAAGAAGCTCAGGGAGGTCTGAGCAGCTAATGCATCTTTAAACACATCCCAGCTTCACAGCCGTCGGTTTGAAAAGGCGCTGCTCAGACTGTGTAACTCTGAGATCAGTGTGTCTGTACAGTGACTGCGCTAAACTGCTACTGCAGCTCCCTGCTGCTGCCCTCCCTGGATGTCACACCTCTGCAGCTTATGCAGAATCCTGCTCCATCGCTCCACAATGTCCCCAGGTTCTCCCGTGTCTCATCCTGCCTGCTCTCCCCTCACTGGCCGCTGGTGTTAGCCGCTGAGCGGTGGGGGGAATTCTGCCCTCTCAGCTTCGGCGGGTCACCTGACCCTGACACAGCGGCCAGGCCACTGTGCTCGGCTTCCTCAGGATGAGACCCACCTCTTCAGGCTACACCTCACCCCCCCATCAGAGCGTAATCTTCTGCCCCTCTTAAGTACAATTATACATGTGGAGGTATGTTTTTGAGTTTTATTTAATGGTATGTGGAGGTTTAATTGCATGAGTGCAGTATTTGTTAGTATTATATTTGGAATGACAAGTTCCTTTAGTTGTACATACTGTTTTGCACTTACATGCCAATCTAGGCGGGCATTTGTGATCTCAGCACTATGTTTAGCACTGACACTGGATCATGTGTGGTTCCCTGTTTGTGCTTTTCATGCCACTTTATTAGATGTGCTGTGTAAATTGCTCAGGGTAGGAGTGCCAGCAGAGTGGCTGTAATGTAATGTAACGGGTGACTGAACAGGCATTAGGTGTGTTCCAGCCTTGATTTACAGTTAGGAGGGCATCCAGGCAAATTTAACAGAACATGTCTGTTTGCCCTGCTAATGATGACACATCTTACTGCTGAAAGGACAGTGCATGTGTCCTTTCCAAATGTGCCAGTTTAAATAAACCACTGCAGAGCTGGGTGGCAGTTTGTGCCTCTTTTTTCACAGCTCATAAGTGGCTCTCTGTTAGGAACACTCAGTCTCTGGAAAGTTCTGGACATTTCAGGGACTTGCTTTGTCACCAGTTGCTGAATGTGGTCTGGTACCTAATGTACTTGGGTGTAATGCGACTCTCACTTTAGTGAAGTGAAATGGGTTTTTACACAAATCTGACCATGTATCAGTGTGTAAAACCCACCAGCAAACACACAAACACACATACACACACACAGTCTGCAGGGATTTTGTTTTGAAGAGTTGTTACTCTGGACTGGAGCCATATCAACTACTGCTATTTGGTGTGTTGGCTTCCTTTGATAATTTCCTTTACACTGTCTGGCGCTGCCCTACGTCCCACACTCAGTGTTTGAGGGTTTAGTATTCATGTTGATTTTGGTCTTGGTGCACCTTCTGTGTCTCTCTGTGTTACTCCATCTCTCTCTCACACACACACACACACGCACACACACACACTCACACACACACACACACACACACACACACACACACACACACACACACACACACACACACACACACAGATGAAGCCAGATGATGGCAGCCTTTGATGTGAGCAGTGATCAGATCACCTGGCAGGTGGGCAGTGAGCTGCGTGTCAGGCGGTCTCGGTGCGGTTTGGTGCCGTCCTGGCAGAGACTGGCACTCTGCCACTGTCTCTGTTCGTGTCTGCGGCTCTGCCCGCATGCCCGTGATTGGAGGAGATGGCTCTGTAACTGGGAACAGCCAATCAGAAAGTGCATTGCTGAAGGGTGCAGTCTGGCCCCACCATGCGCCTGCATTCCTAAAGATGTTTAACCCCTTCAGTGCTGTCTCTGGAGCTGCAGCAGGCAGACAGATTGTGTGTGCATGTACGTGTGCATGTGTGTGTGCGTGCGGGTACATATGTGTGTGTGCGTGTGTGTGCGTGCGTGTGTGTGCGTGCATACGTGTGCGCGTGTGTGTGCGTGCGTGTGTGTGCGTGCGTGTGTGCGTGCATACGTGTGCTGTGTGTGTGCGTGCGTGTGTGTGCGTGTGTGCGTGCGTGCGTGTGTGTGTGTGCCTGTGTACACAAACTCACTAAGAGGTTTAATGATGTGCTGTGAGTTGAGATGACATCTACCATAGGCAGTTTCCATGGGAACAGTTTAACCTCAGCAGAAGCTGTTTGTGGATAGGGCTGGATCCACCTTTGTCATGGTTTGTGTCAGACAGTGAGGGTAAGATGGACAGTGATTGAGTCTGTACCCCTCTGTGTCTGGCAGAATATTCCATCATAACCATAATGATAAAATTGAATCATAACTCCGGCCTCTCTCTTTGTGCATGCTGTCTGGGCTGTCCTGAGGCCTCTAATTCTGTTGTGTTCTTACAGCAGCTTCCCCAAGGACAGATCATGTGGCCTGCAGCCTCGCTGTTTGTGAGAGCTTTGATCTGGGGGTCCAGTTCTTTAAATGTTATCCTAATGAAAACACTTGTGTAGGATTGAGAGGCTAAAGTGTTGCTTTTGCAGACACTGGTCACATCTGAGACTGTTTGCTGCAGATTCTCTGTTCCAGGGAGACAGAGCTTCCATCTCCGCTGCTGGGTGTTTACTGAAGCAAACTCAGGGCCTGCTGAGAGGTGCAGCAGCTGTGCCCCTTTGGGGAATGGAACCTGCAACCACTGGTTCCATTTGCCTCCGCCTCCTGCATGTTCCTCTGCCAGAATTTAAAGTGCTTCAGAGCAGAAGCAGAGCAGAAAGCAGTGGACATGTGGGTTAACTGGTCCGTGCAGGAGTCCTCTGGATCACCCCGTTGCAGTAAAGCGGCCTGCACCTCTTATAGTGTGCCTCTAGGGGGTGTGTGCCATAGGGGGCAGTGTAGCCACACCCACCCTTACTCTCAGCCAATCAGGGTCCTCTCCCTTCCTATCTGTCTGGAGGAGGCGCTGTGATAACCAAGAGCAGCAGTGTACCAGTTATCATGTAATTACCAATCTCTGCTGCACTGGGAGGGAGTGAACACTTGGTGACGAATTGAAACAGGGGTCGCTCTTGCCCAAATGCTGCCTTTTCATTGGCTGTCCTCGCACTCAGACATAGAGCTCTCCATCCCAGCCCAAACGGCCAGGGGGGAGAGATCTCAGAGGAGAAAGAGAAGCTGCAAATGCACTGTGAAGCCACAGTCTTCCCCCTTTGAATAATGTGTAAAGAAGCAGGTTCACAGGGATCGTTTCCTGTTTCAGCCAGTGCTACAGCAGTGAAGCCCTGAGAGATGCCTGGCGTTGCGGCCACAGGGCAGTGGTGCAGCAGGGCTGTGATTGGCCGGATGAAACGGCATGCAGGGGGAGCAGAACCCCCCTGCTGCAGAGGTGATGTCATTGGTTCAGTCCTCCCAGCAGTCACATGACCTGTCCCATCCTGCCGCTGCTGAATAATGCATGAGGACACACCAGGGGAGTGTAAACACTCACCTCCCCTTGCTCGCCCCGCTCGGCCCGCTCGCCCCTCTCAGGAGAGACGCCACGGGAAAGTGACGTTCGTTTCGCTTGTTTTTCCACCTGGGGGGGGTGGGGTGGGTAGGAGGAGAGCCAGCGTGTTTCGGCACTTTGTGGAACAGAGGCACCTGCACAGTGGCTGAGCTGAGGCCTAATGAAGGAGAGAGAGAAAAAGAGAGAGCAGAGGGAGAAAGTGCTGGCGAGAGAGAGAGAAAGAGAGAGCGAGAGCGAGAGACAGAAAGAGAGAGAGAGAGAGAGAGAGAGAGAGAGAGAGAGAGAGAGAAAGTGTTGGCGAGAACGGCGCACTCATGACCGTACTGTTGCTGGCTGCTGTGGGTATGCAGTGTTGACTCACCATGAATTGGTGTTAATTAAAACAACATGCAGAACATCTTTCAGATCAGCCCTCCTAACAACACTGTCACACAACAGCCTGCATTGTACTAAACAAGGGTGGAACTTATTAAAGGTGCACTGAGTACCTGGGGGATAAATGTAGACAAAAAGTCATCTGAAGTTGTCATTTCTGTCAGTTTATATTGCAGTTTATATTGTTTATAGTGTTTATAGCAGTCTGTACATTACATGCATGAACACTCCCCAGGACAGCACTCCAGCACTGAACAGCAAAGCTGTGCTAACGGGCCCTAAGGCGAGATGATGGGACTCTGAACTTCGAGAGGCTCTGTAACGGAGGTGAAGGGTGTTTGCAGTTTTTGGACAGAGAGTATCAGAGTGTGCAGACAGAGACTACAGTCAGGCTGTCTGTGGTAACGCGTGGCAGAACCTTCCAGAACATGTTAACCTTTTCATAAAACTGATTCCTGGCCATTCGTCCAGGCCTGTCTTCTGAAGGGGGCTAGAATGCAGCTGGGATCAGGAGGGGTGGATTTCCGCCATTTCATTCATAACCAGCCTCACCCCAGCAGGCCTCAGACCAGCCTCTCTCTGCATGCTCTCTCCCTGACGCACATCGCTCATGTTTTGAGCGGATTGTTTTGAGTTTTACTGCCGCCCCTGCAGCAGGACTGGGGGAGGGGCCAGCGGTGAGAGGCACCTGGAGCTCCTGCTTTTACACCCTGTACCCTTCAGCCTCACACACACAAACACATTATGGGCTCAGACAAAGAAAAGTGTACAGTGCTTTTCCAGGCTCATGCTCTGTCAGGAGTCTCAGGTCCTAGCCTCTGCTCTTAGGTGTGTGTGTGTGAGAGGTGTGTGTGTGAAAGGTGTGTGTGTGTGTGTGTGAGAGGTATGTGTTTGTGTGAGGTGTGTGTGTGTTTGTGTGAGGTGTGTGTGTGTGTGTGTGTGTGTGTGTGTGTGTGTGAGAGAGGTGTGTGTGTGTGTGTGTGTGTGAGAGAGGTTGTGTGTGTGTGTGTGTGTGTGTGTGTGTGAGAGAGGTGTGTGTGTGTGTGTGTGTTTGTGTGTGTGTGTGTGTGTGTGTGTGTGAGAGAGGTGTGTGTGTGTGTGTGTGAGAGAGTGTGTGTGTGTGTGTGTGTGTGTGTGAGAGAGTGTGTGTGTGTGTGTGTGTGTGTGTGTGTGTGTGTGTGAGAGAGGTGTGTGTCCCGGCACGTCGTGCTCCAGGTGGGGGTGATGGTGAGGGAGATAAGGAGCTGCAGAGGTGCTCGTCCCGGCAGCCAGGCGTTTAGGGGCTGGAGCTGGAGCCGGGATGGAGAGTGAGGGAGTGTGAGGGGAAGCAGAGCGCAGGGTTCTGGACGGCCTCCCTGTGTCTGGCTGCTGCAGGATCACTTCCAGCCTGTCAGACGCTATCAGCGCACTTACGCTTACGCACCTCAGCGCAGAGGAATGCCGTGTGTGAGAGTGCCTGGGACTGCCAGGGTGCTGCGGTCCTGCGCTCGTACGCCCCAGATCCGCCCCCCCCGAGTCACCACCCCCCCCGACGCTGCAGTGACAGATCTGAGTGACAGGACTCGCTGTCCCTGTGTCAGTGTGGCTGTGAGATGTCTGTCCCAGCGTGGGGTGGCTCTGGGCCTTGTGATTTGTCCTGCTGACCGGCTAACTCAGCCCTCTTAGAGGGTAAAGAATATGAAGGTCTCATACTGGCAAGTCTTATCAAATAAAGAATGTGTTTATTTATGGTTTCTCTGTGTTTGAAAAGCAGGTCCTGTTGTTTGTTTGAGCAAGTGTGTGCACGTGTGTGTGCGTGTATGTGTGTGTTTGTGTGAGCCTGTGTGTGTGTGTGTGTGTGTGTGTGTGTGTGTGTGTGTGTGTGTGTGTGTGTGTGTGTGTGTGTTTGTTGAACTATGCGCTGTCTTTGCACATTGACTCAGTACATTAGTACCGAAATGGTTTACGTGGAATTTGAATCGGATTTGTGTCAACAAAAGTTCGCTGTTGAATTTGTTCCTTTGTTTTCAGAAAATCAGATTTTTGAATATTGGGGCTGTGGAGGCTTAAATATTGGCCGCGTGTAATAGGATTTCACCTCTCTGTAGCTGACAGCATCCAGATGAGATCCTCTCTCACCTGTAGATGAGGAAGATCCCTCCATCATTCACAGAGGTTTTATCCTCACAGAATCAGAATTCTCTTTATTTAGCTGTGTCATTATACTGCATTGGCACTTTGCAGAGGGAGGCCTCTGAGAAGACCTTTCCCTCTGTAACACTGGCAGCATTTCCCCCTGTAACACAGACAGCTCTTCTCTGAGGAAGGCTAGCCTTGCTTTCCCTTTCAGGTAGCACTCTTTAGGTGGGTGCGGAGACTCAGGTGTGCGGTGGGTGCTGAGACTCAGGTGTGTGGTGGGTGCTGAGACTCAGGTGTGTGGTGGGTGCTGAGACTCAGGTGTGTGGGAGAAACGCAGCGATGCTGGGAGCCAGGCACTGTGCCAGGAGCTCTCCCTTCATACAGGATTCCACTGGGGGTTTAGTGGACCCTACAAAGTACGTCAAAGCTCTGTTCCCCTGAAAAGCCAGAAAGCAGAGAAAGCAGGCCTTTGTGTGCACAGATGAATGCGGTCATTAACAGCGCTGGGGTAAGAAGACGATTTACAGTGGCACAGCTGGCACAGAGTGCCGGAGAGGCTGCCCTGCTGCAGGAGAGAGGCAGTCTGTTTGTTTACTTGTTTCCCTGCTCTGTGGTGCCAGTGGCGGCTGAAGAGCAGACAGGAAGTGGAGGAGTGAGGGGAGGGGGGAGCGGTTTGGACAGCAGCAGCATTTAAATGCGGAGCTCTGGCTGTGGCTGGGACAGCGGGGGATTGGACTGAGGCGGGATACCTGCCTGCCTGACGGTGGGGGCGGAGCTCTGGCCCTGGCTGGGAGGCGGAGTGTAGGACGCACTGTCAGGGAGCACCCCTAGAACTGCTCAAAACAGCCATGAGTGTGGAAGCTCTGTCCCATCCACACACCTGCGGTCCTTTAACACTGGCAGGTAGCGTTACCCCAGGGCTGCAGAGTGCCCTGCTTTCTGCTGGGATGTGGCGGAGATGCAATGATTTTAGTTGCTGTGTTTGCTGAGCCATTGAGAGGTTTAAATGCTCAGGTTAATAAGAGCAGCCCTCGCTGCGTTGCTTCTGCTGGGGACAGAGGCTGTGTTGTATGTGCTGGGTAGGGACCAAAGCTGCGTTTTTTGTGTTGTGTGTGTTGGGGAGGGACAGAGCCTGTGTTTTGTGTTTGGGAGGGACAGAGCCTGTGTTTTTGTGTTTGGGAGGGACAGAGCCTGTGTTTTGTGTTTGGGAGGGACAGAGGCTGTGTTGTATGTGTTGGGGAGGGACAGAGGCTGTGTTGTATGTGTTGGGGAAGGACAGAGGCTGTGTTTTTGTGTTGAGGAGGGACAGAGGCTGTGTTGTATGTGTTTGGGAGGGACAGAGGCTGTTTGCTGTACCTGTGTTCTCTGGTCTTTGCAGGCGAACCTGAATGACTCTCATAACCAGATGGTGGTGCACTGGGCGGGAGAGAAGAGCAACGTGATCGTGGCGCTGGCCAGAGACGGCGCGGGCGTGTCCAGCTCCAGGGCCAGCTCGGTGAGGAGGCCCGGCCAGCCCGAACCCTGCCCGAACCCTTCCCGAACCCTTCCCAAACGCTTCCCAAACACTGCCTAAACACTGCCCAAACGCTGCCTAAACCCCACCCAAACCCTGCCAAAACACTGCCCAAACCCTGCCAAAACACTGCCCAAACCCTCTTATCTCATTTTCCCAGCATACTTTGCTACACACAGCATTTGGTTCAGTTGGTTTACATCTCTCCTAAGGTCAACGCTCCTCTTGAGCTGGGAATGCAAGTGACTGATAACAAATCAGACTAGAAAAGAAATCGTGGTCTACATTTTAACATCTTGCATATCTGCAGAATGTAGCCTTTCCTCACCAAGCTAGCTGATCAACCAGATAGCTAACAGTGCCTTACACCTTTAAATGGGGGGTTTAATTTTGGTTTTTGTTGTTTTGGGTTCTGATGTTCCTGTTAGATGAGGGGTTTGGAGTCTTGTTAATTTATTTATTCAAAAAAAAAAACCTGCATCAATGCAATCAAACAGAGGATGTGTCTCTTTCTGTGGATTTGTGTGTTTCTGTAAATTATTGACAGAAAGTTGCGTTCTTACCTCGTTGAGCTCCTAAGTGACTGTCATGTCCTGACTGACCATCTGTCTTTCCCTTGTCAGGTCTATGTGTCGTATGACTACGGCACCACCTTCATGACCATCTCGGACCAGTTCCAGCTGCCCCCGAAGTCGAAGGCAAAGCAGGCTATAGCCCAGTTCTACCACAGTCCAGCCGACAACAAGAGGGTCAGTCTGTGAACAGGACCTACTCATTTGTAGTGCGAGTCACTTGGATGCAAAAAGAGTGAAAAGCACAATTCCTGCTCTTCCATACGATTGGTGAAAGGGCTGTTGATTCTCATTCTTAGACTGGTTAAGCCCTCTGTTCAGGTCCTCACGTTGCTGCCCTGTTCTGGTTGGTGGTAAAAATGGAATATGGTTTTTGCATTTGTAGCTATCTGTTTGTGTGTTTGTGTTTGATATCACATATCAGTATGTATGTGGTGTGGAGTCATACTGATGGATAAGGCTTCAGTTTTTCTTAACACAGTCCGCTCTCTGTTTCAGTCTTGGTGGCTGTTATTTCTAACCTCTGTCTCTCTCCCTCCCATCCTCCCTGCAGTACATATTCGCAGACACCACTAATAACCACCTGTGGAACACCTTCGACTTCTGCAAGACCGTCCAGGGCTTCTCTGTTCCCTTCAAACCCACAGACCTCCTGCTGCACAGCACAAGACCCAATCTGCTACTGGGCTACGACAGCTCTCACGCCAACAAAAAGGTACACAGCTCTCATACAGACACAGCTCTCACACAGACACAGCTCTCACACAGACACAGCTCTCACACAGCTGTCACACAGACACAGCTCTCACACAGACAGCTCTCACACAGACACAGCTCTCACACAGCTCTCACACAGACACAGCTCTCACACAGACACAGCTCTCACACAGCTCTCACACAGACACAGTTCTCACACAGACACAGCTCTCACACAGCTGTCACACAGACACAGCTCTCACACAGACAGCTCTCACACAGACACAGCTCTCACACAGCTCTCACACAGACACAGCTCTCACACAGCTGTCACACAGACACAGCTCTCACACAGACACAGCTCTCACACAGACACAGCTCTCACACAGCTGTCACACAGACACAGCTCTCACACAGACACAGCTCTCACACAGCTGTCACACAGACACAGCTCTCACACAGACACAGCTCTCACACAGACACAGCTCTCCCAGCAAACAGGTGCACTGCCTCAGGGAGTCACTACCTGCATGTGTGTATTGTGTGCTTATGGGTGGGTGTACTGGTGCTTGTATGCATGTGTGTGTGTGTCAGTGGGTGTGCTTGTGAGTTAATATTAACATTCTCCTCCTTTCTGCAGCTCTGGAAATCAGACGACTTTGGTGAGACGTGGGTTTTGATTCAAGAACATGTCAAGTCGTACTTTTGGTAAGATTTATATTAAAATTTATGTTTAAGAAACCATGAGATGATGATAGACAGGGAGTGGTTGCATGGCTTGTTGTGAGATGGGCTGTGTCCTGCAGGGAGAGAGGGCATGTCCTGCAGGGAGAGAGGGTGGGTCTTGCAGAAAGAGGGGTGTGCCCTGCAGGGAGAGGGGTGTGTCCTGCAGAAAGAGGGGGTGTGTCCTGCAGGGAGAGGGGTGTGCCCTGCAGAAAGAGGGGGAGTGTCCTTGGTGATGGTGCTGGTCTCTCGGGGTGGGATCAGGGTCACGGGGGGATTGGGGCTGGAAAGTTATCACTGTGAGTTCAGCCTGCCCTGTGCTCTGACGGACAGCCAGTAAGTGTAGAGAAGCGTATAGCCTGCCCTGGTCACACTGAGGCGAACAGCCTGGACTGATTCAGAGGGGCGTCCCGCGCCTGCCCTGGCAGTGAGCAGTGTGCCGGGCCTGCCGTGTGCGCTGAACCAGGGCCTGTAGCAGCAAGCAGTGCACAGGGAGGAGCAGAGCGTGCTGGCATTTCTGCAGACCGGGCTGTGGTAAACCTGGGATTCGCGTTCTCTCCTCCGCCGTCCCGTGGAATGTTCCCCTTTAATCCCCGGGGGAGCCGCGGGCTGTGATAAACCTGGGATTCACGTTCTCTCCTCCGCCGTCCCGTGGAATATTCCCCTCTAATCCCTGGGTGAGCCCCGGTGCGGATTGGTGCTGCAAATCTTGTTAAGAGGACTGTAATCCCTTGGGTTTTGTGTAGCTCACACCCTGCTGCTAAAACGATTTTCCTCCTGGTTAGAAATTGGAGACAGATACAGTGTCTTATTCACGCGTTCCCACAGCCTAACCCCCTGCTAGGAGCATGAAGAGCTACATGTGAGCTACATCAGAACCAGAGCTTCAGTAGTTTTAGCCTAACAGCATAGCTGGGTCATACCACACTGCTGCTTCCTATCACAGCTGTGCTCTGTCTCCAGGGTGGAGGTTTGGCTAGCTGCTTCCTATCAGAGCTGTGCTCTGTCTCCAGGCTGGACGTTCAGCTTGCTCTCTTCAGGTTTCTCTGCACCTCCTCCTGCCTCTGACTCATGGTTCTGGGAACTCCTGAGCCCTCCCCTGTTCTGCAGTTATCAGGAACACTCCAGGAGATTTTGGAGGTCATGAAGGCAGGTGCACAGGACGAAGGGAGGGGTTCTTAACCTCTGTGTATCCTCTCTGTAGGTCCCTCTCTGTCTGTTATATGTGTGTCTGTGAGGCCCTGGCTGTGGGCTCAGTGTCTCACCAAATGGGTACAGCACCCTGTGTGTTTCACCTGAGGTTTGAACCTGCAACTTTCTGGTTTCTCAGGGGTGTGGAGCCGTACGACCCCCCCACCATGGTGCTGGTGCAGAGGCACGAGCCGCAGGGCGTGTCCAGCGTCCTGAGCAGCACAGACTTCTTCCAGAGCGAGCAGAACCGCCGTGTTCTGCTGGAGCGGGTCGACAGCTTCCAGCTGCGGGACAAGTACATGTTCGCCACGCGCACCACGGTGAGTTTGGCCGAATCACGCCCCCTCCGCCACCCCTTCCGCCGCCCCCCGAGCCTCTCACAGCTCCCCCTTCCTCAGGGCCGCGCCCTGGCTCTGAGCCAGTACATTTTCTTTAGGGTATTCACAAGATAAAAAGGCTAATCGTCTTGTCCTGGTGTTTTTGATGATTAGAGTTGCCTTTTTAGTAACCTGCAAATAACACCCTGTTAGAGGGGTGTTGACCTGTGGGGACCCGTTGGGTTTTCATTGTTATGTGTTAACCGGCTTTGACCCTTGGTGGATGGATGCTGTATGACAGTGAGTGAGTGGGAGAGCAGACTCCTGTCCCTGTGATGGGTGATGGATGGTGGATGTTGATGGGGAGGTGGGGTGTTGGGGTGTCCTGGCAGGGTGTGGCACCGCTGGGGTGTTGGGAAATTCCGGGATTGCCGTGTCCTGGTGTCCCGGCTTTGGGGTGTCGGGGTGTCCTGGTGTCAGGGTGTCTCAGTGTGGGGGTGTCCTGGTGTCGGGGTGTCTCCACGTCGGGGTGTCTCAGGGTGGGGGTGTCTCAGTGTGGGGGTGTCTCAGTGGTGGGATGTCTGAGTGTTGGGACGTCCTGGCGTCGGGGTGTCTCAGCGTCTGGCTGGGGATGTAAGCACGCCGCAGCGTTCTCTCTCGGTTTGTCATGCGGAGCCACGCGAGCAGCAGGCAGAGATGCTCTTATTTCATGTCCTTTTGATGCTAATTAATGCCACGCTTACGGAGGCCTGTTTAATGTGGGCAGGCAGAACGCGAGAAATCCTGCTGACAGCCGCAGAGTCCCAGAGCAGGATGAGGAACTGGACACCAAATGCTCTCCTTCAGTTTGTCCTTTCAATTAACAGCTGTTGATCTGTGTGGTTATGACTGATTAGCAGCAGAGTAATATGGCTTGCTTCTGTTGGCACACTGCAGTTGTTTTAAAACAGGGTTATATTACAGCAATTTCGAGTTTTGGTTCCTCGTCAACATTCTGTCGCACATTCATACTGAAGTAATGAGTGTTGATAAAATGGGGCTTTTCTGAAGGAAATGAAAAATCAGCGCCTCAGAAATGTCAGTGTGCAGACTAAACCCGCAGAACAGGGTTTTCTGAGTGTGCAGCTCAGCAGTGGAAGACGGCTTAGTCTGTAAAAGAACAAAAGTGAGAGTTTGAAAATGGCTGGTCTCATGGGTCCGTACCCCACAGTGGGGGCTGTCTGAGTTTGGGCGTATTGGAGGAGACCCTGTTTGTCCTGCTTTTGGCATCTTTGGGTTTAAATCTTTCCTTCCTGAACATGTCAGTCCAATAACAGCTTCCTAACTGATTGAAAGTGACCCCTTGTTGTTTTGGAAGGCCAGCTGTCATCTGTTCCTTGTTTGTATGCCTGGAGGATTTCTCTCTGGTTTTGTCGTTAATCGCAGTGAACGCAGCCTCACCCTGGTGTGTGATAAGGATCTGTGCTGTGAGTTTGACGTGGAGAGACACTGGCCATTTGTCTCTGTGTAAACAGGCTTTGACCTCAGATAACCCCATGCTGGGTACAGCATCCAAACAGGAAATGGACAAGCACAGCATAACCTCTCTGTGGAAGCTGGGTCAGACAGACGGTAATGGAGAGCACAGAGAGCACTGATCTGGGACCTGTTAGGACTGCTTTACCTGATGACCTTTGGATGAAGTGCAGCAGGTGGAGCTCTGAGTGGTCAGACCCCGGCCTCACCCCGCGGAGGGTCTCAGACTCGAGCTGCACCCCGCAGTGCAGCTGTTTACCATGCTGATAATGAAGTCATCTCTCATCCTGCTGATCTGTTCTGCTCTGCTGCCCTTTCTGCCAATAAGTTCCACTTTCTGTGCTCCGTACTCCCTCTCTCTGTCACTTTCTTTCTGTCTCTCTCTCTCTCTCTCTCTCTCCCTATCTGTCCTCTCTGTCCGTGTCTCTCTCTCTGTCTCTCTCTCTCTCTCTCTCTCTCTCACACTCCCTCTCCCTCTTGCTCTCTCCATCACTTTATCTCTTTGTCTCTCTCTTTATCGCTTTCTTTCTCTGCTCTCCCTTGTGGCTACTGAGTGGCTTCTTGTATCTTTTCCCCTGGTGCAGAATTGCAGATGAATGTTCTCATGGCAATGTTTTCCTCTGACAGTGTAGTACATTTCCCATGATTCCCCCTGTGATCTCCTTGGCTGCAGTGAAAGGAAAACTCGCTGCTGCTTCTGACAGGGTGTGAGCCTCTCTTTTTAATTTTTACCTTTGACCTTTGTTTGACCCCATGACTTGGCACCGTGTCACACAGGGGTACCCCAGGAATGATCCGAGAGCCAGAGAGTGCCCCAGGACGTGCTGGCTCAGCGCAGACGCCTCATTCTCCGTAGTCTCTCTCTGTAATAGGATTAGAGTAATGAGCCACACGCTTCCGATGCCGGCCGCTTAAGACTAATTAAAGCTCCGAAACTGAGCCCTCCTCGTGAGGGTTTTTATCCGGTAACCACACTGATCCACTCTAATAATGCAGTCCTTTCATACGCAGCGACTCACTAATAACTTTGCGGGCTGAGCAGATAGCTGGGTTACAGTCTGGCTGTGGAGGCTGATAGGAGACAGGAACAGGCAGCTTTTCGCTCCTTACTGTGGAGTTGCTCTCTAGCTGCTGGGTGGGGAGCAGGGAATCTGTTTAAAGTCATTTTACCCTCTGACTGTTTACCCATGATTCATGGGGAAAAGCACAGATGCGTTACAGGAGCGTACAGAGGGTCGCATCGAGGCGTCGGTGATTAATTAGGAGATGCAGATGAGCTGCCTCAGCTGATAAAGGAAAAGAATTTACTGAGCTTCTTTGTAGTGCTGGCTTCTTTAAAGTGAGCTCACAAAGCAAGTCAGAGCGGCGTTCATGGTCCAGGCTGAGCCCCGTGTCCCGGGTTCGAAACCTGCTTTACCAACATGGGATAAATTGGCTTCAGTGAGACAGGGCTGATCTGTGATCAGTGACTGTACAGCAGGGTCACTGCAGGCAGAGGTGGTAGCAGTGACACGGGGCTGATCTGGGATCAGTGACTGTACAGCAGGGTCACCGCAGGGCAGGAAGCAGAGAGAGGCGAGTGACGGGGTCTCACAGATGTGGCTGCGGCTGTGAGTGTAGTGACATTAATGTCCCAGTCCTGTCTGGAGCGGAGGGGACCGATCAAAGCGTCCTGGATTCCTGGAGCGTGCTGGATTCCTTCAGATCCCTCTGCAGTGTCTGTGTAACAGAGCGGGAATCAGTCTGCAGTCTCTCTTATCTCTTCTCCCATCCTGCCCACCTGCTTCCCTCCTGCCCCAGACTCGGGTCCAGACCCATCAGCTGCCCCCACAGTGGGGCTATATTTTGTATATTTATATTTTAGATTTTTCCCTCTAATCTCCCCTATTATAGGCATAGAGGAACGGATGTCATAAACCTTCTGAGAGCATTAAATAGCAAATATTTTTTGATTTTTTTGTCACTTTTTGATTGATTAGTAGATGGGATTTGCTTGCAGGGAAACCTCATATTTTTATTTAGAATCATGCAGTATCCAAGTATATAGCTGCATATTGACAGTTCAGTTAATGCTCCTTGCTAAAGGACACAACAGCAGTGCCCCTGGGCATTGACCCTGCAGCCCTCACAGGTAAGCAGTGCACCTGCAGAGTAATGTGTTGGGGGTGAGGCTGGTGTAAATGGGGTTCCCAGTGAGCCGCTCTGTAGTGCTGTGTTCCCACACACGGGTCAGTCAGCTCTCCCCTTCCCCCTCCTCCTTCCTGGAGAAAACAGACAAATTAGTGTGGTGAAAAGAGCTGAGGAGTCGGGCACAAATGGACAGCATGTTCCTGCAAACAGCAGCAGTGTGTGCAGCTCAGGAGAAAAAGCAGGAACAGGGACAGCAAAGAGAGCTCAGCACAGAGAGCTCAGCACTGAGAACTCAGCACAGAGAGCTCAGCACAGAGAGCTCAGCACAGAGAGCTCAGCACTGAGAGCTCAGCACAGAGAGCTCAGCACAGAGAGCTCAGCACTGAGAGCTCAGCACAGAGAGCTCAGCACTGAGAGCTCAGCACTGAGAACTCAGCACTGTTTCACTACAGAGAGCTCAGCACTGAGTGAATGTACAGGGTAACAGTTGACGTTTTAGACAAGGTAACTGGATGTTGCGTCTCCATGGTTACAGACCCTGCCGGGGAGCCAGGAGCCCTCGTCTGTCCAGCTGTGGGTTTCCTACAACCGCCAGCCAATGAGAGCCGCGCAATTCATGACCCGCCATCCAATCACAGTGAGTACCCCCAAACTCCCTCACATACCCCCACCTTCTACCCCATCACAGTGAGTACCCCAAACTCCCTCACATACCCCCCACCTTCTACCCCAGTCTGACCTCCTATCACAGTGAGTACCCCGAACTCCCAACACCTTCACAGTGAGCACTCCAAAGCTCCTCCCACCTGTCCTGTCTCCTGGGAGACGGCAGGAGCGCATGCAGCGCAGGTGTGGTTGGTGGCTCCGCCCTCCTGCTCCACGCCCCTGCACCTCCCTGCATTCCTGCTCCAATCAGAGCGCTCCTGGTCGTCAGGGTGAATGATGTCATTGGTTGCAGGAGTACTACATCGCAGATGCGTCGGAGGACCAGGTGTTCGTGTGCGTCAACCACAGTAATGTGACGCACCTGTACATCTCTGACATGGAGGGGCTGTCCTTCTCCCTGTCCCTGCAGAACGTGCTGTACTACAGCCCTGACGGCTCCGGCAGTGACACCCTCATCAGGTACAGCGCCCCCTGCTGACCGAGCCGCAGCAACTGCAGAACGTTCCACAGCCATTCAGCTGGTGCTGCTTCCGCGTTTTACATATGTTTACAATGCTTCCACCTTATTAATATGGTGCATTAAACACTGTGTGTGTGTGTGTGTGTGTGTGTGTGTGTGTGTGTGTGTGTGTGTGTGTGTGTGTGTGTGTGCGTGTGTGTGTGTGTGCATGTGTGTGTGCGTGCATGTGTGTGTGCGTGCATGTGTGTGTGTGTGTGTGTGTGTGTGTGTATTGGTGTGTGTGCATGTGTGTGTGTGTGTGTGTATTGGTGTGTGTGTGTGTGTGTGTGTGTGTGTGTGTGTGTGTGTGCAGGTACTTTGCCAGTGAGCCCTTTGCAGACCTGCACCGGGTGGAGGGTGTGAGGGGGGTCTTCATCGCCACGCTCATCAGCGGCTCCCGGAGCACAGACGGCATGCGCTCCGTCATCACCTTCGACAAGGGGGGCACCTGGGAGCTGCTGCCCGCCCCCGCCGCCGACAGCCTGGGCGGGGCCATGGACTGCCAGGTACGCTACCTGTCCTTACCTGGCCCTACCTGGGCCTCTGCCCCTGTCAGGAGGCCCTCAGGCCAGGCTACGTCAGACTCCCTGCTGGGTTACTGCTAATCCTGACAAATCTTACATTTCCCATTCAAACGGGATTTCAGAAGTCTGGAGAACATAAATCTGATTCGATTGGGAAGCTTGTGTGCATGACTCCTGATGACTGCAGGTCTGCAGTAGCTGTGTGCATGTGCGCATACATTCCTGCAGTAGTTTTGTGTCTGTGTGCACAGCGTGAGCGCATATGTGTATGTGCATGCATGTGGTGTGTGTATGCATGTGCAGTGTTTATACATGTGTGCATACTTCAGGTATGTGTGTATACATGTGTGGTGTGCGGTGAGTGTACCTGCAGCTCTGACCCCCCGTGTGCTGCAGCTCTCCAGGGGCTGTTCTCTGCATCTGGCGCAGCGCTGGAGTCAGCTGCTGGACATCCAGCTGCGCAGACTGCCCATCTTGTCCAAGGAGTCTGCGCCCGGCCTCATCATGGCAACCGGTGGGTACCGCGGCAACCGGGGGGTGGGTGCAGGGGAGCCCAGGCCAACACCTAAATAAATATATGATTACGATCCTCCACAGAACAGTGGTGTTACCGTGGGTGAGACACACTCTGGAGGGGACTGAGTGAGTCAGGGTGGAATACCCAGCCTGCTTCTCTGCAGGCTTTCTGTGGCCACAGGCTGGACAGTTTATCACTAACACTAATGACTGTGTCTGTGTCCCAGTCTCTGCTTATTACAGAGAGCACTCAGGGGAAGGTGTGTGTGCACAGCTGGATCAGTTCTGTGCCGAGTGAATGATTTTTGCCTGTCTGGGTGAAGCGATTACAGGCACAGGGACTGAGGTAAACTCAAGATCAGCAGGGCATGTGACCCAAGACATCCAATCAGAAGCACTTCTCTCTGCCATGTGTTTGGAATAACCAGTCAGAAGCACCTCCCTTCACTCCGTGCCTGTGTTAAATCACAGTTTCCCAGCTGGCTCTGTGTTGAAAGAGCTCTCTGCTCAGGAGGTGCTGATCTCGTGATGAGATCATTATCAGGTACTGTGCTGGGAGCAAGGCCACTTCGCCTCCGCCCACTTCCCTGATATCAGTGCGTCACACACAGCAGCTACGCCTCTCCCCCTGAGTGGCTAACACCCTCCCTCCCATTACACACACTCCGCCAGACGCCAGGAGGACTGCCAGATAATTATGGGGTGTTTTTACTCAAATATTTATTGTTACTTGCGTGCCAGATATTTTTCCAGTGAGAATTTCCCTCTGAACTGCGTGTTACAGGCTGAAATTGGAGAGTCTCTGCTGATTACTGTAGTTTATTATGGGATTTATGAGGAACGTGTCTTCATTAGCGAGGCTTACTTCAGCACTGTGGAGTTCCGGCCCCTGAAGTGAGAGCTCAGCTGTTAGAGTAATGGACTGATAGCAGGCCTGCTTTGGCCTTTAGCTTTCGGTTCAATTCTCACAGCTAACCGGGCCCCTCTCTGTGGGCTCAGACTGTAGCAGCAGCAGGTTAGCGTGCTCGCGGTGTGGGGCGGCTCTGTGAGCGCTCTGCCTCCTTTCTCTCACTGCTAAAGCAGAGCACCGAGCCGCTCAGCGGACCAGCCACACACCCTCAGGGCAGCAGACCGTGGAGCAGATGAAGGAGGAGGCAGCAGAGTCAGGGTTCTGAGGCTCAGGGTTCTGAGGGAGCTTTAGGCTGTATACAGGGTCTGCCTCCCGCTCTGTGTGTGTGTGTGTGTGTGTGTGTGTGTGTGTGTGTGTTGTGTGTGTGTGTGTGTGCGCGCGCGTGCAGGGGGTACATGTTCATCCTGCCCTGCTCGTCCATCTCCCATGCGACCACACCGGCAATAATAGCGCTGTACAGAAGCCCTCTCTTGAGAAAGCTGTTGGTTGGCTGTTGCCAAGCAGCGGTGGAACCTGACAGTGCAGGTTTCAGGTGGAACAGAATGTAATGATGTTCTCTCTAGACACGGCGTATGTGGACCAATGAGGACTTACTCCACCCTCTCCTCTCCCCGTTTAGGGTCTGTAGGGCGGAGTCTGGCCAGCAAACCCAATGTGTACGTGTCGAGCAGCGCTGGGGTGCGGTGGAGAGAGGTGCGAGCCACACCCCGACACGCCCCGAAACGCCTTGCCACACCCCGACACGCCCCGAAACATCCTGACACACCGTGACACACCCTACCATGCCCTGCTGCCACGCCCTGACACGCCCCGAAACGCCCTGACATGCCCTGACACTCCCTGACACACCCTGCCACGCCCTGCTGCCACACCCTGACATGCCCTGCTGACACGCCCTGCCACACCCCGCCACGCCCTGCTGACACGCCCCGAAACGCCCTGTCACACCCCGACACGCCCCGAAACGCCCTGTCACACCCCGACACGCCCCGACACATCCTGACATGCCCTGACACTCCCTGACACACCCTGACACACGCTGACATGCCCTGCTAACACGCCCTGACACTGGCCTATGTGTGTATTATGTATACATTATAAAGTTAAGGTTGGGCTATATGGTGCATTAGCACTGCGGTACATGAGATTACATGCCAAATAAAGCATTAGATATGATGGAACAGGATACGGATGGAGAGGGGTCAGGAGGAGGGGCTGTTGCCCTGTAATGTGCATTGCTGAAGAAAGGACTGTGTAGCTCAGGATGTGTTGATCCCACCTGTGGCAGTATTCCCAGATGAGCTCAGTGCACTCTCACCTGTGCACCTGCTCCTCTCTCACCTGTGCACCTGTTCCTCTCTCACCTGTGCACCTGCTCCTCTCTCACCTGTGCACCTGCTCCTCAGGCCCTGGTCGGCCCTCATTTCTACACCTGGGGAGACCACGGCGGCATCCTGATGGCCATTGCACAGGGAGGACCCACCACAGAGCTCAAGTGAGTGCTGCCAACACACACACACACACACACACACACACACACACACCCCCATACACACACATACACACACGCCCCCCATACACACACATACACACACGCCCCCATACACACACACACACACACACACACACACACACACACACACACCCCATACACACACACACGCACGCACACACACACACACACACGCACATACAAGCCATGTGTGCCGCGTTCCTGCGTGTCCGTGTGTTCCTGCGTGTCCGTGTGTTCCTGTGTGTCGTGTGTTCCTGTGTGTCAGTGTGTTCCTGTGTGTCGGTGCGTTCCTGTGTGTCAGTGTGTTCCTGTGTGTCGGTGTGTTCCTGTGAGTGCTCATCTCGGTGTCCCTCCCTCAGGTTCAGCACTAACGAGGGTGAGACGTGGACGCCGTTCCGGTTTTCGGAGGAGGAGGTGCAGGTGTACCAGCTGCTGACGGAGCCGGGGGAGAAGAGCACCGTCTTCACCATCTTCGGCTCCTACGCTGAGCAGCAGCACAGCTGGCTCATCCTGCAGCTCAACACCACTGACGTGCTGGGTGAGCACAGCGAACCGGGGGGGCGTGCGTGTGCGTGTGTGCGTGTGTGTGTGTGTGTGTGTGTGTGTGTGTGTGTGTGTGTGTGTGTGTGTGCGTGTGTGCGTGTGTGTGTGTGTGTGCGTGTGTGTGTGTGTGTGTATGGGGTGTCTGTGTGTGTGAGTGTGTGTGAGTGTGTGTGTGTGTGTGTGTGTATGGGGTGTCTGTGTGTATGTGTGTGAGTGTGTGTGTGTGTGTATTTACCTCTCTCTCTGTGTTAGGTGTCCCGTGCACGGAGGGGGATTATAAGCGCTGGTCTCCGTCGGATGAGCGCGGCAGCTCCTGCCTGCTGGGGAGGGAGCTGGTGTTTAAGCGCCGCACCCCCCACGCCACCTGCTTCAACGGGGAGGACTTCGACCGGCCCGTCAGCGTGTCCAACTGCTCCTGCACCCGCCGCGACTACGAGTGGTAACGCCCTCTCTCCTCTCACTTCTCACCCTCTCTCCTCTCCCCCCTTTCCCCCTCTCTCCCCCTCTCTCCCCCTTTCCCCTTCTCCCCCTCTCACCCTCTCTCCCCCTTTTCCCCTCTCTCCCCCTCTCCCTCTCTCCCTCTCTCTCTCTCTCCCCCTCTCCCCCTCTCTCCCCCCTTTTCCCCTCTCTCCCCCTCTCCCTCTCTCCCTCTCTCTCTCTCTCCCCCTCTCCCCTCTCCCCCTCTCCCTCCCCCTCCCCCTGCATCTCACCTGAGCTCCCGCCCACCTCAGTCACCAGCACAGGGATTGGGTTAGGAGTGCAGGTGTCCCAGCAAACCTCTCTGATTGGTCCCCTCTCTCCCCCCGCAGTGACTACGGCTTCAGGCTGAGTGAGGACCTCTCGCTGGAGGTGTGTGTTCCTGACCCGGAGTTTTCGGGCAGTCTGTACGCCCCTCCTGTGCCCTGCCCCGTGGGCACCACCTACAGGCGCAGCAAAGGGTGAGGAAACGGCACCGTCACGCCCTCTGACCCAGCGCCCCCTGCAGGCGCACAGCAACAGTGCAGGGGAGCCCGTTTCAGCTGCCGCATAACAGTAAATCACTCTCATAACAGCACAGAAACTGTGTGTACCAGCGCCTGAGAGACACACTGAGATACGAAGCTCACAGAGGAGGCATGGACAGGGTGCAGGAAGCTTTGGCTGCTGACCACATGTTGTCTCTGCATGCTGATAGGCATGTGTTTTATGAGTGGTCCAGAGTGTAGGCTGACGAATTGCTCTAATCATAGCATGGAATGTCAGTAAATTTAGTTTAAACTTTAATCCAGGTTTCTCAGATCTTCCAAAATGTCAGATCTAGGATGCTGACGGTATATTTCATGTATTCATGATGAAATAAGTACCAGGATGTCTTTGTTAAAATGTGAACATGCTACGGTCTATGTGCAATATGAGAAAGGGAAGACAGTGTTAGTGTTCTGGACCAGTGTTTCCAAACCCTACTGCTGGCGGCACCCTTTCCTACATATCTCCTATCTATCCTTGCTCTACCTACCTGACTGAACTCATCAGTGGTACGTTTTAGCTGAGGACACCTGATTTAATCAAGCAGCAAGGATAGATAGAGGATATGCAGGACAGGGTGCCACCAGAAGTAGGGTTGGGAAACACTGGTCTGGACTTCCTTGCCTTTGACAATACCACCACCTAGTGTCTGAATGTGAAAAATACTGTTAGAGCGTATAAGTGATGAAGAAGGTTCAGGATTGGCTTTGCAGCTTCAGTGTAATTACTTACTTAGGAACTATTTGTGTTCACTCACAGTGATGCTTTTTAATGTGTAACTAGCTGTGTGTTTGGCTTGCATCTCTGCTCTGTTTGTGTGTTTTTTTCTTGCCTCGTGCATATATGCTGTGTGTATTGTTGTGTATGTGTGTGTTGTGATTGTTTCCTTGTGTACTCATGCTGCGTTTGTGTTATGTACGTGTGTGCATGTGCGCGTGTGCGCATGTGTGTGTGTATGTGTGTCTATGTGTATGTGTGTGTGTGATTGCTGTGTGTGGGTGTGTGTGTGTGTGTGTGTGTGTGTGTAAGCGCTGTAACGACGTGTGGTGTGTGTGTGTGTGTGTGTGTAAGCGCTGTAACGTGTGTGTGTGTGTGTGTGTAAGCGCTGTAACGTGTGTGTGTACTGTAACGTGTGTGTGTGTGTGTGTGTGTGTGTGTGTGTGTGCTGCAGGTACAGGAAGGTGTCGGGTGACAGCTGCAGTGGGGGGGATGTGGAGGCCAGGCTGGACGGAGAGATGATGCCCTGCCCTGTGGGAGGTGCTCTTTACTCCCCCGCACACTCCCCATAACACACTCCCCCGCACACTCCCCATAACACACTCCCCCGCACACTCCCCATAACACACTCCCCATAACACACTCCCCCGCACACTCCCCATAACACACTCCCCATAACACACTCCCCCCACACACTCCCCCCGCACACTCCCCATAACACACTCCCCCGTACACTCCCCATAACACACTCCCCATAACACACTCCCCATAACACACTCCCCCGCACACTCCCCATAACACACTCCCCCGTACACTCCCCATAACACACTCCCCCCCCACCTCCCCATAACACACTCCCCCCACACTCCCCATAACACACTCCCCCGCACACTCCCCATAACACCCTGCCCCTACACACTCCCTGCTGCACACTCCGCCTGCACACTCCCCCTCTACACACCCCACCCCTGCACACTCCCCCTGCACCTGCTGACTTCCTTTACACCCTCTACGCACTGTCAGTGTATCACGCGTTCTGGATGCAGATCAGACTGTCTGTTAATGTAGGAGTGCAGCTCTCATCGTCTGCCTCTTGATGAAAGTTTAATCTAAGATCTGTGCACAAAGCCTTTTTATATTCACTAAGTGTTATAAGTCAGTAGACAAAAGTTTCAAAAACAACTTTGCAAAGAGGCTGATGGAAGATGAAGTCCAGAGGTGATGATTATGCAGTAACTGCATCAAGCTCATAACTTCAGTTCCCATCAGCCCCCCTGCAGATGCATTGTGGGCCTCTGAGGAGAGCCCACAGTGTCTAACTGTCCTGATGATCGTGATGATGATGAGTGTGCTGCTGGAAGGATGGTTTAAAGAGTGCAGCATCAGCAGAGAACCCTTCTGATGAAGGCTCTGAGTGACTCATGGGACACCTGACCTCACAGTCACGCTGCCACCAGCAGGGAGAAACAGTCTCAGATTTAACCGAAAAAGGCTGTGTTAAAAGGCTGTGCATTTAAGAGTGCACTTAATTGAAGGAATTTAAAGGTTTTTTGTTGGAGGAAAATTATAAGAAGTTGTCTTAAAAGAATATATATAACCAAATATATATTTATACATGTGCATGTTTGTTAAATAAAATTCCTAATATTTTCATGACATTAATAATACATTTAAGTATTAATGAAATGCATATAGAGAATGTGAAATGTTTGGCTGATTTTTGGGTGAATGGTATTCTCTGTATGAAATGCAGATGTTGTGTCCTGTGCCTCCTCTCCCTGCAGAGAGTAATGAGTTCATTCTGTACGCTGTGCGGAACTCCATCCACCGCTACGACCTGGCGACCGGCACCGACCAGACCCTGCCCCTGTCCGGCCTACAGGAGGCCGTCGCTCTGGACTTCGACTACGAGCGGAACTGCCTGTACTGGGCCGACATCGCACTCGACACCATACAGGTGGGAAACGCGGCACTCCTGGAGAACAGACGCTCTCCGAGTGTGTGAGTGACGCCCGTCTGTGTGTGTGGGTAACGCCTGTCTGTGTGTGGGTAACGCCCGTCTGTGTGTGAGGTAACGCCCGTCTCTGTGTGTGGGTAACGCCGTCTGTGTGTGACCCCCTGCAGAGGCTGTGTCTGAATGGCAGCTCCGGCCAGGAGGTCATCGTGAGGAGGGGCCTACAGAACGTGGAGGCGTTAACCTTTGACCCCATCAGCAGGCTGCTGTACTGGGTGGATGCTGGAGCACAGAAGATTGAGGTGAGGAAACAGTAGGAGGTTTTATTAATAACATGATAATAATGTAGTATAACGTAGTAATAACATGTCAATAATGTGTGAGCATTGCATTGGCAGACTTATTGGTAACATAAGGGTTATTGCTTATGCGAACACACACACACACACACAGGCACTGATTGCGTCTATCGGGCATTTGTCCCTGAGCAAGACGAAGTGCTCTCTGGTGTGTTTTTGGCTGCTCCCCCATGCCTCTCTCCCCCCTCTGCAGGTGTCTAATCCAGACGGAGACCTGCGCCACACCCTGCTGAACTCCTCTGTTCTGGAGCACCCCAGAGCGCTGGTGCTGATACCCGGGGAGAGGTACCGCACGACACCCCCAAACTGCACGACACCCCCAAACTGCAGGATACCCCCACATTGCACAACACCCCCAACCTGCACAACACCCCAAAACCGCACAACACCCCAAAACCGCACAACACCCCCACACTGCAGGACACCCCCACACTGCATGACACCCCCAAACTGCAGGACACCCCCTGACAACATCACACACCCAAACCGCACGAAACCTCACGGGTTCTGAATGCATCTATGAAAAAATCCCCAGTTGTTTCTGTTTATCAATTCATATGCATGTCTGCATAGCACCTGAAACTTTTCTGAAAGAATGACACCAGCATTTTGCCGCAAACCCCAGGGAAAGCATTTAATTGAACACGCAAACCCAAACCAAGTGACTTATACACGCTGGTAGATCCGAATACTTTCCCTGGGTGTGACAGGTCCACTGCAGCTTCTTTTAAATGGGTTTTTTCATTCACAGTTCTGGGCGAGTGATGATCCCAGTTCTGTATGGGAGATTAACCCGGTTCTGTGTGAGCGCTGTTCCCGGTTCTGTGTCAGCGGTGACCCCGGTTCTGTGTGAGCACTGACCCCGGTTCTGTGTGAGCACTGACCCGGCGGCTGTCTCTCCACAGCCTAATGTTCTGGACGGATTGGGGGGACCGGGCCGCAGGGGTGTACCGGGCCGGGATGGATGGCTCTAACGTGTCCTGCATCGTGTCAGACGGCGTGCGCTGGCCGAACGGCATCACCGCGGACGACCGCTGGCTGTACTGGACCGAGGCGTTCGGAGACCGCATCGAGAGAGCCGATTTCATGGGCCGACAGCGCAGCATTCTGATGGAGGGCCTGCCCCACCCCTACGCCATCGCCATCTTTAAGGTACAGAGACGCTGATACTGCAAGAGAAAAAAGGACACATTTAACAGAAATACAGATATAAAGGCACGGGAAGTGCAGTGGTCAAAAATGTCAGTTGTGATGTTTTCCTATTGATTATGCATATTAACAGAATGCTGACTATCCACAGACCTCATAAAACTCACTTGTGTGTTATGTGTTATTTGTTGTGTGTGTGTGTGTGTGTGTGTGTGTGTGTGTTGTGTGTGTGTGTATGTGTGCGTGTGTGTGCGCGTGTGTGTGTGTGCTCAGAATGACCTGTACTGGGATGACTGGTCGCGGATGGCCATCTTCAAGGCCCCAAAGTCGGGCTCTCTGGACGGGGAGCTGCTGGTGGGCCGTCTGACCGGGGTGATGGATCTGAAGATCTTCTACCGGGGCAAGACGAGAGGTGAGATCTGCGGGCAGCTCGGTGTGGGAGACCATCGCCATGTACACATACATAATAATCACTCATTTAATTAATTATTACTTTGTATTTATACTGAGAGTGTGGTATTGTGTAGGAAACAGTCCCCCCTGTGTATAGTATATATATAAGTATAGTAGTTACAGTATTTTTTACAGTGGAGATCTCCTCCACAGGGGACTCTATAACGTATCCCCAGGGCACAGTGAGGGGCTTCTGTAAGGGCAGCGGCATGCTGGGATTGATCCTCAGAAAGCAGGGAAAATCTAATGACTAGGAATGGGATAACCAGGCTGTGATGCCTGCTGTAGGGTCAGGCTGGGGTCAGGCTGGGGTCACAGAGCTCTGCTGTGCTGCTCTGTCTGTTTGTCCCTCTCTGCTCACTGTCTCTGCTCTGTGGCCCCGCCCCTCCAGGTCACAACGGCTGCGTGGACAGGCCGTGCAGCCTGCTGTGTCTGCCCCAGCCCGGCCACCGCTATACCTGCGTCTGCCCAGAGGGGGCGCCCACCACTCTCACGCCCTCCGGGGAGGTCCAGTGCCAGTGTCCTGCAGGATACCAGCTGCACAACAGCA
>CM032883.1:38386667-38396667 GCA_019176425.1 Megalops atlanticus | reverse complement strand
GTCAAAAGGCGAATGCTTTGTTTGTAATGACTGCCTGTGATTTGGCCGTGTCCCTGTCTGTGATTGGTTGATGTGAGCCTGTCTCCTCCCCCTGCAGCCACGCGGGCGGAGTTTGGGAAGACATGCGATGCGTATAACTTCCAGTGTGCGAACGGCGTGTGCGTGAGCCTGGAGTGGAAGTGTGACGGGATGGACGACTGTGGGGACTACTCCGACGAGGCCAACTGTGGTGAGCCCAGAGCCCCGCCTCCTCATGCCAGAGCCCCGCCTCCTCCCACCAGAGCCCCGCCTCCTCCCGCCAGAGCCCTGCCTCCTCCCGCCAGAGCCCCGCCTCCTCATGTCAGAGCCCCGCCTCCTCATACCAGAGCTCCGCCTCCCCCTGCCAGAGCCCCGCCTCCTCCCACCCAAGCCCTGCCTCCTCCCGTCAGAGCCCCGCCTCCTCATGCCAGAGCCCCTCCTCCTCATACCAGAGCCCCGCCTCCCCCTGCCAGAGCCCCGCGTCCTCCCACCCAAGCTCCGCCTCCTCATGCCAGAGCCCCGCCTCCTCATGCCAGAGCCCCGCCTCCTCCCACCAGAGCCCCGCCTCCTCATGCCAGAGCCCCAGTGCCCACTGAAGGGCACTGAATGTCTGAGCATTACCCTTTCAAACAGCAAAATACGTGCACCCGTGTGTATGTCTCCCTCTGAGTTTGTTGTGTCTCGCTGCAGGTACCTCTACAGATGTGCCGGGCTGCTCGCGGTACTACCAGTATGAGTGTGCCAACGGCCGCTGTGTGCCCACCTGGTGGAAGTGTGACGGAGAGAACGACTGCGGGGATTGGTCTGACGAGGCCCACTGCACAGGTACAGGAAACAGGAAACAGGAAGCAGGAAGTCCCCATCACAGCATGCTCTACTGCAGCGCCTGTACTGCTCCTTATAAAGAAGCTGTGTGAGAGATAATCATAATTTGACAACCTTCAATATGAATATTCCAGACTGAAAATGTGTGCATGTGTGCGTGCGTGTGTATGCGTCCGTGTGTGTACGTGTGTGTGTGTGTATGTGCATGTGTGTGTATGTGTCTGTGCGTGTGTGTGTGTATGTGCGTGTGTGTGCGTGTGTGTGTGTGTGTGCGTGCGTGTGTGTGTGTGTGTGTGTGTCTCTCTCTGCAGGGGGGGTCACTCCCCACACTCCGGCCCCAGGCCCGGTCTCCTGCTCCCCAAACCGCTTCCACTGCGGGTCTGGGGCGTGCATCGTCATCACCTGGGTGTGTGACGGGTACGCAGACTGCCCCGATGGCTCCGACGAGGTGGGCTGCCCCACAGGTAGGAATCTTAAAAAACTGTAATGATTCAACAAATTTTAGAACTGATGGGAACCAAACATCAAGCAGTTGACTTGTCAGCATACGTTCAATTCTGAATGCTATATGAGCAAAGAAATTGGCCAACAGTTTAAGCGCAGTGCTGGCTCAAATTGAAGAAGCTTCTGTCAGGTAATCGAGAGCTGGAAAGGTTACTGGTGCCAGTCCTGCAGACAGCACATGAGCAGAGACAGCACACAGAGATGGCTGAGAAGGAGAGCAGCTTGTTTGGAGCCTTTAATTGGTTACTTGCTCATAAATACTGCATGTAGAGCCCCTCCCCTCAGTCCAAAGCCCCTCCCACTGCTTCGCTGCTGGCCAATCAGTGAGCACTGTGTGACACGTGCTTGTTGGTGTCTCTCAGGCTCTAACGGCACTGTGACCCACGCCCCTGTGCCCACGGCCCCGCCCTCTCCCGCCCTCCCTCCCGGCCGCTGTGCCCGGGGGCAGTTTCTATGCCAACGGCCCCCCGCCTGCATCCCCTCCTGGCAACGGTGTGACGGGCGGCTGCACTGCCGGGACGGCTCCGACGAGGCCCACTGCCGTGAGTTCCCAGCAGGCCTGCAAGCCTGGCGCCAGACCCCATCTGTTTCTCACCGGTCTCTCACTGTCTCTATGTCTCTCTCTCTCCATCCCTCTCTGTGTGTCTCTCTCCTTCTGCCTCTATGTCTCTCTCCCTCCCCCTCTCTCTCGTTTTCTCTCTCCCACTGTGTCTCTCCCTCCCCCTCTCTCTCATTTTCTCTCTCCCTCTCTCTCCCTCTCCCTCTCTCTCACTCCCCCTCTCTCGTTTTCTCTCTCGCTGTGTGTCTATCTCCCTCCCCCTCTCTATTTTCTCTCTATCTCCATCTGTGTCTCTCTCCCTCCCCCTCTCTCTCATTTTCTCTCTGTCTTTCTCTTTCTCTTTTACTCCCACTTGTTCCCACTCTCCCTTAACAAAATAACTACAAAGGACCCTGATCATTACACACATGTTACACACAGTATTATACTCCCTCAGTGTGGCTCAGTGTAACAGCGCTGGTGGAGTTGTGTTGCTAAAGCAGCTGCAGACAGGTGACAGGTAGCAGCTGCAGACAGGTGACAGGTAGCAGCGGCGTACACTGAGACCCCGTGCCTCCCTCCCTCCCTCCCAGCGACGCGGGGGCCTCTGTCCTGCGTAAACGCCACGCTGTGTGCGGACGGAGAGGCCTGTGTCCCGGACAGCGAGAGGTGCGACGGCTTCATGGACTGCTCCGACCATAGCGACGAAGACAACTGCACGGGTGAGACGCACTGTCCTCACCGTCACTGACACGCTGTCCTCTCCGTCACTGACACACGCTGTCCTCACCGTCACTGACACACTGTCCTCACCGTCACTGACACACTGTCATCACCGTCACTGACACACTGTCCTCACTGTCACTGACATACGCTGTCCTCACCGTCACTGACACGCTGTCCTCACCATCACTGACACACTGTCATCACCGTCACTGACACACTGTCATCACCGTCACTGACACACTGTCCTCACTGTCACTGACACACGCTGTCCTCACCGTCCCTGACACACGCTGTCCTCACCATCACTGACACACTGTCATCACCGTCACTGACACAATGTTCTCACTGTCACTGACACGCTGTCATCACCGTCACTGACACGCTGTCCTCACCGTCACTGACACGCTGTCATCACCGTCACTGACACGCTGTCATCACCGTCACTGACACACTGTCATCACTGTCACTGACATACGCTGTCCTCACCGTCACTGACACGCTGTCCTCACCGTCACTGACACGCTGTCATCACCGTCACTGACACGCTGTCATCACCGTCACTGACACACTGTCCTCACTGTCACTGACACACGCTGTCCTCACCGTCCCTGACACACGCTGTCCTCACCATCCCTGACACACGCTGTCCTCACCATCACTGACACACTGTCATCACCGTCACTGACACAATGTTCTCACCGTCACTGACACGCTGTCATCACTGATGCTTTTACCTGGTGAGAGACTTGCTTTCAACACTCTTTCAATGTCTCAGGCCCTTTGGTAGCGCAAAGCTGTAGGACTGTGCTGGCAGTAGGCCGTGGCAGTGCTATGTTGGGCTGTGCTGAACTGTGCTCAGTACACAGTGGTCACACTGTGCTGATGTCAGTGTGTCCCACAGTGACCTCCCTTCTCCTCTCCTCAGCCGAAATCTTGGTCTACAAGATCCAGAACCTGCAGTGGAGTTCAGACTCTTCTGGTGCTGTCACCCTCACCTGGTCCCGGCCCAAAAACCTGCCCCTCTCGTCTTGCTACTTCCTGGTGTATTACAGGTAAGATGCTCTCAGCTGGGCTTTCTCATGTCTCCTGTGTTTGGCCTGTTCATGATAAACACTGTGTGTGAGTGTAACTCAGTGTGTGTGTAACTCAGTGTGTGTGCAGGCTGGTGGGGGTGCAGCAGTGGACTGAGTGTGTGTGTGTGTGTGTGTGTGTGTGTGTGTGTGTAACTGTGTGTGTGTGTGTGTGTGTGTGTAACTCTGTGTGTGTTGTGTGTGTGTGTGTGTGTGTGAGTGTGCGTGTGTGTGTGTGTGTGTGTGTGTGTGTGTGTGTGTGTGTGTGTGTGTGCGTGAGTGTGTGTGAGTGTGTGTGTGTGTGTGTGTGTGTGTGTGTGTGTGTGTGTGTGTGTGTGTGTGTGTGTGTGTGTGTGCGTGTGAGTGTGTGTGTGTGTGTGTGTGTGTGTGTGTGTGTGTGTGTGTGTGTGTGTGTGTGTGTGTGTAACTCTGTGTGTGTAAGTGTGTGTGTGTGTGTGTGTGTGTGTGTGTGTGTGACTCTGCATGTGTGTGTGTGTGTGCAGGTTGGTGGGGGTGCAGCAGTGGACTCTCATTGAGACTCACAGCAATAAGAGCAGCTGCAGGCTGACGGTGCTGAAGCCGGACTCCACCTACCAGGTGAAGGTGCAGACGCAGTGCCTGCACAAGCTGCACAAGACCAACGAGCTGCTGACGCTACGCACCCCCGAGGGCCGTGAGTACGCAGCGGCCACGCCCGGCTGACGCACCCCGAGCGAGACAGCAACCGCCACAATATGGCCAGAGATATGAATATATTAAATACACATATATAGAACATGTTAGCTGCCACATAACTGGGAACTGTAGTCACCATGGTCACACCCACAGCCAGGCACAGCCAATCAGGAGAGAGGAAAAGGCGTCAGGTTCTTTTAGAAGATGTGTGTTTCAGTCAGAAAGGCAAACAGCTGTTTTCAACAAAGGTATTTGCTCTTATCTTTATTGAAGTATTGAGCATTTGATCTTTGATTTATCATATGATGAGTTCACTTATATGTTTAGCCCATGTTGAGAATAGTCAGTATAACAAGCTGAAAGACAACATGCTGGTAGTAAGAACAAAATGGCTATTTTTTGATTCTAGCAAGTTGTGTGCACATCTTAGCTGGTTAATTCCTGGACAAGTCAAGGATAAACGCTTCAGCCACCCAGGAGTACCCTCACTCTAAGATGAACTTTTTGGTTTTACATTGTTGTTAAAGGAATGTTGTACCTCTTCCTTTCTCCTGATTGGCTGGGTGTGGCAGTGGGTGTGACCGGTGGGAGAACACAGAGGAGCCCTGACAGCTGATTAGTTCCTGACTCTCAGTTTGTGTTGCCGGTTGTCCCTCTGTGTTTGAAACTGTGGAGAAGCAGCTAATGAGATCAGGTGTCAGCGATGGCCGACACGTAACCTCAGCTCTCCTCCTCAATCCCCACCCTCACACTTCCAGCTGCTCTTATCCTCTTATCCAGCCTACACTCCTCTGCAGAAAGGCTTCCAGTCAGTTCTGCAGCTCTGTATTAGGAGTGTGTCTCAGTCTGCTGTTTTTTTGAATGTCAGCGTATATGGTTTGCGTTGACAAATACAGCAGAAAACAGCAATCGCTTCTATTCACTGGGCTTTGTAGGATATTCCTGTGTGCGTTTCCGTCTACAGTTTATCTGAAATATCTGCCTCATTAAAAGGGGAAATCATTGATGCAGGTTTGAAATATATGTGGTATATTTAGATAGAAATGCGTTCCTTTTGGTTTTAATACTGTCATTTTCCATGTATGAAGGTAGGGAAGGAAATATATTTTTGTGTTTTCACAGGGCGTATTTTGCTCTCATTGGCTCAGGAGCATTTTTTTGTATTGACACATTCTGGATAAAATAGGCTATGGCCTTTTGCACTTAAAATTGAATCCTAGTTTATGCATTTATGCATCATGTATTTTTGATTTAGCATATGCTGAGGCAGATGAAAGCTAATGTGCTCACTGCTGACGTACAAGAAATAGCTGTAAATGAGCAGCTTTATCAAGCTGAGAGTTTGTGCTATTGGCTGACTTATACTCAAGTACTCAAAATAAAATACATTCTCTGGGGCTTGTTTTGATTTTTCGTGGCAAGTTTCCCCCGAGCTGCTGCGTGTGTCTGACAGCGTGGGATGGTTTCGCGGTGACACGGGGCCACAGTCTGTGCTCTCTGTGTGAGGGTTCCTGCAGCGTCGCTGAGCTGCAGACAGGCTGTCACTGACACTGATGGAGGCAGAACACTGCTCTGTGCGGGAGTAACTGCTGTGGGTGCAGAGATACGCTGGTGTCAGCTCTGACTCTGTGAAATGTGTCCCATGTTGCAGTGCCTGACCCTCCCCGGGATCTGCAGCTGTCCTGTGACAAGGGGGAGGACGGCACAGTGGTATGCTCCTGGAACCCCCCCGATAAAGCACATGGTCTGATCCGGGAGTACATCGTAAGTGTCACCTGCAGTGTCACCCGCACCCTTCTACCACAGGCTGTGATCACACCTGGCTCACCTGCAAAAATGCAAATCACACCTCATGCACACAGAAACACCTTTTAAATAAACGTTTAGTCTCGCTTTGGAGCCAGGCTTCATGCTACCTAGCATGATCTGTACTCATACTCATGCCCTGAGGCGAACTTGATTACAAGGACTGTAACATTCCAGCATAATTTTAAATCACATTTTCAGATCTTTTCAGAAATAGTGAGAATGTTCAGTTTTAAGGCTGTGACAGGCAGATGGACAGACGGACTCTCTCTCTCTTTCTCTCCCTCTGTGCCGTGTGCAGGTGGAGTACAGTGAGAAGGGCAGAGCTGATTGGTCATCGCAACGCAGCACCAACACAAAGGCAGCAATCAGGAGCCTGAAGTCCAGCACCCTCTACAGGTTCAGGGTGAGAAAGCAGCGCTACTCAGTATCAAATACCAGAGCCATTGCTTATTCCATTAGCAGACTCTTCTTATGGCAGGGTGACTGTTGGAACATATAAAGCCAGTATGTTAGGACTAGGGTTAGGGTAACATATAAAGCCAGTATGTTAGGGGTAGGGTTAGGGTAACATATAAAGCCAGTATGTTAGGGGTAGGGTTAGGGTAACATATAAAGCCAGTATGTTAGGACTAGGGTTAGGGTAACATATAAAGCCAGTATGTTAGGGGTAGGGTTAGGGTAACATATAAAGCCAGTATGTTAGGTAGGTGTGCAGTCCTGCATTGTGTCAGTGTGGTAGAGCTTCTCAGTGTGTCGTTGTGGTGAGGGGTGTGGTTCTTGCATTCCAGGTGGCAGCAGTGACTGGCCGGGGGATGGGAAACTGGACTGAGATCAAAGAGATCATCCCACAGAAAGGTGAGCGGACCCGCCCCCTCTGTGCACCCCAAACTCACCACACTCACCACACTCACCAAACTCACCACACTCACCAAACTCACCAAACTCACCACACTCACCAAACTCACCAAGTCTGGAGTGCACCAAACTCAGCAAGCCTGGAGTGTAGCCTGTGTCTGTGAAATAAGAGGAGATGCACCTACATGCCCTTCACAGCAAAGGGCAGCTTACCCGGCCTGAGCTGCGATTCTGGTGGGTCTCAGCTGTCAGATCAGCCATCGCAGGCTTGCGAGATGTGGAATGTTTGTGGTGTTGAACACTAGGGAGCTGCCCCTAACTACACAAAGTAGTGCAGAGTGCTCCATCTGCTGGTCATTAATAGGTACTGCTTTCTCTCCACTCCTGTTTCTCTCAGCTTTGCCTCCTCCCTCCGTTTCTGTGGAGCAGGTTACAGAGAACTCCATCAGCCTGGCTTTCAGTCTCAGCTCCAAATACAAGGTGTGTGCAGTAATACAAGGTCTCTGTGTGACCGAAGGGCTCCGTACTGGTCCCCGTGCATGTGTGTGTGTGTGTGTGTGTGTGTGTGTGTGTGCGTATGCATGTCTCTGGGTGTCTGTGTAAGAGAGGAGCTCCATACTGACCCCTGTTCTGTATGTGTGTGACACAGGCGTGTGCATGCATGCTGGTTTTAAAGAAATGTGTGTTTGTGAGATGTGTCTTTGCATGAGGTCTTCAAGTCTGTGTGCTTGGATGCAGTATAACCTCTGTGCGTGTGTGTGTGTGTGCATGTGTGCGTGCTCGTGTAGGTGTTTTGCAGGTAAAGCAGTATGTGCTGGTGTGTTGCAGGTAAAGCAGTATGTGCTGGTGTTTTCCAGGTAAAGCAGTATGTGCTGGTGTTTTGCAGGTAAAGCAGTATGTGCTGGTGTGTTGCAGGTAAAGCAGTATGTGCTGGTGTTTTGCAGGTAAAGCAGTGTGTGCTGGTGTGTTGCAGGTAAAGCAGTATGTGCTGGTGTGTTGCTGGTGTGTTGCAGGTAAAGCAGTATGTGCTGGTGCTGTCCTGGGTTTTTGACGCCCATGTGAAGGAGAGCAGGAACTACACTGTGGAGGGGAAGACTCTGACAGGTAGGACATCACACCTGCGTGTGTGTGTGTGTGTGTGTGGTGTGTGTGTGTGAGAGAGTGTGTGTGTGTGTGTGTGTGTGTGTGTGAGAGGTGTGTGTGTGTGTGTGTGTGTGTGTGTGTGTGTGTGTGTGTGAGTGTGTGCGTTTGCGTGTGTGTGTGTATGTGTGTGAGTGTGTCTGTGTGTGTGTGCGTGTGTGTGTGTGTGTGTGTGTGTGTGTGTGTGTGTGTGTGTGTGTGTGTGTGTGTGTGTGTGTGTGTGTGGTATATGAGCAGTCACGCCTGTGTGTGTGTGTTTGCAGTGAGTAACCTGACCGCCGGCACTGCGTATGAGCTGGCCGTCTGGGCGCACACAGGTGTGGGGGACAGCCCCACCTCTCTGTCCCGCCTGCAGACCGGCGGCACCCAGCCACGCCCACCTTTCCTCAAGGCCCGCCCCCTCAACCAGACCGCTGTGGACTGCAGCTGGACTGGCACAAACGCAGAGGTGAGAGAGTCGCACGCTAACAGTGCACGCACACGGTGCATGTACATTTCTTAACTAATTTTATAAACATTCAAACTTATAGTTACAGTGGTCTGGAGCAGTAACTCGTAGTAATGGAAACTGGGGTATGTCCTTGTGTGTGTGTGTGTGCGTGCGCAGCTGTACGGGGTGTTCTACGCCACCTCCTTCCTGGACCTGTACCGCAGCCCACGCAGTCAGAACAGCAGCTCCAGCAGCACCATCGTCACTGTGGACAGCGACCAGCAGTACCTCTTCCTCGTGAGTCTCCTCCTCATCCTCACCACCCCATTCATCTGCTAACCTGTAAAATCAGCAGCAGAAATCAGAAATCTCTCAGACCGGGGTCTCCACAGTTACTGTCCCCTACACAGAGAAGCCTCTGACTGCGAGAGTGTGTGTGTGTGTCTGTGTGTGTGAGACAGGTGCGGGTGATCTCGCCCTACCTGGGCCCCCCCTCGGAGTACGCCGTGGTGAAGATGATCCCCAACAGCAGGCTGCCCCCCCGGAACCTGCACAGGGTGCGGGTGGAGAAGACTCAGGCCACGCTGAAATGGCAGCCCCCCTTCGACTCCCCCAGCGCCCCGCTGGTACGACCTTTCACCTTCGAACCCTGAACTCTGTCCCCTGAGTGAGGCTGGCTCACTGCACCACAGGGACACTGTTTCCCTGATGCTCTGTGCTCTCAGAAGCAGGACTCTCAGGCTGTGTGGTACAGCACCATCATTTAAGTCATTTAGAAGATACTCTCATCCAGGGAAACTCACAGCATATAACAAACACACACTGTAGGTGATATATATGTGTGCATTAGTCAATAGTGAATAATTCATACAACTTTTATGTGATGCTTAAGTCCATCACAGGATAAAATGTGGTGTTCATGGCTGTGTAAAGGGGCAGGGAGTGTGTGGGAGTGAGCAGCGTGTCCGTGTGTCTGTCTGCGCAGACGTACGTGGTGCACCTGCGGGACGCAGTGCGTAAGACGGAGCGCAGCTACAAGCTGAGCACACAGAACAACACGGTGGAGTACACCCTGAGAGGCCTGGAGCCCGGCGGCCGCTACAGCGTCACTGTGCGTCTGCGCAACATGAGCAAGGAGGCCAGCTACACCCTCAGCACAGGTAACGCACTGCTACACCCTCAGCACAGGTAACACACCCTCAGCACAGGTAACGCACTGCTGCACCCTAAGCACAGGTAACACACTGCTGCACCCTCAGCACAGGTAACGCACTGCTACACCCTCAGCACAGGTAACGCACTGCTGCACCCTCAGCACAGGTAACGCACTGCTGCACCCTCAGCACAGGTAACACACCCTCAGCACAGGTAACGCACTGCTACACCCTCAGCACAGGTAACACACCCTCA
>CM032883.1:38329167-38381667 GCA_019176425.1 Megalops atlanticus | reverse complement strand
GATTGCACCATTCGGCTGAGAAACATGGGTTTCGTCAGCCTGGGTCCCCTCATTCCGCCTCTTTTATACATTCTAGTGGCTAGTGAAGCGCGTGTCAGCGGGAATCTGCCTATCCTTCATTCAGTGTTCACTACTATGTGGTGCACTGTGGGATTTGTAGTGTGAAGAGTAGCTGTTGGTTCTGCACAGCTGTATCAGAGGATTGCATTAGTCTCACATCTGCATTCCTGGCCAAGCGCAGAGGGAGGTGTGGAGAGGTAAGCTCAATGCAGTACAAATAGAGAATCCAAAAGGGGGAAAATACTAAAACTAGAAATGAAATTACAAAAATTGGTGCAGCGCCAAGTGACGTAATAGCCAGTAGGTCACTTTCACTGTGTCACCAGATGCCCTCGTGATGGGATGTTGTGCCAAGCTTGCAGAGAAGAAAAACAAGGTGTTTTTTTAAGCTCTCACAAACTTCCTGTTGTGCAGATATGAACTAAGATGTGTATTTTGTCTGCACCAATGAGCCATTTTAGCTTGGTGTTTCGATTCACGTTCTGTCTGTGAAATTGATTTCATGAATGTACATTATATTGTGATTTCACAGCTCTGAGGCGATGTGGGGATCATTTGCTTTGCCACCCTCTACATTCTACAAAATAAGTGGGGCAAGAACTCAGTCCTCTGAGCTTAGGAATCAAAGAGCTCCCTTTCCTAAGGGGGTGAACTCTGAACACCTGTACACCTGTACGACACCCAGCTCTCAGTCTACAGACCAATGACTGAGCAGAGTTTAGACTGCTGTCTGCAACCACAGTCCTCCCCACGGGGAAGGGGACAATCCCAGCAGCCCCATCGCTCTCTCTGAACCAATCACTGCAGGGCTTGTATCTCTGTGTCCTCTGTGTGGTGTGTCATTCTCTGAGGTGTTTCTCTTTTCTGTGCCGCTTCCTTTATAGGCCTTAAACAGGATTGTGAAGTAAAAAGATGGTAAACACGGGTGTCTTTCAGTGCGTTCTCACTTTCTGCTTTGCCACGTATGCCTTATTAGAACACAGACCCAGTAGGTGTGTATGCCAACTGTCTCACACACACACTGCACGCACACACACATACACGCAGACTGTCATCCAAAGGTAGGAGGGCAGTTTGGGTGGAAAATCAAATCCTTCATGGTTTTACAATAGAAAGGCAGATGTCTGTAGCTCACTGTAGGATGACTGTTTCTTTCTGTAAACTGTCCTATTCTCTGCTGTTATGTAATGGCAAGGCACATATCTCAGATAACTGTCGATGACTCACCCAACACTTTGTTTACACCAGCATAAAATGTAACAATTCTGTCATGTGGCCGTCATACCCCAACATTCCAAATGTCAGCACTTCTGTGAAATGTCTCTGTAAAATAGGATGCTTACCGTTTCTGTCGCACAGACTGTACTAGGTCACCGCCATCTTTGATAATGTTTATCTCCCTAATTACAAAGGAATTTAAGGGAATTAAAATCAGCCTTTTCAGAGGAACAGCTGAAAGTACTTTAAGAACCACTCATACTGAAATAAACATTAAACATGCTGAACTTGTTTGACAGGCTGTTTTGATTGTCAAAGCACTCTTTTCAATATAGTCACTAATATACACATACGTACTAGGGGTGTAACGCTGTCTACAGCCATAGGATACGATATCGATACCAATTCAACAACAGATGCATCGGAACAGATTGAAGGATTCAATTCGATAAAATGCCATATGATTCAGTACGATACATCATTGCATCTATTCGTACCAATACAAATGCAAATATCCCTAATACAGGCATAGTATACATACATACATACACAACCACATAAGTATAATAATAATATTGCTTTATAATTGTAGTGTAAGATTAATAGCCTACTATTAATAAATAGTATTAATGTGTAAATATTATTGTATTTAAATAATATTATGTAAATATTGTTATATTGATACTAATGCTAGTGAGATGCATGTGGTTGATACAGTCCGCTTTCCATCACACACTCGGCATAACGTGCAGACGGAAGTGATGTGTGAAGACCGGGTGGGAGTTTAGACGCGGGTTTTCAGGTGAGTCGCACCTGGATAACCGTTACTGCGACTATTCACTCTCCCTGTTTTTTTACACTTGTTGCCTCTATTTTTAATAAAAGCAATAAAAAACTTAACGTGTCAATCGCGGCTATGAGATGGCGGACCATGACGTTGAGAGAGCGGGCTGATTTTTGCGGTCTGGGGGTAAGCTCTAAGTCTTTCGATCGACGCTACATCACACTTTAGTTTCACTTACACGATTTGTGCATTCATCTACCCTTAGGTTACAGGTAGGTCGGGTACCTTCATTTATTCCCTAGACAACGCAGTTTCATAGCTTTTTCATAACAATATTGTGTGTTGTTAGGAGCGCACACTTAATGCTGTCTTTGCGAGCGCTCCCTCCCTGTCCGCCCTCACTCCTCTCTGCTGTGTGAAACTCCTGCCTGCTGTATTGAGTGTGCAGATATAGCTACATGAATTAAATTTACACAGTGACATACAAACAAGTTTGTGCAAGTTTGGCTGGTAAGAGGCGCCGGTTAGCCGCTACCACACACGACCCATCCGCCTTAATTTCCCCAGCCGCACTGAGCGCATCCAAGCTGCGCTTTTTCTTGACAAAAACCTGCTGCAGCCTTCGGAGTCAGTTCCAACCGAGAAACTCCTTTTCTGATGATGGCTTAGCACCGAAAAGTGTCTGCGTTTGAGTTTCCATAAAAATGTGCAGCAAATGGACTTGGTGACCTCCTCTGCTAACCTCTGAGATGTCTTAGTTACATACAGTAGATATCGCTTAATATACTCTCACACTACACCATTACTTCGCTGAATGCTGTTGTTAATGTTATTAAAGTCATTAATGTTGTCTGAGTTATGTTCTCTACACTGTAGGAGGACAGAAGGTCAATGCATTCAGTAAAAATTTCTTTGCAATTTCTTAGAAAGTCCCAGTGCCATGTTTTAGGATGTACTTGACATCAGATAAAGGAAAGGAAATACATTGAAAATTGGCCTTGCTACAGTGTTTTCATGACAAAACAGAATTGTCCTGATTTGCTGGGTCCTATTAGCTTAGCCAGCTGCAGTTAGCTAGGGGCTCAGTAACACAGCATGTTGTACATTCTTGCAGCATGATGGTGTAATCCATGCTCCAGGCATGTGTGACAGATAAAGCAGGTAATATCTATATGATGAATTTTTGTTCTGCTTGTTTGTTTTTACTGTCTAAACCTTTTGAAAACACAAAGAAAAGCAAACCAAAGATCTAAGGGACTAAAGAGAGCCTTGTAACAGAGCTCTGTCGGTTAGACTGTGGTGCTGGCCCACACTAGCTAATCCCTGCATTCAGTGCGTGAGCTCATTTCTCCTGATCGCCCTGCATGGCCAACTGTAAAATACTCTCTGTGCTTGGAGGGGCCTGCTCTCTGGACCTGTATCACATGGAAGGGGAGACAGAGAGTTTTGAGGTTTAGACTGGTTTAGACTGGTTTAGACTGGTTAAGGCTGGTTTAGGCTGGTTGTAGTGAATGGAGGACTGAGCAGGTCTGGAGTGCAGAGCAGCATGCAGGGTGAGCAGAGAGAGAGATTAAGGCTCAGGCTGAAAGGAGCTGTGACCCGGCCAGATTGGGCTGAGTCAGACAGCCAGCTGTCCGCAGGCAGCGGGAGGCGTGAGGCCACCAGGGTAGCGGGGTTAGCGGCCCTGCGCACGCCGAACACGCCCGCGAGTGCTCGGAGCTGCTGATGTCGCAGGCTGTGAGAGATCTGCCAGGCCAGACCTGCGGCGCTGACTGTGCAACAGGATGCAGCCCTGATTAGCACCCCACGAGGAGTCATACGTTTAAAAAGGAAAAAACCTTCAGAATAAACATTTTTATGCAAGAGCTGCACCTTATATCTATCTGAGCTTAGTCAGTTCATGGAACATTACGTTGCATGAATTTGCAGGGAAGACGGTGAAAATGGCTTGTCTTAAATCACGTCTTATTTCCCCCGATGCCAGCGTTACATGTAGCTGGATAATTAGCGTAGCCCTGTCTTCCAGTCCTACTCTTAATTCTGCTGAGATACTGCTCCCTGAGGCACAATATAGGACAAATGGATGCAGCTGCATGTCAGCGCAGTCTGTTTAGAATAGTTATAAAGAGGAAAAATGTGCCATGATGGTCTTTTAACACTCTGCAGATAACTGCATGTAAGACAGGACAGACAAAAGGGTGACTGTCTGCCAGTGTGCTTTTGTGTGTGCACTTGCATTCATGACTGGCACAACTGGACCAGAGGTGTTGCGGCTGTGCTGAGCTTTTCAAAATTACTCCTTAGTTAATTTAAATATTGCACACCATCAGTGTTTCTGGGCCTGTTCCATCTTGGCTAATGACATGCGATGTCTCGGGTTGTATTTTCAAAGGCAGGATCTCAGGTCATGTTTTACAGTAGTTTCCCTGTTTCAGACGCGCTCACTATATATAGAGTCATTAAACAGGCAGCAGGAGCAGCCGCGCTGTCGGGTGGATGCAGGGCTGCCTTGGACGGCTCCGCGTTGCCATTGGAAACCGCTGAAAATTGGATTCAGAGCTCCAAACTCCGGCAGGCCGTGACAGCATCTGTCCCCACGCGGACGCCTCGGGCGAGCGGTGGAAACGGGCGGGGGCGGCTGCGTGGGCGGCCGGTGGGCCCAAACGCTCCCAGATCGACTCCCATCCGCCACGCGTCTTCTGCGGAGGAGGGAAGAAAAGAGCTCTGTGGAAATAAGAGGCTGCTGCGTTTTGTTTGTGCGTGCGTGTGTGTCAGAGGCTGTGTAACGAGGGTTTCTGCGCTGGCGCAGTGGAGATACCCCGGGTTTAGACTCGTCACATCATTTATTTCTGTTGACAGGATAAGGCTGAGGTGGGCCTGCATGCATGACTCATGTATCCGTCCTGCAGGCTTTGATAAGAGCCACAGGAATTATCTGTAGGAAGGAATCGGGCCTCGGTTTACAGCAGGGGACACAGCTGGGAAGTTCACCTGAGCATACAGTCAGGGCTCATCTGCACTGCTGACTGTCCGCTGGTTAGGAAGTCAGTGAAACTGCTGTTCAAGAGGGGAGGGCAACGTTGAACTCACCTGGTTTTATCGAGATTATTCTGACATGCTCATTCGATTTTGTTTAATGTTTGAATTGATGGTACTCTGCACACAATCAATTTATGAAAGTAAAGGCAAAAAAATGTCCCCTTTACATTTCTTTGAGTAACTTGGCTGTATAACAGGATGTTTATTTTCTCGTGTTTTCCAGACTATTCATCCATTCTCTTGTTATTCATCCACTTGCAATGGGTTGTAAATCAAGGTTCTTTAATGAACTGAAATCCAGGGTATACATTTTTGTGACCCACTTCTTAGTGAAATGGAACCTAACGTGTTTACATACGGAATAACTTTTCCCATATATGTCCACATAACATGCACAGCACAGCAGCCGGAGCAGTGTTTAGTTTGATGCTGATGTGTGAATGTCTTTGTAAGTCACACATTGTTGTCATGCATCTGGTGACCTGAGTCAGCCCCTCTTCCTGCGCACCAGTGGGTCCAGATCCAGTTTGGGAATCGCTGATGGAGTCATGTTGCACTGCTGGGGGTCAGCGGTGCAGCTGGTGTGCCATTCCCAGCCAGTGCCTGTAGGGGGTGCTGTGTCGCTGGTGCTGCCTATTCATGCACATCCATTCACCTCTGAACGGAAGAGCTAATCACTGCATAGCAGCACAGCAGTACAGAGCAGCCGGGGGTGAGGCCCACAGGGCAGGGAGGGATGGATACAGCTGCAAGCCTGCTGTGGGCAGTCTGAGATTGAGTTAACCATCCAGAATACATTATTTACGTCTCATAACAATGGTGCAGCAACTTTAAGATAATCCACTTATGATGGATGAAAGAATCATCACATTTTTATGGCTATCATTTGTACTGATTACATATTTATTAGAGTTGTTACTATCAGCATAAGTCATGATCCAAGACAGACAGTTTGTTCATAAGGTTGAAATTTAGTCATGGAATTTCGCTTTGTAAAGAGTCTTTATGTCATAAATGTAGTATGTCAATGCCTGCCAGCTACTGGTGTCTGTATGTGTGCAGTTTGTCCTAAGAGATGACTTGTCAGAGCTTATTATCTTTGTGTTTGTTGTGTGAATGAGTTTGTGAATGAATTTCAATTGGAGCATGTTGATGACATATGAGACCATCACAATTTAAATGCCTCTGTCAAATCCTCTCCTCTTCCTGAGACAAAACATTCTAAACATGTGATAAACAGGACTAGTGATGTAAATGGCACACATTTCTGACCGTCGGTTAGTTCAGTGTTTCTCAACCCTACTCCTAGAGGCACCCTGTCCTGCATATCTTCTATCTATCCTTGCTGCTTGATTAAATCAGGTGTGCTCAGCTAATAAAACGTGCCACAGATGAGTTCAGTCAGGTAGGTAGAGCAAGGATAGATATGCAGTACAGGGTGCCGCCAGGAGTAGGGCTGAGAAACACTGGGTTAGTTGATGGCTGAGAAGGCCCATTGTCAATTAATCACTGTTAATGGAGGATGAAATATGTTAATAGTAATGAGTGTTTTTTTTAACCTTTTTTATAGGATGATAGGATTAAACTGATAAAAAAGCACCAATCACTTTAATCAACAGAGATTATGAGATAAAAGTAGAAAATCAAAAACAAAACCAAACAAAAAATGTAGAACAAATGTAGCCTGTTAGTTTTTGGGGAAAAAATTGCATCTATCATTTTAGGCTTCTTTGCACACTTTGCAGGTTAGTACAAGCTGTGTCATCGTGTCTTCATCATAGCAAACCCTGTCAGAAGAGGTCTGACTTTTCAGTATGAAAGTCTTCATACTTAAGATATTAGCTTGCAAATGTCATAATGGTCTGCTAAGGTTAATGCTAGCTAGCTAACCAAGCTTCTTGGCTGCCAAGTTAATCAGGATACAGTATCACCCAGCAGTGTTAAGTCCTCTTTTGATTTGAACAGTGTGGGGGGGAAAGTTTGTTTAGATTTTTGTATTTAGCATTCTGTGTTCTAGTGCACTTGGCTTCCATTGTCTAGTCAAGCTGCACAATAACTTGTGGTAGGATTTGAACAGTGTTATGCTCACACTCACTGGTCTGGGAGTGTTGTTAGCCTGGTCTGACACTGTTGCCCGTTTGAATTGAATGGATACACTTATGTTCTATTGTGCTGGAAGTCGCTCTGGATAAGAGCGTCTGCTAAATGCATATAATGTAATGTAATTTTATTGTTGACACACGCTCATGGTTGACTGTGGATAAATTATCAGACTGGTTACAGCCCTACCCAGGACCAGACTTGTTGCCCTCCTCTGTACGTTTTAGAGACAGCTGGACTGTTGACACAGTGCTTCCTGATGCCTCCCTATTCTCTGCAGAGGACACGCGCTCTCCTTGCTGTGATGGTGTGCTCCATAAGGCTATTTATGGATTTCATGGGAACATAATTAATAATACGCTGTTCTTTTGTCCTGACTTACTGTGACAGACTGTGTTGTTGACCATTATGATCTCTGAAGGAACGCTCAACCCGGCACTCCTGACCCTCTCCATTTTGACGATAGACCACTGCAATGCCAAAATGGCTATATTTAATTATGTTAAATAATATAGTATTTTTAAAAAGATGTTTCCTTTCTGTTGCGTAATAAACCTGGAAGCAACATCTCTTTGCTAGTACTGGGAGTCATGCCACAGAGTTTGCTCTTTGGAAGTCAGAATTTATCCCATCAGATTCTGGTAACGGTGTGTATTTTGGAGACCTTTACTAAGGTGCTACACTGGTATAAATGCTGCCTTTGCTTCAGCACTCCCTGATGTCAGTATGGAAGGATTCCGGGAAATGGCAAACGTGTTGTAGTCATTTATTCATTTTTCACAGCTGTTACTTCATTACAAAGTTGCAACAGGTAACAGACCTCCTGTACCATTTGGGACATGCAGCATGCTGATGTAGCAAATCTAGATCATTCAACACATTTGCATTCTCATCCACCTGCTTTCAATGGAAATGGCAGATTCACATCAACATACACACACACAGCACACTTTCCTGGAACCCGGAAACACAGAGGAATTCAAAATAGTACTTCTGCATGGATAGTAGCTACATTTACAAAAAAAAAATCATAGTGCATGCTGTTATACTGGAAGGTTGCTTGATAGGGGAGAATACTGTTTGCTGCTTTTTGGAAACCTTTTGAAATGACTGTGCAAACTGTTGTGAAAACATGAGACTATCAACTGTGTGACCAAATGGTTCTGAACAGATTTTCTTGTTGTTGAATCTGATTACAGGACTATTCACTTTTTAAAATGTGGAAATACAGGTGGGGAAAAATGAAATCTAGCAAAACACAAAACTGGTCTAAGCAAACACTCAAATAAATATAGAATGGGATAAAATAATGACAAAAAACATAATTGCATTGGGACACAGAAATTGATCCATTCATTAAACCATCAAGACAGATTCACACATTAACTTAGAAAAGATAGTTGTACTTATCTCCGTTAGATGCATAATTGTATATAAGCTTCAAAGTAGCTGAGTAGGTGAACACCAGACAGAATATCATCAAAATGATCAATCATTTTCCAAATGATTATGCTTATACCAATAATGTGTCTGTAAGAAACCTTATTTTAATTTGTTGCTGCTTTTACACAGTATGTGATGAGTGCACCGACAGTAGTATTAAAAATGCATGCTGTGTGAGAGTTCTGATGGTACGGTGGCCCCCTGGTGTACTGTACGTCTGTGGAGTTGTTCTTCAGAAGGAGGGGTGTGGTTATTGCAGTCGATGTGTGGCTGTCTGCTGGGGTCTGAACCTCACTGTTCAGGGGCTGCAGTGTCGTCTGCCTCTACTCCTTCTGATCCTGCTGGTTCTGAAACACACAAACCCCACAGCAACCTGAAGGCAGCACGGTCACTCAAACCCCCTTCCCAGGTCACCAACCAGAAGGCAAACACAAACATGCTTTTAGTCTATCAAGGGTTAGTGTAGGAGCTACTTAACCCTGTCATAAGCACCACATAAATATTCATAAAAGTTATGTCAATCGTCATAGCCAATATAGATTGTGCTTATAGACTATATTATCAGTGACATGACCTTAACATTCCCATTTGGTAATAAAGTAATGTCACTTTTGATATGGACACTATGACAATCTATGTCAGTTGACATGAGTGTTTATGAACTGCTTATGTAAGGCCGTTCATCATAATAATACCACTTTTCTGTCCAAGGTATCTGGAAAGGGTCATGATAACATTTAATCAAATTGTATGTACAGAACAACAAAAATTCACAAAGGAGTCTAATTTCATCTGCTGTGGATGTAAAAGGCACTTGACATTTCTCGAGTAAACTGCTGTCAATTATTTTTTAAAGTTATCATTTAACATTTTTGCCTGATTGGAGCTAGAGTAGAAATAACCTTCAAAGATTTGTTTAGGAAAGCAGTATGCATTATAAAATGAACATTCAGAGAAAGTGTATGGTGCAAACACACTCTAGGAAAATGACTTAAAAGGATTTTGTACATCCAACCACACTGAATGGCTGCATTGCTCTACAAATAAACCTTAATGGAGGAGGAAAGTATATCACACACAAGCACACACACACACACACACACACACACACACACACACACACACACACACACGCATGTGTCATTGTGTCGTAGCCCACTTCATGGCCATCCAGGCGAGGCAGTTCGTCGTGCGGGACACAGTACTCCATGTCTCCTCCGCTTTATTAAAACAGTGTGAATTACACAAGTGGGTGAGTAGCTCGTTTGGAGACCCACTTTCAGAGACCCAGAACACATTCTCAGAGCAGCGGCCAGGCAGACACCCTTAATGAGCTGCGCTCAGCGCTGGAGCTGGCCCTCCCTGCTGCTGAGCATGTGCAGGCCCTGCGGGGGGCGAGAGCGGGGCGCCGAGCCGTGTCACGGGAGAGGGATGCAAAGCAGAAATTTAAAAATCACACAGAAATGAGGTTTCCTTTCAGCGTGCTCAAGGTGATGTTCTCACCTGCCTAAAAGAGGAGGATTAAGGAAGTGATCTGCTGCTCCTTTAGTACAGAATTGTGAAGAATTGCGTTTAGGTCAGACCACTAAAGACTACAATGGGGCCTTGCAATGTTTTTCCAGGAAAAAAAAGTTGATTTTTATGCCGTTCCTTTACTTCTGATTCAGTTAACATTACGTGTAAAGTTATAACTAACATAATGCAAAACGTGCTTTGACTATCTGTACTGAGAGGGATGTTCACGTCTTAACTGTAGAACAAAAGTGGGAAGCAGTACGACCACTGCTCTTACCCCAGTTACTTATGCATGGAGATGATGCTGACGTATGTGGGACTAGGTTGTTCTAGATGTAGGCCATTATTTTTTACAGTTGATTAATATAAATTGATTTCCTGGAGGAGGGGTTGCTTCTGGACGTTTTGCGTTCGTAGGAGCATGTCTCCACGACAGTGCACATTAATCCTACCTTGACGCAGTGGACCAGTAGATGCACCTGGAGTTAAAAATAACACCTCCACACCAAAGACGCTTAGCAACCAAGAACTAGGTTGGTGTTGCTAAGGAAAGGCCTAAATTGGGTAGCGGTTGCTTGGCCTTCCCCAAGGGTGGGGCAGAGGACCCTGACCAATCCAGGGAGAGGAGTGAAATCTAGGCTTGGTGAGGTTTGTGCCTACATGTGAAATTAGGAGGACATTCTGCCTGCATGTCCTATATTACGCTGTTAGTTCAAAGACAAACTGAGTGTAGCAGGCCAGAGTAGCGGTGTGCTGTAGCAGTCTAGTGTACCTGTCCGGTGCTGTCTCTGACTGCATTCCTGAGTTTTAAGCCATGAAACAGCCAAAAAATAACATGGGAAAATATCCATAAAATCTCAAGTTCACTTTACAGAACATTTTTCATGGAAATGTTTAGAAACCACATAAAATAGTAAAAAAAAACTATATATCCTATGAAATTACATTGAAATGACACCATTCTTATCTATGTTTACATGGTTCATCATGTAACACAGAAACATAAAGGACTTTGCAGAAGAAAAAACGTATGAACAGCAGTCTTCTGCTGCCTCGCTGGCAATGACTCCTATCAGGACGGGCAGAGGTGGTGGGTCTGTAGTCTGTACCTGACTGCACTGCTCTGCTCGGTCACAGAGTGAAGCACTCATTTCCACCCACTCCCTTCAGCTCGAGCTCGGCTCCACCTAATTAGCAGCGATGACTTCACACTGTCACATCACTTCCTTTACTAGGAGTTTTGTCACAGTTTTGTGACACCTGCCACGTATGTGAGAAACATAACAACATCAGCATCATGAGAATCGTCATCAGATGATGCTGTCTTTACCTCCTCAGCCCTCAGCAACGAGAGACCCTGAGTATTGAGCCATGAAGTAGGAGCCGTATTTATTTATGTTCAATGCTTTCATATTTTTCACCCAGCAATGTTAGATTATTTGGTGATCTCTGCTTTCCCATGCAAGGGATGTGATATTGATACAGTCAGTCCTCCTTTTGTAACACAGATAAGGCTCGCCTGACTTCAACAGATATTTTTTGCATTCAGTCGCTTTACATGGAGGTAAAGCTACAGTGCATTGCATTTTTATATAATAATAATAAAAACATGTAGTTCATCAGTACACATTATATCTGTATGAGTGAACAAACTCAAAGAATCAGATAAAGGATATCTAGTAAAGGAATGAACGAATGTGTGTTGCATTTTTTTTAGACAGTGCTCTGCTTTAAAAAAAGGCAGAAATCTTGTATTTGGATAAACTCTGTTGCTTTCCAAATGGGAGCGGTTTTCTGGAAATATGAACCAAGTCCACAGAGAGCAGATTCGTCAGGATGTGTTTGCTCCCAGAACTGCTGATTACAGAAACTCCTCAGATCTTTGACAGGAATAAATCCCCCAGCCAGCTGTCGTGTTTGCGGGAGCGGGTTACAGACATACTGAGCTCGCATTCTTCCTTTTTAATGGGGTTGTTTTTATTCAAGAATGCAGTCAAGTAATATGTGTTTAACTTGTGCTGGCCTGGTGCTCCTGATTCTACAGGTAAAGCAGTTCAGCAATGCTCATGAGAAACATGAGGTTAGTACTTCAGCCAGAATATGTATCTCTGACAGTGGTAATCACAGTTCCAGGTGATTAATTTATGATGGCTGGAATTAATTAAGGTTTCCTCCTCACTGGAATTCTGGTCATGTTAACTAATTACAAATCTACAAATGGCAACACTTAAAAGTGCTCAGCTCTACATGAAAAATCTAAATTATTTATAAACGGCAATTAAAAATGTATTGATCATCATGTGAAGAGGGGAGAGAGGGAGAGAGACTGCCTGAGGTAGAGGGAACTCGTTCCGTTGTAACAGGGAATGCGATGAATTCTGAATGCGATGAATTCCTCTGAATTAAAAGGCAGATTTAAAAGGCTTTTAATGAGAGTCTTGCAGCTTTTGCGGAGGAATGTCTGTTAGACTCCTGTGTTTATGATGTCATAATCCCCGTCGCTCAACGCTCGGATGCAGAGGGATCCCAGCCCTTCGCTTTATTTTCCACAGAGCCCCAGAGAGCCTACAAAATCCAAATAATCACGCTCTAATTCAGCATCTCTCCCCTGGGGGTACACACACCCCCGGGGCTAAGAGATGACGTCCCAGGCCATACGTGGGGTGATCACTGAATTGTGAAATAAAAAATATTCATGGAAGGCACAGCAACCCATCATCCAAAAAAAGGTTAAGAACCACCCCTCTAATTCATTCCATTCAATTACTGCACTAATTCAGACCCTCCATTTTAATAATGCCCAGCCTCAGTTTTCTAATGGGAGCCCTCAATTCAGAGACCCCATTCAGAACTACTACCTCACTCATACCTTCATTTGTATTAGTATTTGGAAGGTGCAAACTATGAAATAAAGGGAAATTGAGGGTTCTGGGGAGTGATATGATGCTGTGAATTAGGCTCCATACTTCCCCCCCCCCCTGCTGTGGGACTCCCATTTCTCGAGAGAAACCTGTGCTTGGCTTCTCTCTTTGTGACTGAACTGAGAGAGTGGGATTCATTCCAGCGTAATGAAGGTATACACTTAACTGAGTGCCTTCCTCACTGGTTACCCTTTACAGTGTGTCAGCCAACTGATCTGAGTCCCCCTGGCCGGGTGAAATCCCCTTTTATCACCCTGTCCAGTGTGGCTGGCGACTGACCTGAGTCCCTCTGGCTGCCGTTGAGCGCATCGCCACTGCTGCTCACCTCCTCCCTGGGCTTGTCGTCCTTCATCTTCTTCCGGGTCATGTGACCGCGGAAGCCCGCTTGGATCTTGGCGGCGGCCTTGTTGGCCTCGGGGTCGTCCAGCGGGATGTCCATAACATCCTCCTCCTCCTGAGGCTGGCCGCACTCCTCCTGTTGGCCACAAGGGGCATCAGTGTGCAGTGCCCTGACTGCAGAGTGGCGCTCAGCATGCTCTGTAATGGGCGGAGCTAGCGCAGGTCATCAGTGACTCACTGATTTCAGCCAATCATCCTGATTTCATGTAGGAAGCAGTCTTCTGATTTGTTTAAACCAGTCAGTGAGTGATGCCTGCCATTACACGACCTCACTCTTCCAGCATAACGATCAGAAAAACATGCAAAAGCATTGTTCCTTTTTTCCATACCAAAATATTTTACTTGTTATGGGAATATCTCGCATCCTATAGGAAATATTTTGAGAAAAGGAAAATGAAATGGAGTCAAAAGAAAAGCTGCAAAAATGAACAGACGATGGCTGTCCCTAACGGTAAAGACTGATTAAACATTAGGTGAAAAAAAAAACTTCAGTCACATTAACCAGACAAATCACTGAAACAGGCAAATTCACATTGCACTGTCACCAAATGCTTTTAACAAAACGATTTTCTCTGCGTAAAGTAAATAAATCATCAATCCATTTAAATACTGACAGCTGCTCAACAAGAGGATAGTTTTTGGAACAATATTTCAGGATTTGATAAAAGATAAAAGTATAAACAGCTCTGAAGCACCATATGGGGGTGGTGGTGGGGGAAAGGCCTCTGACTCCAGCAACAATGTTACACAACAGAGCAACACTGGAACCATATGCCTTCTGCAGTTGCCATGGCAACAGTTCAGCAACAAAGCAGGCATGCAAATTTGTTTTGACTAACAAAATTAAAACGTAAAAAGAGGGTTGTTTTGGAGTTCTCAGTACGCTAATTTACTGCGCACAGTGCAAACTCATTCCCCGTTTCAGAGAGGATAAAAATGGCGTTTGAGTGATCAGTGCTGTCACTAACACTTCCCAGGGGTTATTACAGTCAGGACCACTCTTTCAGCAGCTTTGTGGCTTTCACCAGCCTGTCCCTCGGATGTAAGCAGTAAAATATACTGTGTGGCTTAAGTGGAGACGCCATACAGAAGCTTGTTTATCCATAATGGCAGAGACTGACACGTTGAGAACATCAGGATTACGTCCTCGAGTTACATTTTTCTCTGCCCTTTTTTAAAAACGCAAATCTCTCCTTACAGCCAGGATACATGTCTGTGGTATAGCCAATCACAGACCCAATCACAACTTCTGCTTCTCCTCTGGCTACTGAATGAAAGTCGCATATTCCTAATGCATTCCTATATTTCCGCCCTCATTACTGAACTCCCTGCCATTGCCCCAGGTGGTCATGGGTAAATAGTGTGGGACTGGAGGGCAGTCCGTGCAGTAAGTAGCAGCACTGCTCTGTTGGGTTAGGGGTCCAATCTGTAGTAGGGAATCTGTGTGATACTCCCCCTGGTGGAGAGGAGGTGTAGCATGTAGCTGCACAGTAAACAGGCACAGTACAGGGTAAGGGGGCAATTTTGAAATCCATTTGTCCTCACAGGAACTGTATTCATCACAATTACCAGAGCACAGGTCAGCAGTTATCACATTTCAAAGGAAATGATGTTATAAATGTAGACTTTACTCCTAATGTAGGTGTATAGTCTACATTTAGGAAAGAGGAACACCCTCTGTTCCTGTACTCATGAATATTTAAACCAAAATCAAACACATTACTGTGATGCCTTTTTGTGCTGTATAAAATATGAATAAGAAAAAAAAAGAGGCTGAGAAAATGAAATAATCCATGCATAACTCCATTGTCTGATTAATATTTGACAGTGTCTGTTTCTCCCTGCTAAATTCATGTGTAGAAATGATAAATTCCGATTAGACTAGCAGGCTGTAATTAAGCCCTTAAGCCTTTATCTCCAGATTCAAAAATAACTATAGTTGCCGTAAAAACAGACTTTCTAAAAGAGAAAATGCCTTCGGCACAAATAATTGAAAAATAACCAAATAATTGTAATTAAACATTAGTTAATGAGACAAGAAAAAGCATTAATAACCCGGAGGTAAATTTAATGGTATTTGAATTGGTGCCTTACCAACAACCTGGCGCCTAGTTTGTAATTTACATTTACATTTATTCATTTGGCAGACGATTTTATCCAAAGCGACTTCCAGCACATTGAATCAAATCTCACTCGTATGTCAGGACTCTGGGAGGCTGGAGACTGCTCTGGAATAAGAGCTGCTACAAAGAGAATTCTGAAAAAAGCGCATGAACATCAGGTGCTTCCTGCTTCTGAGGAAGTTGCTCTGGTTATCGTCTGCATGTGCACCATGAAAGGTCTGTCAGGGAGCATCATGCATTTAAACAAGAGAACAGCCTTTGATGTGAAGCTCGCAGGTGCACACGTTTCATAAGACAAAACGCTGCCTCTTTTCTGTAATGGTTATTAACAGGCTCATGAAGAGTCTTGTGCATTTCTACGCCTGTTCAAGTTCAGACAGGACAAAACACTGCCAAAGGGTGCAGCAGCATGAAAAACACGGGTTCCCAGAGGAGGGATTTTACTGAGGGTCTGAAAGATGGAGTTTACACCCCTGAGTCTCCAGCTTTAAATGGGTGCTGTATGTAACAGTACAGACAGCAGTAAACAGCCCATATGGCCTCTCCTAGGAGGAGGAGGAGGAGGAGCTGTGCTTCCCTTGCAGGATTTCGTTCGTCAGGATCCGGTTATGAAATGACGTTATTATTGTTATTAAACACTTAGCACCCTGCACGTGTCCGCCGCAACCTCAGACCCTCCCTCTCCGCGGGCCATGAGCTCCGGCCGAAAATAACCGCCCCTGGCAGCCGCCGCGGCACGGAGGAAGCGCGTTGTGCGAGAGACTCAGCGGTGCGCGCTCCCCGCTGAACCCCGCTGCGTGGGAGGGTGTCCGCCCACCTCCTCAGGATCCATTCATTAGCTCCCCATCTGACTGCTGAATTCCCGGCCCAAATTCCCCTATCAAACTTCCGCAGGCGGACAGCGCTGTTCTCCGCTGCTCCCCCGGCTTCAGCGAGATGCCAAAGCAAACTCTGTGAACTTCAGATAACTCCTGCATCCAGAAACAGTCGATACTTTTGGGGGGTGGGATAGGGGTGGGGTATTATTGTTCCCCTATAACTTATGACTTGTATAGAGAGCAGAGCCAGCTTAACCCTAGTTATGCATTTAGCAGAGGTAATGGACTGTATGGACTTAGTCGTCATATCATACCAAATAACTGTCAGTTTATAGGGCTGTGCTCTGATTTATTTCACACAATTACATAGGCCTACTGATCTGGACGCTATAGTTAAAGGCCCTAGTTTACTTTGACAAAAGAAAGCTTTGCCAATACCCTCAGTCAGGAAATATTTTCGTTGTATTTATTATTGTGCAAAACTATTCTGCTCCTCCAAAAATGCTTTTCGGCGAAGAGGACATACCGAGATTGTCTTATGTGAACGCTAAGAAAACTAAGCACTAAGTACAATTGAAAGCACGTAAGCTACTGCTAAAACGTATAACGGTAGTTAATTGAAGTGCCGGAATTCCCCTGAGGTGTCAGATTTGGTTCCCTTCAGCTTTCAGCACACATCGGGATTCTTGTTTACGCGCTCTAACACGCGACTTTTGTCGTTCTTTCTACTGACCTGAATGGCGTCGCCTAACTCTAATCCATAACTTTAACCATGGAGGGAGCCGGATCTGATAGGTGGTACCCAATCTGATGCGCTATCGGCGGCACCGAAACGCATTTAACAAAGACGCCTGAAGCCGAAAGCAGCGAGCGGCTGCGAGTTCCCGAGAGCTGGAGTTAGGATGCGTAATCCACAGCGACACAAGAGCATCTCTCCCCAGCCACTAACTTTGACAGACAAAGCAGTACTTTAAAGATAAAACCACGGAATCCAAATACTTCGTGTTTCCAAAGTATACGAACAGAAGTCAGTTTCCAAGAAATATTATTCAAATTAGTTATTCTGTCTAAAAAAGTGGAGTTATGTTTGACTTTTCTCCGGATATTTCACTCGCGAACACTTCGCACTTGTTTCTTCGACATGGCAGATGTAACACTCACGATGCAATGATATTCAGCTAAGTTTCAGAACCGTTACCAGTCCCTGTACCACAGCAGGCATTCAGACGTGAGACTAATGACATTAGACAATGCAAACTTGGAAGAAAATACATTTAAAAAATAAAGGTATCCCAAATAAATCGTATGATTTATATGAAATTTCAGAATTAGCCTTGAATTTATCATACAGTGCATAATGATTAATATTTTAATCAGTTTTGTAACAGTATACAATTAAATAAACGTTTCTATCAAGACACTACTTACGATGTGACAGTCCATGTCGAGTGGTTAGACAGTTCGCAACTTTTGTGGTTTTATGCCAGTACCAATATATTCTGATTGTATCGATGACGAAAATGTCTGAGCAGCACAGCCTCCTACGGACACAAATACACAAGCTCTCTCTTCTCTCGGTCCTCTATTTCTCTCTCTTCCTCTCTCTCCTCCTCTTTCTCTCTCTCTCTCCCTCCTCCTCCTCTCTCTCTCTCTCTCTCTCTCTCTCTCCCTCCCCCTCCCTCCTCCCCCTCTCTCTCCCTCCTCCTCGCTGTATCTCTCTCACATACACACGCAACTTCTCTCTCGCTCTCACACATACACACAGGCACTACATAATGATGTCTGTGAGTGCAGCCATTAGTCTGTAGGTGTAGTTAGTTAGAAACCGAAGGCATGTCAATGTTCTTCATAAATTACTAATATTCCACGCATGTTTCAGATGCTGTCTCTCCTCATACAGGCAGTTTAAAACACATTAGAGGGATAATGCAGCCTGCATGCTCTGCTCACTGCTTATAACCTACAGCAACTTAAAAAGCCAAACAAGCCTGGGGAATATTGAACAAGTAACCGTGTTAATGGTATACACCACTAATAAATCCACTATAAATCATTTACATGTGCCAAAAGCGTTATTTCCCTGGGGCTCCCTACTGAGGCGTAGGCCTGGTTCATCCCAAGCGTGCCTGGGATTGGGCCGCAGTTGCACTGGTTTACCTTGCATGCTGACCTGCCCGGTTCAGGCTGGGCCCCTGGCAGGGAACTCAGTTTCCATGTCATCAGAGCCAGCCTTGAGCTTGTTTTAATCAGGAGAAATCCGCTTTCAAGTCTACAACTATAATACACTGTTTCATAGATGGCTTTACTTTTAACCATGGTATGTGATATTATGTGAGTATTTAAACTAAGTACATGCCATGACTGGAATTCATTCATGTATGATATACATAGACAGAATATGCAGTATATGTATATATATTTTTAGCATCACCCTCAAGGTTACATGTGATTCTCTGGACCAAACCCCCTAATATGTCATCACCCCCTGGGTGTGTGGCTCACCTTTCTCCCGGTCTCATTAACATTTAAACCACGCTGCGCTGGCCTCCCCCCACCAGAAACGCCCTGGACCTCAAACAACTTCAAAGAGTCTGCTTCAGAAGTCAGAGCGTTTAATTAACAGCACAATGCTACCAGATAGGCCACAACAGATAGAGGCTGTCGTTTGTGATGAGATGTTAATGGATCAGTCAGCAATAGGAAGCCCTACACACTCCTGATTCTAACACGTTTTCATGTTTACCACACTGCGTATTAAATGTTGGAGTAAATTCTGATATTAGTTCATCTGAAGATAATACCTCAACTGTTGAAGTTCAGATAACTTTTTGCCATATGTAGCCTAAATTTCAAAGTCTTAGCTGTGAGATATGATTTACAAACTATTTCCCCACAATGTGCAATCCATGCTTATCCTGGAAAAGTGTAGCCAAAACCAATTAGAAGATATTTTTGTGTTCATATCTGCAGGAAAAATGTCACTGATGTCTTGTCAGTTGGTAGATGCATATACATGAAGAAGATGACCAAATATGAAAGTAAATGACAAATATTATTTTTTATGTCTGTGAGGGTTAATAGAGAGAGGGATTTCTAAATCCGCATGCTGTTTAAAAGGCATGTGGATCCTCTGGGATGGAGGCGGACTCAGATTCAAAGGCTGTCCACCTCTCAGCATCACTCCTAACAGAGACACAGGCGGCTTCCCATCGATTTTCTGCGCTTGGTAGCTGATTTGAAGCGTTTGCTAATGCTGCTGGATGGTTCACTGGCGCTTCACAGGACGCTCAGAGCAGAACCAGCACAGTGTGAGAACGTCAGGGAGCTGCACTGATAAGTTCAAATGTCAGCATGACTCCAGAGATCAGCTAATTCACAGACCCAGGGCCAAGGTCTGGAGCATATGCCCGCACCTCAGCCACTGACTGCACTGCAGGATCTGACTCCGTGCTCCACATCAACAATATGGGGACAGATTCCCGACATTCATAACCATTTAAATGTTCTTCTGTGCTAAAACCACAGGAAAAATATGCTTAAGATGCAGTGTGAAGGGGAATGCAAACCTCACTCTCCCTGTGGGTGCTGTCATTAAGAAAAGGAGGCCAGTGCTGTTCAGTCTTAATCATAACCTACAATAACACACATCTCAGTCACCTCCATAATCACACACATTTCAGTCACCTCCATAATCACACACATCTCAGTCATTTCCACACTCAGATCAGGATGTGTACAGAAAAAAACAACTTTTTTTTTTACAACATCATTGATGTGGTTATCTGATGTGGTTATCATGATCATAACATGGTTATCATAATCACAACCGATGCGGTTTTCTTAATCATAATTGATGTGGTTATTGTGATCATAACTGATGCGGTTATCATAAGCAAACTTGATGTGGTTACAACATCCATAGCATGATTACAGTAACTCCCAGGGTACAACCTTTCAGTGAGATTTAAAAACAGCTCAATGAAGGCCACCTCACCACCAAGTGCATAAAGAGAATAGTGTATTTCACCTCACCACCAAGTGCATAAAGAGAATACAGTGTATTTCACCTCACCGCCAAGTGCATGAAGAGAATACAGTGTATTTCAGGTTGTGTGTTGTGAGACACTCACAGCTCCGCTATAAGAGCGGCTGTATGTGTGTGCGGTGTGGCGCTCTCTCGGGGGAGGTGTCATAAACTGATTAGAGAGAGAGCGAGAGCGTGGTCTGTCTCCATCCTTCAGAACGCCCCCGCGCTCTGTCGCCACGGTGACACACATGGGGACAGAAAGCAGGCGAAGCCATCCGTCTGTGTGAGGCTGGATATTGCTGCCTCCCCCTCCCCACCCTACACTGTGAGCTGCTTTCATGTCCTTAATAACCATTTATTAAATAAACGGCCAATTACCAACACATCCCTGACAAGCGGTGGAATTTGTAATTAATATTCTAGTGGAACTGGTGCAGCACTGTAGCTGTGGGGTGGGAGGGAGGTTTGGTGGTAGACAGTGGCAGGATGAGTTACGTCGCCATACTGTTCCTATACTGTTGTGCTGGTGTTTGTAGGTCAGCAAATGCCCTTCTCTTGGGTGGCTGACATGTCTTACATTTTTATACATAATCTGTTTATGTGGAAATCTTTCCACCGACGCAAATCCGGCTGAACCACCTTGCTCAGAGTGCACAGCCGCACTGCCCTGTTCCGGATTCAAACCCGCAGCCTCAGGTGACCCAGTTCCCCAACCTGTCGGCTGCACCGCGGCCATGCTGAGAGTGGGGGTGCTGTCGTGTGGGTGTGCTTTCCGGAACGGTTTGGAACGCTGTGTCAGTAAAAGCATATTCATCTGCTAGTACAGCACGCTGCTCTGTTAGTTTCCCTTGTATCTGCAAGCACTCTTGTTTGTAAGGGAAGCAGAGCTGAAGGAATGGGAAGAGAACATGCTCTCAGAAGACAAGGTGACCTCCTCTCCACTGACTGATGACTGGAAGTGGTCATATACACCGTTACTCAGAATAGCGACTCCGTCCTCAAACCACCCGTCATGAGCACAAAGTTAGCGGACAGGACAAGAGCTGGAAGAAGCTGACCTAAATATATATATATAAAAACCTTTTGTCCTTTAATATGAAAGATGCTTGCTGCCATAGTCCTCCCTGGGTCCAGGGACAAGTAAGCCAAATGTTTGCCTAATTTCAGCTCTGCAGTGCTATGATTTTTCCTCAAGCTGAACCTGAATTTCTGTTTGGAGCAATTGTTAGGATTAGTCGGGCTAAGCCTCAAAGCCTGAGAATTTTCAGCTTTTAAGGAAGATGGATACAGACCCCTGACTTATACCTCCAGTTAAATAGGGGTTTGTCCTCCAAATGACCCCTTTAATAAAACCTTAAAAGATGTGTCAGGATATGTGTGATTGAACAGTGATTTGAACAGTTTAGTTATCACATGATAACAATCAATTAGTGCTAATGGATCAATGTAAACACATAGTTCCTGCAAATAAGAGCAATTCCATTCGTAAAATCTGTGAAAAATGAATTAAAATGCATGTGCATACAGCCAATCCCAATACATTTCAGTCATTTAAAAAAACGTGTTTCCAAGCAAATAATTTCTTGTTTTTTGTCAAGGACAGCTGCATTTCATTACATAACCGTTATATGGATATTCTGTACCCAGAAAACCACATGCTCTCAATTTCTGTTATTGTAGAGTACAGTATCAAACTAACTTCACTCAGGTCCAGATGTATAGTGTGGCATCCAAATATAGCTCCCCCCGGAGAGCGCAGAAGCAGGTCATGGCTGCATGTGTTGCGCGCTTTGGAGCTGTACCTGAGCCCTGCCTCTCTGCTGCCGCGTTAAACCAGAGAGGACACTGACCCGCTCCGCCGGAGGAGGAACTGAGAAACTGAGTCTACACCACCACAGTGAGCTGCAGCACCATGGGGGAATCAGACTGCTGTCTCACGTCACTCATATCTGATTTGCATTAAGGGTAAAAAAAAAAAAAAAAAAACTCCAGCTCTCCAAACTCATGCATACATCCAGTGTAAATTCTATTCTAATAAAAAAAGCAAAAGTGAAATCAGAACAGCCATGCGGAGTGCACATCCACCTCTGCGGCTGCATGCAGGGCTCCAACAGTGTCCCATCACAGTCACACTGGATAAAAGCCTCTGCTACGCTAATAACTTATAGTTTATACATCTGGTTAGCAAGGGGAGAGCTGTATAGTGTGGAACTGCAATCTCTGGACCACAAGACTGACAGCAAATTTCTCAGATCCCATAGGATTTACTGTGGTGCTGTGGGAAGCCAAGAAACCAGCAGCTTCTCACTGAGTCTGTATGCTCCAACCTCTGCGCTCATTCCTAAATAATATGAAGAAAAGGAAGCCGCATGTTTCCATGGCAATACTGTAATAAGTCCCTTTCCTCCTCCCGCTCTTCTCCCTGGGTGCGGAGGAAAGGTAAGCACATTCTTAATGGGCTTTTGGTGCTGCTCTCTGTCAGGCTGGTTTAATTGGTTACCTGATGTTGAACTGAGGCTCTCCGTGCGTGAGTGTGAGGGGGTAAGTGATGATGTGAGAAGTTTCTCTCAGAATAGTCCACCCGGTCTTTCTCAGGGAGAGGTGGAGCTGCGTTTTCTCAGAATAGGCTGACAGGGATACGCCTAACTACATTAACATAAAACACGTGGGAGTTGGCAAATGATTATAGATATGCAACAAATATAGACGCACAGTTTTCCCCTGTTGTACATATATCAGGATACCAAGAGAGCAAGAAAGAGTAAATATAGCAGTACTGTAATGATTTAATCCAGGTCACACCAGTCTCTCTCTGTCTCTTCCTTTCTCTCTGGCTCTTTCTCATAGACCCGCATACACACGCACACATGCATGTACACGCACACACGCATGTACCCTGGAAAATCAGAGCGTTCTCTGCCTGTCTCCCTCGTTAATGAGGATGAGCTGCAGGCCAAGTTCATGGGCACAGCTGGATCAGGGACAGAGTGGATCTAAAGCATTACCTCTCCCGAAATAACCACGCCCAGGACAGGAAGCACACACTCCATCCCTGAGCACCTCCAGAACCAAAGACAAGGTGAATGTCTCCTCCCCTTCCTGGTCTAACCCACTTTCCGCCTGCAGGCCGTGAATGAACGTTCACAGTCATCGGGATGTTGAGTCTGTCGAGCAAGGGCTTAAAAACGCCGCTGCCTAAATCAGTCTTGCTTTAAACGTGGCTGGTTCAGGGGTTGTGTTCCTGAATGACGTTGGAAATTGGTGTATTTCAGGCATCTAGAAGCCATGCTATTTTTGGGTACATCTTCAATCACCACGCTCTAGAGACCAGGGGAGACATACGAAGGCCTGCCGTTGATCAGCAAAGTCCTTGAAAGTTACATTTTTCTGGAACAGTGAGAGACTTCCCCATGAAGAAGGGTGTGCAACTCAAGGTTGCTGCATTGTTCACTGTGTATTTTTAGGTCAGCGAGCAATATCTGTTCCTGTTTCTTAGAAAGTGAACTGCAACAAAGTGTCATCCATATGTAGCCCTTTCTAATTTATCTGTAAGAGGTACACATCTTTTCTGATCTGAATCACCTCTCAATTTGGCAAATCAGTTCCAAAAAGCTAAAATTGCAATTTTAGTGTTCCAAATAAGCTTGCAAGTAGGCAAGCTTAAATTGCATATTATTTTTATATTTACAGTGAATTTAGAATGACTGATGCTTTAATCATTTGGAGCAGTAATCTGGCATCATGACAGTAGTGTTTGCATTTAAGACTTAGTGTTCTTAATGTTGTGTAAAATAAAGAATTTGCTTTACCTTGACATCAGTCTCGCCTTCTGCAATGATGACATCCTTTGTCTCTTCCTGTTCTGTTCTCTCCCGCTCTTCATTCTCTTCTGTTTGATCTGGATCTTGTGGAAGGGCCTCCGTTTCCTCCTCCTGCTCACCCTCTTTGTTAATGACCTCAGATGATGCTCCAGCTGTCCGCTCCTCTGTCTCTGTCTCTGTGTCCTTGGCTGCATGATCTGATTCTTCCATGGTTTTGTCCTGAAGATCTCCCACAGGGGTTTGCTCTTCCTTATGCTCCGATTCTATGTCTTCAACCACAGCGTCTTTTTTCATCTCCTCTTTGACCTCACCATCATCACCATCATCCTCATCACCTTCCTCGTCTGACTTCTGCTTCATTTCAGTAGAATCCTGCTTAAGTGTGTTTTCATTGGTGTCCTCATCCTCTGTGATGGCTGTCTTTTCTTTTGCTTCTTCAGACAAGGACTGAGGGTCGATGCTTTCTAGTTTGTTATTAGCTTCACTAAAGGACTGAGTATCAACGCTTTCTGGTGCGTTATGGTCAACACCTTCTAGTGCATTATGATCTTCAGTAAAGGGCTGAGGGTCAATGCTTTCTGGTGCGTTATGATCTTCAATAAGAGACTGCAGGTCAACGATTTCTGGTGCATTATGGTTGACACTTTCTGGTGCGTTATGATCTTCAGTAATAGACTGCGGGTCAATGCTTTCTGGTACATTATGATCTTCAGTAAGGGACTGGGGGTCGACACTTTCTGGTGCGTTGTGATCTTCAGTAAGGGACTGAGGGTCAACACTTTCTGTTACATTATGATCTTCAGTAAGGGACTGGGGGTCGACACTTTCTGGTGCGTTGTGCTCTTCAATGTAGGCCTGAGGGTTGATGCTTTCTGGTGCGTTGTGATCTTCAGTGTAAGACTGAACGTTGATGCTCTCTGGTGCTTGATCTTCTGCAGCTCTGGTATCTTCTTCAACAGGACCTAAACCTGTCTCTAAGGGTGTGTCCTCTTTGGCTTCCACTTCTGTGTCCATGTGCAAAATGTCCTCTTCTCCTGCTGGAACCTCAGTTTGGGATTTGTCCTCAGCTGAACCTGCACCCTCCAGGTGCTCTTCCCCAGGTGAGATATCAGAGCTCTCTGCTGCCTGCTGTACAGCAGCACCCTCCCTGTCCCCCTCCTGCCCTCCATCCTCACCCAGAGCCTCCACCGTTTCAGGGCCATCCTCCTGGGCATCCTCTGCAGCAGCCTCCTCCGAGACAGTATCCCTTGCTGCAGCAGCCTCCTCTGAGACAGTGTCCCCGGCTGCAGCAGCCTCTTCTGAGACAGTGTCCCCTGCTGCAGCAGCCTCCTCCGGGACAGTGTCCCCTGCTGCAGCAGCCTCTTCTGAGACAGTGTCCCCTGCTGCAGCAGCCTCCTCCGAGACAGTGTCCCCTGCTACACTCGCAGCAGCCTCTTCTGAGACAGTGTCCCCTGCTGCAGCAGCCTCCTCCGAGACAGTGTCCCCTGCTGCACTCGCAGCAGCTGGGTCCCCTGATTTTTCTACTTCTGGAGTGTTTATGGAACCTGTTCCAAAGTCCAACAGGAGGCTTTCGGGAGACCCTGGCATGGATTTGTGTGACTCCCTGGGGGCACCCCCCTCTGGCTGGGGCATGGGGCTCAGCAGGGCGGCACTGAGATCCATCTCTATCGCGGTCCCGCCCCCCTCTGCAGGCCGCAGCTCCTCAGCGCATATGTCGACGTTTGCGACCCCTCCGTATGAACCACTGGTCGACGGTTCAGGTCCGAGCTCCGCGCTGCAGATGTCTTTATCTGCCTGGCTGCCAGACCCATCTACACCCCAGTTTTCAACGCCCGGCACGTCCCCGAAAACATCGAAGTTTGCTGTGGCGACGGTTTTGATGTGCACTGGCTGGATGATTTCACTCTCAATAATCCCAAGGGGCTCAGGTGTGCTGCTCCTAAAGGGGATAGGATATACGAGCAGGTTAACTTCCCCTGTGTGCAGACCACGTGTCAATACATGCCATGATGTTTAATGTTGTCCGCATCTTGAATTCAAAAGCAACATGCGCTATGGCTATTGTGTCCACCTCTCCAAGTGACAGCGCTGTAGTGGAACACCTGAAGCCACCAGGCCCTCTTTGTTTGAGCAGTTGCTCAGGGCATGTCAGAGTGCTGCTTTAATCATGACGACTCTCACTGCCTGCCTGTGAAGAGCACCCAGTGCTGCTGCTCTCTACCTCTCAGTCTCTACATCTCAGGACAGAATGTGGCAGAGACTGAACAATTGGCTTGGCAAACTCGTCCGGGCAAGACGTCTGTTTAGACAGCACGAAGCAGAAAGCAATCTGTGCCTGCATTGTGCCCCCACACACCGCCAGCCAAATAAGACAGGGCTCAGTAGAAACACATGGGCCAGCCTACATGCGCGAGCCCACTGTCGGGTCCTGCCAGAGGCGGGGTCCTGTGTTAGGAACTGACAGACTGAAGCTTTCATTTTCCTTAATCTGGATTTTTATATAGCATGAGCGCACAATGGTAATGATGGTGTAGAAGAGGGAATTCAAGTGACCTAGATAGATTCCCGCCATAACCAATGACCCTGGATCAGTTTGATCCCTTTTATGTCATGGTAGGGGGTTTGGATTAGTGCTGGGTGAGCTGATCTTGGATCAGCTGTTGGCTGTGAATTTGGATTTTAAGCAATCCAAGGCAACCCTCTGTCAGTGGCACCAAGTGAGAGCTCTGTGGTTAGGAAAGGCATTTTTTATGTGTAGGCATATGTGTGCATAGATAAGAAAATGCAGGTTACCATGCATTGCAGTAAGTTAAGTATTGCATGCTATTTATTTAATGTTCATTTATCCAGGTCGGTTACCAGAACTCAATTCTCTCTGAGTGAGGACCAGGGGAAACCAGGTTAGTGGGGAATGTAAGGGAGTGCTTAGGCAATCAGCTGTAGAAGGGATGATTATGTGGTGTACTTTTTCTTAAGTACCATGGGATCTTTAAGCACTACAGCGAGTCTCATCCTAAGATTTTATCCAAAAGACAGCACTCTGCTCTGCACTGTGGTATTGGAGTGGGAAGACTGCCCCCTGCTGGCTCACCAACACCACTTCCTGCTCCCAATAACCTGGTTTTACCAGGGGACCTCCCAACAGAGCGCTAACCCACCCCATCTCAGATTAGCTTTACCTGTTCAGCATGAGAATACCACGGGGCTGGTTATCTGCTCGTATAATCACAGTGAGTTACTCCTCATCTGCGCAGAGATGTTAATTTAAATTCAAGGAAAGGAAAGCTCCGGAGGTTTGGGACACAGGGACAGGCAGCAGTGAGTCAGAGCTGCTCGCTGATCTCCATCGGGGCCTGGGAGGATCCTGCCAGAACGCCCGGCATGTGACCGTACCCCCGAGAGAACAGGGCTGCAGCGCCTCTCCCTCGGGCCAGCTCAGCCAATCACGCGCTTGACCTCCCCGCTCCGCGAAGCCCCCTTCAATCACAGCGATGCCTTCATCTCACTGCCGCACAAGCCAACTGCACTCAGCTTCAAGTGGCTGACCAGCTATCTGCCCTCACCAGCACAGGACTCGGTGATGTGTCCTGCCACAGGAAACGCTGATGGGGCTTATATATAGACTTATCACTCACTGCTCAGGGGACTGCAGCCTCGTCTTTCTGGAGCACTTATGGGACACAGTGACAGGGGTCTCATGCATGAGGCACTAATTTAATTACCCACCTACACTTAGCTCAGAAAAATCAAAAACTCTTTTCAAATAAGGAGAACCTTTTCAAAGCAGATACTGGTACTTCATTCATAACTATTAGCATATTGATGTAATGAAGTATGTTTTTAAATGCTGTACCTTTTTAAATTGAAGAGGAGAAGAGTGAGTTTAAGAGGCTAATAATGTAAGTATAATCAGCTTGGAGAGTAGCTGAAGGCTTTGGGTCTCCTATTTAAAATGATTAATTCACTTTTTAAATATTGTAACAAAAAATATACAGTCCTAGCTGAAGCTACGCATAAAAAATCATGTTTTTTGATCTCTTTCTCTGTAAGTCACTCTGAACTTCATCTTCTAACTGACAAATATATATATATTTTTTTTACTATGATCTTTTTCAGCATTTATTACGATAAGCATATGTGTGCTTTGCTGTAAAAAATATCATATCTCACTGGCTGTAGTACCAGATGTATTATTTGGACTTTTATTTAGACTATTATTCATACTTCTCATACTAAAATACAATTTCCAAAAAGCCAGATTAAGCATATGTAAATACATCAATATCCCACTCTACAGTACATTTTGTGATGGTAGACATATATGTGGAGCTAAAGCCACCTAGTGGTCCTCTAGTGTTACTGCAACTTCTGAAGTTGTGATCAGTACAGTGAGGCGAAGATTTTGTTATATCAGCACATGATATTAATTCACAAGCTGTCAAGGACAGCAACCTCTGAGCTACCATGACAACAGTCTTGCATCAAAGTATGAGATGATCAGTCAATAAATAAAAGGCTTCATCTTACAAAACTTCCATCTTTATTAATGCACTGTCTTCCTCTCTGCTCTCTGCTTCCCTCTGAGGGTACTGGCTGTCTGGTCCTGGCTGACTCCCCTGCTAATCGTGTAGGAAAGAGACACTCACTCATTCAGGGGCTCCGCAGGCGCTGGTTCCTGCTCTGCACTGGCGCTGACGTCTTTTTCTATGTCCTGCTTTATGCAACAATAAGATGAGTGACAGTAACTCTGCATGTGAGACATCAAAGGTGTCATTACACAGTAGGCATTCACTGGTACATTTACTCCTACTGTCCCCATTCCCCTGTCCCCAGCAGAGTGGCCCAGGACTGATTATCTTGGGAAAATCTGAAATTAAATGCACAAACAGTGATTGAAATTTACCGAAATGGCATGAGTGGTGGTTAGACCTTACCTTAAATGCGTGATTGTTGTAGAATCTGTCCTCCAGTCTGGCCCCCCACTCCGCAGGATCCATGCCACTCTCTGCAGGTAAAAGTGCTTCAGAGCAGAACCAGAGCTTCCGTTCACACTCATCCACTGCAGGTCACACAGCTGCAGCATTTTATCCTCTCCTGGACGATTTCCATCAGCGTTGCATTTTTACAACCACATTCGCAGCTGTGGCACTCATTCATTATTATTATCTTTTAATCTCCTGCAGTATAACAACCTCTCTACCAAAATGCAGCCTCGCGTTCATGAAACATTATCATACCTGAAAGTGTGCCATGCTCTGGAAATATATGGCATACATGTAAGGTAAATATATGCGCCGTTCGTCATCGGTTGAGGAATTCATTATTCATTTGGTGCTCTGGACTAAAATGGTTGCAGCTGAGTCACCTGTCCCAGGTGTTTGTTTTTTGGTAATAGATTGCATTGCCTTTTAGCACTCATGCACAGGACCTCAGAATGCAAAGGACTAACTTTGCTTGACATTTGTGCATCTGGCAAATGATGCTAGCAAAGATCCAGCAAGCTTATCTGTGGACATTCATTGTGGGTTTGAATGGCTAGGAGTCCTTACCTTTATGTTATGATTGTACCATGTTTTTTATTATGATCAGATAGTGTAAAGTGTCCTGTGTGGCACTATGTCACTTGTTTGTCAATGATTAATTATTAGTTTCTTTATCTGTGTTTGTATTCATGGCCGTGAAAATGCCATGTGCACTAAGTCTCCCTAGATGAAGAGTTGAAGGATTGCTGTGATGGGAATGATTTCAGTACCCTCTCTTTCCTTCAGCAGGGCGTTGAAGTACAGAGCTGCAAACGCGGGGATGTCGTCGGGCTGATGCCTCAGGACCTCCCTGGCCAGTCCCTCCAGAATGTTCCCAAACCCGCGCGGAATGCGCAGGTTTGTGTTGGAGAAAGGAATCGACATCTCGCCGGTTACAGTGCAAAGCACCACAGCTACTGCAACCCTGATATCTGGAAGGACAGTCTGCAGCATACAGTGAGTGTTTCAAAGTCGTTATCCTCACTTATTTTGAGACTGAGATACTTTTTTTTTCCCGAAATAAGCAACACGTTTTCATTACCGTTCGATTGCATTCGGCGATTTCTCATATACGGTCTGTGATATCTGATATGATCAGGCTGTCTCAGCAGGTCTGGGAATTCATGTAACTCTTTGTTGTGAGCAGATAACTAGTCTTTGGTTCATTCATAAAAACAATATCAACACTGATTTTGAAATTGTATGTCTATCGAAGCAGTTATTATCATGATTATTTTACAGTTTTGTATACACGTTTACCTTTATTTGTATGATCCGGCTACTAGCTATCTTAGATAAAACAAATTATGTATTAGAAACAACTGAGTGAAAGAATGAATGAATTAGATAGTTAAGAACCTCGCAAGGCTTTGGGAAATGAACAAAAACCCCAAATAAACCAAAGAGCAATCTACCTGGCAAGCAAACCTACACCTGTAAATGCTGTCTAGTTGGCCGGCTAGGTAGTAAGCTAGTCTCTACAGTATTTTGGATTGATAATGTCACTATTACTGGCCAGCTAACATAGCTTCGTCTCAGAAATGTCACAAAACTCAAAATATATTCTTGAAAGTGGCATTATTTGCTCCCTTTACATTAAATAATTTTGCAGTTTTAGATAGTTACAATGTGTCATTGCAAACGTCTTACCGTTTGATCAGTGACAGCCCAGAGCAGCAGGTAGCCTTTCCGAGCTGAAGTGTTGTCATTCGTTGCTAGGCAACTGAGAACACCGAGCTCTGCCTACGGAAGCTCAAAAGGGTAAATCATTTCGGTGATGATGAAACGCATTCTTCGATTTATTCTGATGCAGCGGCATTTTCCATGGATATTTTAAGAGTAACTACGTATTATTTTTCGGTGTGTGCATAAGAGATTTAGGTCTGTAGATCCTGTATGTAATCTAACCTACCCTGTATACCACCCTCTCGGTCTCTCCTTTTTCTCTCTCTGCTAAATAACACTGCATCCCTTCTTGACAAATGTGAATCAAACGCGATCTCCATTCACTGCCTGTGTTCAAGTTCGGACGCGAAGCGATCTCTTCCTTCTAGTCGTCTAGTTTAAATCTTTTCCGTTGTTTCTCCCGCATTCATAATCCCGTATCCACATCTGAAAACAGTTGGTTTGAAATCGTCACCTAATTAAAACTGTAGAGAAATAATTAACAAATGGAAATGTCTTATGTGAGGCTTTGTTGTTATAGTTATAGCAGTTATCAAAGGTAATTTTCTCGGGAACTCTCTGATTTCTGTATTTTTGAGACATGTTTTCTTTGAGACATATATTATATATTCTTCACATGGACGCTAGCTGCTATAGACACAGACTTTCATTGACTCGTGTGTAGTCTGCAAGCTGTTTCCCAAAGTTATCTTGAAAGTGTCAGGTACACTCCACAATATTGTGTTTGAATGTGACATTTGTGCCTGTTAAGTGTAACGTGATCTGATGGCATTTCAACCCATTTACAAAGCAACCCCCCTTCCAAACACCCCAGCGCACGCGCACACACACACACACACACACACACACACACACACACACTAAACAGACACATATGTACACAAAACAAAATCCCTTGACCATGACTGAAATTACAACCAGTCAAATTAATACAGCTTTATTACAATTATTTCAAAGAAACATTGGAAACCCTAGACAAACAGCAGTTCACACTTTATGTCTCTCACTTAATGTCTCACTTTAGCAGTCTCAAACTTTGGAGTAGGGCACTTTAAATGAATTTTAAAGCCCCTTTATATTTGAATAGAATGCTGTATTGTCTTCCAAATATTTTCAGATGGAGAGAAGGCTGTGTGTACAGACAAACAGCAGGGGGCAGTACTGTGAACATGCTCCCTCCTCTCCATCAGCTGATTGGCTCAGAGGGGTAGTGGATGATGGCATACTCAGAGCTGGTGCTCATCTTCCTGTTCACTTCCCGTTGGTGGACATGCAGCCTATCAGCTGAGCGGGACACTTGTAGCAGGCCACTTGACCCCGCCTCCTCCTTCCACCTCTGCTGGAAGGTACAGAGAGTTCAGAGGTCAACTGTAAATAATGTCTTCCTGATGTTGTTTCAGTGTCATCTATTTGGACACTATTTTCAGGATTATGAAAAGCAAATCGCTAAGCACTCTCAATTTATAATTAATAGCTTCTTATGGGTCGCAACAGAACTGCAACCCTATAAGACTGGTGGTTGGGGATGTGATTACATGACTACGTCCACACAGCTATTTCCCTTCTGTGATCCCTGGAAGCCGATTGGTTAAGGATGTGCCTCTATGGGAAGTGGAGTCTCTTACCTGTCTGTGATCCCTGGAAGCCGATTGGTCTGTGATGCGTGTGACCTCTGGTGTGCTGGATCCTCTCACAGAGATCATGATGTCAGCATATGGGACTTCATGGTCACTCTGGCTATCTGGTAGGGACAACAGCCGGGACAAAAATGTCACACAGGACCAACAGAACTGGCTCTGATATTCATTTTCCTGCAGGGATTACTGTCACGGGTTCTAGTGCTCTCTTTCCTACAGAGATTGCTGTTACAGGTTTTAGTGTTCTCTTACCTGCAGAGATTACTGTTGCAGGTGCTAGTGTTCTCTTACCTGCAGAGATTACTGTCACTGCCACATGGTCCCGTTTCATTGCGATGTCACCTGTAATGGCAAGTATCACCGTGTTCTTATTGTGTCAGGTTCCAGGCCCTCGGCATTATGGGAATTACAATGCACAGTTTACCTGCTGCTGGGGGTTCCTCTGCTCTCACTTCATGCTCTGATGTCATGCTGTTAAAGGACCAATTAAAATGTCACATTTCATAAATTCCCCATAATATTAGAAAAGTCTAATGTTGTTCAAAGCACTTGAATATGGATCTTTTGTGTATTTATTAATAAAAACACAAACAATTTTCATGTAAGGTGTGCATGGCATTACTTGAGAAATGTGCAGTTGAATTGTAAGAGAAAGTGAGGCATCTCTGTTAACAGTAATGCTGAAGGAAGATGCTCATGCTCCAGCAGCTCACACAGTGGCATCATGTCTTACCTTTTACAGGTGCTGACAGGTAACTGCGCTGTAATGCACACAAAATGAAAATATTTTAAAAATACATTCAATTAACTTAAATATTTAAATTTGAACTAAAGAACAGCAAAGCAATGAATCCAAAGCACTGCATTACAAAGCACACAGCTGGTTGCCTCTGTATAATTATTAACAGTGAAATATCTAGTGCACAGCTAAGGAATGAAAATGGACACACTATACATCTTCCACAGATTGGCTGTCAGTGCGCCTGGGACTCACCTTTGCTCTTCCTCCTGCTGCTGAGACTGAAGTATAGAGCCATTGCAGCCAACACAGTCGCTACAATCACTGTAGTTGCAGCTAACACCTTCAGCCAACTGAACTCTCCTGTGGAGAAACAGCATTGTGGAACATATGCAATACAGACAAGTATTAACTGAATCTCACCAATCAAGTGCTAATACATGTCTAAATCAATGTGTGTTTCTGTGGAGAGGCGGGGACTCACCGGACTTCTCCACCTGCACTGTGATAATGACATCGCTGGTCTGATACAGTGTAGATGCCTGGCACCTGTAGCTCCCGGCATCTTCCTCTTTGATCTCGTGCCACGTCAGTGTTGCTGCAGTGTCTGCATTCTGCCAGGAGGTGGTGACATTTCCCCTCACCCACTGTCCTGTGGTGCGGGGGTTGCTGTCAGCCAGGCAGTGAAGCCTCAGTGAAGCTCCCACCCTGACCCTAACAGTGTGAGGGGGCTGCAGGTCCTTAGCTTTACCCACAGGGTTTTCACTGTAAGAGACCCTCAGGGAGAGATCTGGAACAGAGACAGGTGACAGCTACAAATCAAGGAGCTCTTTATTAATCACAAAGGATTTAACCCCAATAGCTCACCAGAAAGGTCACAGCTGATCTCTAGTCAAATGTCAGGTGATGATTATTGTTTTATAGATAAAAATAAGAACTGTTTTTGTAAATTCAGATTTTTTCTCATCTTTATATAAATGTGTTGTTGACTCTGTCAATTTGAGAAGTGAACACTGAGATGAAACTGGTGTGTCTGTGTGCTGTGGGTTAGAGGTGATCTGTCTTACATTTCACCTCCAGGGTGATGTTACCCCTCAGAGGGCGGGTCAGAGAGGCGTGGTGGACCGCGCAGGTGAGCAGGAGCCCGTGGTGGGAGGCGGAGGGTGTGAGAGTGAGTGCACTGTGGGTGGAGAACGTTCCATCAGCGTTCGCTGTTGTGGTGAGGTCATCAGTCCGCGCCACCGCAGAACCGTTGAGTGACCATGTGATCGTCACGTTCCTGGGGTAGAAGCCCCGTGTAGCACAGGTCACCGTCAGCCGGTTACCGGGCAACACAGGACCATGCGGGGTCACCCTCACTACTGGAGTGCTGGGAAGAGCTGAAAAAGAGGACACTGGTCAAGTAAACCAACAAGCACCACTTCCCATGAAAAATCTGTACTACAGCTACTCAAACACCCCTCCCCATGAGAAAAAAATCTGTACTACAGCTACTCAAACACCCCTCCCCATGAAACACTTAAAATACAGCTACTCAAACACCCTCCCAATGAAACACCTGAACTACAACTAGTTAAAAAAAAATTCCTACTACAATTATTTGCCTGTTTTAAACTGTATGAATTATTATTTTGACACTGTTTGACAGTGCTGAATAATGCATAATGCCGTCCCGGACGGGCCCGCCGCTCGCCCACCTTGCAGCCAAACCGCCGCCCGCCGCTCCGCCCTGCGGCCCAGCTGGGGGCTGTCACTCTCCTCCGAGTAGCAGGTGTAGGTGTGGGGGGCGGGGCTGACGGAGGCGTAGCGCAGGGAGAGCCGCGCCGTGCAGAGGTTGCCGTCTCTGGACGAGCTCGTCTCCTGCAGCAGGCAGGAAGTGCAGGCTGGTGCTCCCGTCCTCTCCAGGTGCCAGTATCCACGGATCCAGCCGGCCGAGCAGTTATAGGTGCAGCTGAGGGTCAGCGGCTCTCCCAGCGTCGCCAGGAGCCTCTCTGGCTCCGGCTCCTCACAGTTAACAAACACACCTTACACACACGGAAAACAGCATTAGGACTACATTCAAATGCACACTCATTCTTAACTGAAGATGTTATTAACTGGTATTAACATAGTTATTACCCATAAAGAAGTGGTTAATGAATTGAAGAAGCACAAAATGGTAAATGGACTGCATTTATATAGCACTTTTCTACTCATTTGAGTACTCAAAGCACTTTACAATTATATGCCTCACATCTACCTACCAGTGGCAGAGGCTGCCATACAGGGTAGCAACTGGCTACTGGGAGCAGTTTGGGGTTCAGTGTCTTGCTCAAGGACACTTCAACATTCTGCCAGGAAGAGCCAGATTTGAACCAGGGACAGTCAGATCCCCAGTCAACTGCGCTACCTCCTGAGCCACTGTTGCTCCCCAGATGAGTTGTTCTCTGAGAGAATGAAACCTAGAGAAAGCGGTTGGCCATTCCTTACAGGCATTCAGCCTTGTGATAAGAGTGTTTGCCATATTACACCATATACTTTCCCAGGTGATCTGCTGCAAATACATACTGGCATTTTGCTTCAGGTCTTATGTGGAGATAAGACTTTTCTTTGTGCAGTACTATTAAAACAAATGCGTAACATTTAAAAATGTTTTTAAACAGAAAAAAGATCAATTATATTTTTACATGTTTTTCATCCTGTTTAATTGGGGGTACAAATAAATAATGATGGACATCATCTGTGATAGATTATAATTGTAAAGTAAGTTACTGACACTTTCCTGGTTCTGTTTAACCTGAGCATTGCATTACCTTAAAAGTATTTTAAAATTAATTAAACATATTTTTTATACTTATGACTGTACTTCAATCACATGTATTCTTATTTCAAGGATCAAGGATCAAGGATATCTTTATTATCCCCGAGGGGCAATTTGTTGTACAGCCAGCAGTATCCACACAAACATCAGATGAACAATAATAAATAAATAGACAATAAACACAAAATAAAAACAACATATTAAAAAAAAGCATAAAAAAATGGAAAATAATGCTCAAATAAACACTTACCTTTGATTCTTGACAAAAGTAGAAGAGCCAAAAGAGTAAAGAGAAGCATGGTTTGCTGCCGAGGCAGGGTGCAGTTCATCTCTAAATGAATGATTTCTCTCTCAGTCTGTGCACTGCAACACTTACTGCATTACGATACCCTCAGCTCCAAATTAAGGTGAGGGGTGTGGAACAAAGATGGCAGGAACAGGAAGTGGTCTCTACCAGGAAGCTGAAACCCCAGAACTCTTCCACAGCAACTCTGTGGGGGTGGCAACAGCTCCACACAGAAAACAAACTTCTTAAAATTACAAAGAAATGAAAAGTATGATGACAATAGAAAAATTATTCATAAATACATTTAATGTATACTCTGAGGTGTAATGCTGTTCTGTATCACACACGGTACTTTGTGTTGCAGAAATGATTTTCTTTCCGTTTTTCAGTTTTAAGCCTGTTTATTTACAACCGATTTTCTGTCTTTCTTCTCTAATGTCAAAAGCAGTGTATTTCTACTGCTTAAAAGTGTACTTTTGACTGAAGCCTGCCATCAGTTCTGACACATTGTCTTTCATTTTAAACAACAAATGTAATGAGGTGTTTTTCTTCATTTCTTCATTTCCAACTATGAATTAGGCAGCTACTGAAATTGATTAATACAACTGTATATGAAACAAAAGTGTGATATCTGTAGCAACTCTCTTATTTAAAATTAATGTAGCAATGGAAAGTAGTAGAATTAAATTAATTGAACTTAAACCTGGCCTTGTCTATTGCAGTCATTTATACAGTGCATACACAGTTTTTACCACAGATTATTTCCTTGCTGAAAATGCATGTTGTGTAGTAGATTGTGTAGAAGATGCCTTTTCTGTGCTCAGTCAGGTGTCCGTGGACAATTCCACAGCAAACACTGGCCTTGCTTTATTAATGACCTGCTGCCCTCTCTGCAGCTCTGCCTCAGAGGAGGTCCTTCAGTCACACATAATCATATCAAATTAGGAGTAAAATGATGAGACGCTTTGCTCCAGTTTTAGCATGGTAATGCTAAATTATGGATGCAGTGAAGAAACATGACACGCTAAATGGTGTGTCACAGTGTAACTGCATTCATTTATTTACACAGTGACGATAACAGTATAAGAGTGTTTGAATTGTTACGCTTGTGTGTTTAAAAAAGTCATTAAGAAGAACTCCATATTAGCTCCAATGTAGTTACAGAGTAACAACTTCTTACTAAAGTAGTTATTATGTAGGTACACAGGTGCACTTGCAACAAGACCAAATTTAAAGTATTGCATAGAATCACAGAGAATCTATATTTGTGCCACTTTATAGGTTAAGAGTCAATCCTGTGCGTACACACGTGTGTTAAGGGAATTTCAAGCCCTGCTGTGAGGTGCACAAAACACAAGCTGTGGCTTCAGACTTACCAACGTATGGAGGGTATGAGACAAACAGGAAACATCTGACATTAAAAAACCTCAGGAACTGTTTCCTTTAAGTTTCTTTAACGTTTATGAATACAGTTTCACTTACACATATTATTCCGCATCAGGCACATGGTGTGCTGCATGTTATGACTATGTATGTTCAGTTATCATGTCTCTATTTCCAGTCGTCATTATGAACTCCTCAGTGTCCTCTTCAGCATCAGCTGCAGTCACAAAAAATGATAAAATGCAGTTATGTCCCCATTTCCACAGGACAAATCTTTGAATATATTGATGGATAACATTTTTTTTTTTACTCGGGTGCAAGTAAATATGGTTAAATGCTTTCTTTTTCAAGTGTGTCCATATTAAAGTACATAATGGTACTCAACATGAGTTTAGGATAAACAGTTAATGTTTCAAAAGCTGCTACTTTACTAAGGGTCTGGCAGCCTTTGCTTTGCCAGCTCTGTGGACATTAATCTTAATCTGTGCTCCTCACCTGAAAAGCCTCTGTTTTACTGTCACACTGGCAGCCATGAATACGTCTGTGTGTAGTTCACTTCTGAACCAGACAGAAAGCATAGCTGATATTCATAGCTGATCTCTCACTTGTACATGGTGTTAAATAAGAGTGAAAAAGAGTGAGATTTATTGTAAGGCATGCTAATGCTATGCTACAGTTACCACAGTGCTGTACTGAACACAGTTATAAAGAAAATTAAAGGATAAAGAAAATTAAAAATAAGCTTTGTCAGATTTAGATTTTACTCATTGTAATGTGGGATGGATCTGTGTCCTCAGGTTAGAAAGTGCTGACAGGTAACTGGAGAACTTTCATCGTCTCAGAGTTCACCTGTTCAGTTCACCTGAGCATCACTTTACATGTCTCAAATGTCACTTTCAGTGGCTGCGATCAGATTCCTCTCCCCCCCAAAACAACACAGGTCTTGCTTCTCCCCAGGTAGGAGGCAGCTGTGAGGAAGATCACACACAGAGGAACGGCAAAACAAGCAGTCCATGTAAAACGTAAAATGCATAATTTGTTTACTTTTCTAATGTCCTGTCTGACAGGCCTGTGGTTCAAACCTCTATGGATACATCACATGTTTATTTCAGGTAAGTGTTCATTTTCCTGCAGATTCTAAAGGACAGTGAAGAACCACAGCTGTTGAGATTACTAAGGAATTTTTGTCAAAATAATTTGTTCATGCTGAATCCACAGACATAAAGGAATTCTAGTATGTAATAGAAACAGATGGTTTTGTTAGTGAATGGTGAATCATGCTTGTGATACCAGTAAAGGCTTGTTAATTTTTAATTGTGTGTTTTGTCTGTGTGCGTGCGTGTGTGCGTGCGTGTGTGTGTGCGTGTGCGTGTGCGTGTGTGCGTGTGTGCGTGCGTGCGTGCGTGTGTGTGCGCGTGTGTGTGTGTGCGTTTGTGTGTGTGTGTGTGTGTGGGTAGGTGCACTCTCTCTGACTCCAAACCGCACCGTCTGCTGTGATCCGGACTGTCTGCCCTCCTGCTCTGAAGGATCCTTCTTCTCAGCAGGACTCTGTGTGGAGTGTCTGGTGGGCTTTTAGTACGTTTCCAGTAATCTGAGATGATACAGAAACATTAAGACCACACTCTTCAGTCATCTTCATCGTCGTCTTGCGCATACTGTTAAACAGAGAGAAAGCAGCTTTCAGTATTCACTTTAATTATGAGTACAAAGCAATAAACACACCTGCATGTGTCAGCATATTTCGGGAAGACTGTCATAAAGAAAATCTTTCATTTTGAATGTTTGTTTTTGCTCTCAGTTGCCCAGGAAATGTGTCTGCACCAAGAAAATGTCCTGCTGGGACTTACAATTACTACCCTGGAAGAGGGAGCGTCCAGGACTGCCAGGTGTGTCCGTTCTGAGTGACTGTCATCAGGCTGTGATCACTCTGCCTGCTCCACCGCAAGAGCGGGGTTCCAACTGCTGTTACTCTGCTGTATCTTAAATCACTCATGCATGTTGATTCATCCTTTCTTTACCTGAATTAAATTTAAATTTCGCTGATTTACATTCTTTTAAGCATTTCAAGTGAGTTGTATTGTGTCCGACAGGCATTACATTTACATGATATTTTAGTCAATCAGTCTTCAGGCAGTCTTTTGGTCTGACTCCAAAGTGGACGTAATAAAGATACAGGACCAGTTGAACATACTGAACACAACAGACCACACCTGACCCTGTGTCGGTCCGTCACACAATGCTGTCATATTTAATACTATAAATGCATGAGTGCTACATTAAATAAACACAGAACTATAAAGTGCAATACAATAACTGCACAAATTCACAAAGGAAATAAAACAACACGAGTACAAACCTCAAAGTCTTTGATCTAATGGCATGGCCATCATTATTTTTACTGTGTTCACATTCTGCTGTGACAAAGTGTTATTATGGGATACAGTGTGAAATAACAGGGGCTTCTGTCTGCCTAATTGTGAGTTAATGTGCCAGTGGATCAGGTGATTGATCCCTGGCCCCGAAGGAGCTGGCAGAGATATTCTATATTATGAATAGATATTCAGCTCTTGCATTCTGTTAATCCTGCAGTTGCTAACTGTAGGGCCTAGTGCTGTCTGTGTTGTTATGCTAGCTATGGATGTACTGTTCTCTACCACCATGCTTCAAGAATGTGCAAAATCAGACAGAAAATCACAAAACAAACTGCTCAGAAAAAGGAAGAAACAAAACTTTCATTGTTAGGCAGATGGAGGTGAATATAGCATCTGGTCCATATTTAGAATATCTGTGGCATATCACTGACTCCACTGCTCCAGATGGCAGCTGAGATCAGTGTGCTTTGCATGGATTAATGACAAGGCTGACGTCAGTGTTCCTTTGCTTGTGTAGTTCTCATCTTGTCTGACTTTAGATGAGTTACAAGGTGTGAAAAATGGTTTCAAATGTGTCAGTTATTACATACAGTATTGATACAGTATATGCATTACATACAACATTATTATATACATACACAGTAATTACATACTGCAAAAAATGTTACTGCCCCGAGACAAACTTTCATTGTGAGACATCACTTCATCTATCTCACAAAGATCCATAGGGATAAAAACATTGTCACAGAATACATGTATCTTATTTCATATCTATATTTCATATTGGCACGCTGTATATGGATGTGTCTGTTGAAACCGTGGTGATTTTTGTGGGGTGCGTAGCCCTGTCCTCCAGGGGCGATCAGTGCGGAGGATGGGGCGAGCTGCCGGCCCTGCCCAGCAGGCGTGTCCTGTGAGGAGGGGACAGGGCGAATCACGCCGTGCCCCCCAGGACAGCACTCCCCAGAGGGGCTCACCCACTGTCTCTCCTGCCTCCCTGGCTCCATCTGCCCCCAGGGGCTCCAGAGAGAGGTGTGTGTCTCTGCCAGCTAGAGCATTCTGGGAGGGAGCCAGCACTCCCAGCCAACAGCGGTTTGAGCCACTCCGTGCTTTACTACAGACAGGGTAGTATACCACCAACAGCCCATTTCCTCTTTGTTAACTTTCCTGCTTCTAGTAAAACCTGGAAGAGCTCCAACTGCTGTGCTTTAGTAGGGCTGTTTTCATCCCTGTGTGCATATTCTGCATACACACAAAAGATCAGAGAGTTTGTTCAAAAGTAAATTCTAAATGAAAAAATAACCTTTAAAGTAGCTGCCAATGTTAGACACTCCAAGAGGATATGTTCACACTTTATTAAAGGTTTAACAAAATAAAAGATGGCGCTCCAAACAGTTCTCTCAGATCGGCCTTTGTTCTCTTGTGCTGCTTTTTGTAAGTGTGGACCTGGAAAAGAGCCAAACCCAAACCAGACGGAGTGTGTCGAGTGTTCCGCAGGGTTCTACTCTACTGAGAACAGTGACCGCTGCCACCAGTGTCCTGCAGGCAAGACACCCCTCAAACACAGCAATGCATTTGTGTGTGAACAGGTTTCAGTTCAACGTCTGCATGGACTTGGTTTTTTTTGGTAGTTTTCATGCCTATATGATGAACTGCAGCTGTAGGGTGCACCATGCAGAAATAGCATCCATTGGGTCAAAATGTTAGGCTATTTATTATTTATATCATAATATTCCTATTTTTATTTATATTATTTGACTCACAATGTTTCTGAAAAGCATCTCTTGTAAGCATCTCTTGTAATAACTCCTTTACATAGAAGCTGGGAAACTAAGAACCTACATGAATTACAGTCCATGCTTAAGTTTAGGTCTAAAAAACAAACACTAACAACATCCCAGGTTAGAAGGATAAATGAGTGAATAAAACACCCTGATAATTAATTTAGCAGTGCAATCACGTGTGACCATGTGAGGAACTCAATCTTTCATCGTGAAACTGAGACAGGCCTCTTGCTGCCTGATTTTGGATAGCGTAGGCCATGTTATTTGGGCAGAGAGTGTAACAATGTAACAGTGTAACAGACCTGCAACACAGTCAGATATTTATATTGAAAGTCTGTTTTTTTTTAAGAGGATATTTTATTGATTCAAAGCTGTGCTTTGAAAGTAACAGATTTGTTCCTGTTGCTGCTGCAGGAAGTTACTGTCCCGGCACAGGAAGTGCCCGGCCCCTGCCATGCCCAGTAGGGGGGTACACAGACGCCCCCGGCCAGCAGCAGTGCCGGAGCTGCAACGGGACGTCTCCCTGTGGGGGTACGCCTCTGTGGAGCAGGACAGGGGCACACCTGGGGCAGAGGCCCTGGGCGTCGGCCACCTGCCCACCAGGGAAGCACCTGAACAGGGAGGAGGGGCCAGCCTGCCTGCTGTGCCCTCTGGGTGAGACATGTGACTCGGGTTCAGAGTTTACCCCTTTAAACATGCAGCACTGAAAGAGTATTATACACAGCTAAAGCAATATTATATTCATGTTTCAATGTACCTTAATTTCTATTTTATTTTGTTTTTTGGTCTGTCTCTTTTTCTCTCAGTTTTCTTTATTGTTCTTTTTCTTGTTCTTGTTCACTGTGTTGGTAATTCAGTACATTACAGTTACAGTAATTAAGCTTTACTGTTCTTTTTTCCTTGTGAGGAGTTTAAATTAGATTTAAACAAAAGATGCAATGTTTGTCTGACATGATGATTTGAAGATTGTAAAAAAAGAACTCATATTACCTTTCACACACTGCACTAACCCTAGCTGAACACTGTCTCACAGGTCATTACTGCCCTGGAGGGGCTGCAATCCCATGTCCTGCTGGAACATACGGGGCCAAGGAGGGCATTCAGAGAGAGAGAGACTGCTCCCTCTGTCCTGCAGGTATAGAGCCTGCACCAACCTGCGCTGACATCAGTGTCATTAACGACTGGGCCACTGTGACACAGTGCTGGCTCATCCAGAAAGGGTAATCTAAGTCAGATAAACAGACCTGCAGGAACATCTGACACTCAGACCTTGCAATGTTAATCACAGGTAACAAAGGGAATTGCAGCACTTTATTAACAGCAAGAGCAATAGGAGCAGCAACATTGTATCAATAGTAAGAACAATAGGAATGGCAACATTGTGACAGTAATCTGAAAAGCAGGAACGGCTTTGTGTAATGATGCAGCAGTATTGGGCTGCAGGCGTAGCACTTCCTGAGTTGGGCTCAGGGGGGCGCTGCAGTGGTGTCCTTCAGGCAGGCACCCGAAGAGCTCCTGCAAGCATCCGGCTGTAGAAATGGATAATATTTCATATCTGAGTCACTCACCCAGGAAAAGTGCATCTGCTCAGCAAAGCAGTGAAGAAAAGAGGTAAAAATGTGAAACTGCAGTGAGTGAGATGCAGCTGACTCTGACCCCAGCTGTTTCCCCCCCAGGTTTTTATTGTCTGGAGGGCAGCACTGGGCGGCCGGGGTCTCAGTTCATGTGCCCGCGGGGGTATTACTGTGAGGAGGGCACAGGGCTGCCCCATGGCACCCCCTGCCCCGCGGGCACCTCCGGAGGCCAGCTGGCACAGACCAGCCGGGCGGCCTGCAAGAGGTGTGCAGAGGGGCGCTTCTGCCCTCCAGGTAGGGCCTGCTCCGCACGAGCCAGCGGCTTCTGTAAAGCATCCGCATCTATGTGGCATTTATGCATAGGTTTAACACTTACAGCCCTAAAGCCATGTTCATATGATCTTACCTCATTCTCCGCTGAATAACTTTGTTTATTTTGCTGTGTAAAATATCATCATACTTGTGTTTGTGTGTGTGTGTGTGTGTGCACGTGCGTGTGTGTGTGTATGTGTGTGTGTGTGCGTGTATGTGTGTGTGTGTGTGTGTGCACACGTGTGTGTGTGTGTGTGTGTGTGTGTGTGTCTCAGGATCAGTGGACCCTGGCTTGCCCTGTGCCCGGGGGAGGTTCTGCCCGGCAGGCACCTTGGAGGAAATAACCTGCCCGAACGGAACCTTCACCCCTCACCAGGGGGCTATAAGTAAGGCCAAACAGTCCTGCCCTCACCTCCTGACACATCACTGCGCTTCTCTTTCTAAACTCAGAGTTTGCATCTGTTCCCGTCTTGCTGTTTGTAACCTCTGCAGGTGTGAAGGACTGTCTGAAGTGCCCCGCAGGGTTCTACTGCCCTGAGGGCACCAGCGACCCCCTGCCCTGCCAGCCGGGCACGTTTAACCCCCTGGAGGGGCAGGATGACCCCGCAGACTGCAGGCCCTGCTACGCGGGGAAGGCCTGCACCCAGACGGCGCTCAGAGCCCCGGACGTCGACTGCATGCAGGGGTGAGCGCGGCCAGGAGGGGCTGTGTGGAGCTCCTCTCGAGGTTTAGCTCCTCTTGAGGTTTAGCTCCTCATGAGGTTCTCTCCCCTGGTGGCTTTGCTTCTGTTGTGGTTTAGCTCCTCTTGAGGTTTAGCTCCTCTGGTGGCTTTGCTCTTCTCATGCTCTTGTTCCTCAGGTTCACAGTCTCTGCTTTAACACTGCTGTAATGAATGTAATGTAGTGTAATGTAAGGTAGTGTAGTGTAGTGTAATGTACTGTAATGTAGTGTAATGTGATGTAGTGTAGTGTAATGTAATGTAGTGTAATGTGATGTAGTGTAGTGTAATGTAGTATAATGTGATGTAGTGTAGTGTAATGTAGTATAATGTGATGTAGTATAGTATAATGTAATGTAGTGTAATGTTGTGTAATGTAATGTAGTGTAATGTAGTGTAACTCCATCTCTCCCTGGCCTCCATCCCGTCAGATTCGCCTGCCCTCCTGGATCCTCCCGGCCGAACCACCCCGCCAGCGCCTGCCCACCCGGTACCCTCAGCAACCGCACTGACCTCACCGACCGGTCACAGTGCCAGCAGTGCCCCGCCCGATACGCCTGCCTCCGAGGTCCCGTACCGCCCCGCCCCTGCCCTGCCCCGCCCCACTCTGCCCCTCCCACCCCTCGCTCCCTGTCCTCACCTCTCCTGCTGTTCTCTCGCGGTCATGGATGGAATAATCGCATGTGAAACCTGCTGCACCTGAGAGACGCGCTGCACTCTGCATCGCCACTCAGCAGAGACACCTCTCTGCATGCACTGCTGCTTTCCCGTCTGTGTGCAGTGATCGTGATGTGTGTGGCGTATGGACAGGAGCTCATATTCCTCCTCTCAGGTACAGGGGGCGTGCGGGTGTGATGAGGTGTGAGAAATATGAAATATTTTGTTATGAATTATCTGCTTCAGGTACGGGCGGAGCCCAGAGGCCCCCGCTGGTGTGCTTCCCTGGGCACTACTGCCCGCCTGGCACCATGTTCCCCACGCAGCACCGGTGCCCGGCGGGCAGGTGGAGCGACCGCAGTGGACTGCAGGAGGAGGCGGAGTGCCGGCCGTGCCCGCGGGGGTGGTACTGCCAGGCTGGGGTGGGCGTCCCGTCAGGGAGGTGCAGCTCTGGACACTACTGCCCCGAGGGTGAGCAGAGAACGTCATATCGCATTACATATCGCATTACATATCGCATTACATAACACAGCGCAGGCCCTTAGTATCCCATCCTCCCAGGACAATCAGATTGCTGTAAGTGGCTGGTTCTTAAAAGCAGAGATCCCAATAAAGGAGTTAAATGGACGCTTACTCCTTGAATTTTTATGCAAGCCTTTATTAAATAATAAAAAAATCACTCACAGTAATTATTTGAAAGTCACCTGAGAATTGTTGGCACACTGGTCTAGCTCAGACGATGTCCTAAACTAAATTAAAACAAAGTTGTATTAGAGTTCCCATTCTCTCAGCTGCATCTCTTTCACTGGTCCCAAGACTACTGTAAATCCCCAAAAGGCAGTGATTACCATCAGTTGAAAGCATCTTTCTTATTTTCCTTGTTGACTGGTGTCCAGGCACTTAGTTGAAGTCCTCAGCTTTTTTCTTTAAATATTTGATATCACCAGTGTATATTATATATCATACACCATATTCCAAATCATCTTATATTCCAAATCAAATGTCACAATTAAAGTTTGCACACAATGTGACATCTATATTTGTTCATTTTTATGATCATGTGTTATTGATCTCAGTAATATGAAATGTCATATGCAGTATCAGAGCTGTGAGCCGTGTGTGTGTGTTCTCTGTGTTATTGATCTCAGTAATATGCTGTGCCGTGTGCAGTATCAGAGCTTGTCGTGTGTCGTGTGTTCTCTGTGTTATTGATCTCAGTAATATGCTGTGCCGTGTGCAGTATCAGAGCTTGTCGTGTGTCGTGTGTTCTCTGTGTTATTGATCTCAGTAATATGCTGTGCCGTGTGCAGTATCAGAGCTTGTCGTGTGTTGTGTGTTCTCTGTGTTATTGATCTCAGTAATATGCTGTGCCGTGTGCAGTATCAGAGCTTGTCGTGTGTCGTGTGTTCTCTGTGTTATTGATCTCAGTAATATGCTGTGCCATGTGCAGTATCAGAGCTTGTTGTGTGTCATGTGTTCTCTGTGTTATTGATCTCAGTAATATGCTGTGCCGTGTGCAGTATCAGAGCTTGTCGTGTGTTCTCTGTGTTATTGATCTCAGTAATATGCTGTGCCGTGTGCAGTATCAGAGCTTGTTGTGTGTCGTGTGTTCTCCCTCTCCGTGTTACGGCTGCAGGGACGCAGTACGGCTCGCAGTTCCCCTGCCCTCCCGGCACGTACAGCACTAAGATGGGGAACGGGCAGCTGGAGGACTGCCTGGTGTGTCCTGAGGGGTATTACTGCCAGGAGGGGACCTCCAAACCTGCCCCTTGCCCACCGTGAGTCACCTGTACAGTGTGTGATGACAACGACGGTGATGATGATGGTGATGATGATACTGGTTATGATTGAGGGTGGTTACGATAATTGTCTTCCGTATTATTATCCTGTCATTCCTCATAAAGTTTGGCTTGGGTACGGAATGTGTGTGACGTTCTCCGTGTTCCGCGTCTCCAGGACGACGTTCCGCAGGCTGAAAGGGGGGCGGCGGCCCCAGGACTGCAGCACGTGTCCCGCAGGGTTCTCTTGCCCGCGCTCCGCCACGGTCAGCCCCAGAGCCTGCGGAGCCGGCAGCTACTCAGTAAGAACCAGCCTGGGTACCATAAGAACCAGCCTGGGGACTGCAAGAACCAGCCTGGATACTGTAGGAACCAGTCTGGGTACTGTAAGAACCAGCCTGTGTCCTGTGTAAGGGCTAACCTGCTAAGATAAGTCATAGCTAACTAAAGTTAATAAATGGAAGTGGTATTCAAAGGACCATAACTGAAACTATTTTTAAATGAGCGCAGTGATTCCCTCAAGACACTGCAGAGCTAACCAGCTCCTCTGGTATATTCAGTGCACCTTTATGGTGTATTGATCAAACTCTGTCCTGTTTGTGACCTAGTGACGTGTTTGTGGTAGGTGTAGTGTCTGTGATTGGCTCTGGCCTGTGTGTGGTGAGTATTTGATTGGCTGGTTGTGTGCACTGCAGGGCGAGGGCTCAGTGGAGTGCAGGCCCTGCCTGTGATGTGCGATGATGATGATGATGATGATGATGATGATGATGATTATGATGATAAAGATTATGATGGCTGTTTGGCTGTTTGGCTGTTTGATTGGCTGTTTGATTGGCTGTTTGATTGGTTGTTTGATTGGTTGTTTGATTGGCTGTTTGATTGGCTGTTTGATTGGCTGTTTGGCTGTTTGATTGGCTGTTTGGCTGTTTTATTGGCTGTTTGATTGGCTGTTTGGTTGTTTGATTGGCTGTTTGGCTGTTTGATTGGCTGTTTGGCTGTTTGATTGGCTGTTTGATTGGCTGTTGTTTGTGCGTGCTGCAGGATGAGGGCTCGGTGGAGTGCAGGCCCTGCCTGCAGGGGCATTACTGCAGTGAGGAGTCCACCAGCCAGGAGACCATGCTGAGGCTGATGGTCTGTCCCCCGGGCCTGCTCTGCTCCCAGGGGCTGGACCAAGAGCCTCAGCGCTCCCCCACTCTCTGCCCCAAAGGGTTCTACTGCCCCGGGGGCAGCGTGGTGAGTACCCCTCTCACACCGCTGACCAACGCGAGACATGCGCTCAGGCCCGGGACAGCAGGCAGGGTGGAGAACACCTGAGCACAGAACGTATAAACTGTCACACAGCTGCTTTCTACAAAAAGGCACAAAATCAGCTTTTTGTGCTGCTTCAGGACTATGTGCCAGTGTGCAGCAATACAGTGTGTGGAAATAAAAAGCAAAAGCTGTGAGGCTTCAGCACCTGGAGTACAATGTGACAGAGAGGCAGTACGCTGTGATAGTTGATAATGTTTATTATAGGGGCAAAGTTTAATGGTACAGTGGTGATTTATAATTGATGTGCAGAAGTTTTAATTCCTTTTCACTGTAGAAATGCCACACGTTTTAGGCAGAGTCACCAAACACCATTTCACACTTCAGTTAGAAACCTAATAAACTGCATAATAAACTGTCACTTGGCAGTTAATGTAATAATGTTACCCTCATTCTCATTATGTTTTCTCACTGTAGATTAAACAGTGTCCTGCATGCATTAGTGAGCTGCTACCTGGCTCAGGTTCAATGCCTTTAAGCACAGTATAGACTGTTTATTGAACTCGTACCACAAAGATCATTGTTTACTGCTTTATAATCTAAGGGTTCCTCTCCTGAATTGATTTTCGGTCAGGACCCGAATCCGATCCCCTGCCCGAATGGGACGTACGGAGGTCAGCTGGGTCTGGGTGACCTCGCAGACTGCACTGAGTGTCCGGTCGGGTGGTTCTGCTTCTCCGAGCGGCCCCGAGATGACCCCATCACCGAGCCGGTGAGATCCGGATCGCTGTGGTTTCCTGTAGCAAGCTGTGGCAGAACTCTTCCTCTGCATGCGGTCCATGCATGATCAATGCAGAACCTGTTTAAGAGCTGGGAGAAGCATAACAGCGTCTTATAACACTGGATACTTGGTTGAAATAAGTTATTTTTCTGCTATATTGGATGCTGTATTTAATTCCATATTATATAAAACAGCTAGATCAGGTCTATAAAATGCTTGTCTTGATTTATAAAATATATTTATACTGAAATACAATCACTGTTGTTTAAAAGGGCATATACACTGCCCCTTTTATTTATCTGCGTGTAAATGATTCAATATCTGTAAAACTTTCAGATGAGGCTCACCTGTGTCTACCTGCCTTTACCTGTCCCGCTGATGCGTCAGTGATTTGTGGTGGTCTTGTTTTAGACTGGCGGCTGCCCTGACGGGTATTACTGCCCCCTGGGCACTGGGCAGCCACACTCGTACCCCTGCCAGGCTGGGTTGTACAGAAACGCCTCACACGGCCACAGCGGGGGGGTCTGCGTGCAGTGCCCAGCAGGGTCCTACTGTGCCCGGCCTGCCACACACACGCCCACGGTGTGCCCCGAGGTACGAGCCCACATCACCGCTCGCGTCACGGTACCTCAACATTATATCCCATCTGCCACACACTCCTCTGCAGAATCACTGACAATGCATGATACAGCCACATGACTGACAGCACATACAGAAAAAATGGATAGTGTTGTTACTCATTTTTTGGAATAACAGTCACTTACCCATGATTATTCCATGTTAGACGGTCTTCTTCAAAGCTTATTTATGTAAATAATTCAAGCCAGCTGCCTTGTTTATCAGATCTATGATGATGCTCTCCCAGAAATTGAAAATCTTATAATCCTTGGATTACTTCACTGGTTCACCACACTCCTACACCTTTTCAGTCTTCTTTGTTGCTGTTGAGCCAGCTTTAATGAGCTGCTTTGTCCCGTCAGGGCTCCTTCTGTGCAGAGGGTAGTCGCTCCCCAGAGCCGTGTACAGAAGGCACCTACAGCCCCAGACCAGCTCTGCGGAATGCATCGGAGTGCACCCCCTGTATTGGGGGCAAGTACTGCAGCGGCGTGGGTCGGACAGAGCCCTCGGGGAGCTGTGAGGAAGGGTTCTACTGCAGAGAAGGAGCCAGATCGGCAGTAAGGGATGCCTTCATCATCATCATCATCATCATCATCATCTATAGAACTTATTTAGATAAAATGCTCAGTTTTTAGCTAATGAGTATGTTGTTTTTTTCTGTTTTCAACACAAGCTACAGTGCAGCTTTCCTATAAGTGATATACCTAAAAGGAATCTGCTTGATATCCACACTTTCTTTCAAACATCGGGGAGAGCCTGAGGAGTTTGGTTAAGTCTCAGCTCTCTGGCTCTGTGTGCTCGCAGACTCCAGCTGACGGGCCGACAGGCGGCCTGTGTCCTGCTGGGAGTTTCTGCCCCGCGGGCTCCACCACCCCAAAACCCTGCCCCCCGGCACCTTCAGCAACAGCACCGGCCTCGGCAGCGTCCTGCAGTGCCTGCGCTGCCCACCAGGGTGCGCCTCTGTCCTCACCAAGCCAGGATAGGCACATCATGCATCACCAAGAGGACATGTCTGAGGACAGAAACACTCAGTAGCTAGCTGCACAAACAAAACATACTGCCATGACCTACAATCAATAGACATGCACTATGTTAGGAGGCAATATTTGGCAAAATTTCCTCAGAGAGTGACAGAAAGAGACTGAGCATTCAGAGATTATGGCTGCTGTTTCTATAACTGTATGCTGTAATTGTCAGTGATAAGCTGATCACATTATAAGATAACGTTGGTTTACAGAAGTGATTTTTCTGAAAGCACCTTCCTGTCCTCTGAGAGTGACACACTTTTCTCTTTGCCAGTTTCTATTGCTCCGCCTCCAACAGCACCTCCCCTACTGGCCCCTGCTCCCCTGGGTATTACTGCAGCGGAGGCTCCGCCTCCTCCAATCAGCACGAGGCGGGGGCGGGGCATTACACACATGCAGGCGCAATGAGGGCGGAGCCATGCCCTCCCGGCACCTTCCAGCCGGTACCTGACATTACTGCCGTTATTAATATAATTATTATTATTACTGGCACAATAACGTGAATGATGGAGTAATATAGCCAAAGAGAGTAAAGCGTAGCCTGAAGCAGACTGGAATTAGACTGGACCCAGGCAGTGGTGCATGAGGGCCGAGTCGCCTCTGTTCTCTGATGATACTTTCTGCTTTCTCTCAGACGCAAGGCCAGGGGTCCTGTCTGCGGTGTGAGAGGGGGCGCTTTTGTAACGGGACGGGCCTGGCACAGCCAGCAGTCTGCCCCCCCGGGCACTACTGCCCTGCAGGGACCACCCTGCCACTCCCCTGCCCTCTGGTGAGCACGGCACGCCTCCCTTCCTCCGCATGTTCGAATGCTCTTTATCTTACTGTAGCGCTTAAGCACTGAACCTTGTTTATGTGTTTTCTGTATGGACTCTTGTTCAAGGGGCCTCATTATATGCCTTTACAGTACGTACCTTTGCTTTGTGAGTTGCTCTGGGTGAGACCGACCGACTCATTAGTGAATGTAAATGTCTTCAAACAAAGTAAGGTCACCAATGAGATCCTTTTCTGGTGGTTGGAACAGTAAATTTTCTCACAGTGTCAATAAACACAGGTGTGGCTTTTTACATGTAGTGTGGTTTTGATACACATATACAGTAGCTGGATGTGTATTAAATGTTCAGTGTGAAATGTTGTATTTTCCATGTCTGTGTGTGTCTGCTGCTGTGCTGTGTGGGGGCAGGGCTGCTACCTGTCCCAGCCAGGTGGGCAGGAGCTTCAGCACTGCGGCCCCTGTGATGCGGGGCAGTTCTGTGGGACCCCTGGCCTGTCGGCCCCCCAGGGCCCCTGTGACCCCGGCTTCTACTGCAGCGGAGGAGCCAGCACAGCCAACCCGGTGAGGCAGGTCCCAAATCCCAGCATGCACTGGGGCCGGACACAGCTTTAATGTGTGTCTTTGTGTACATGACTGTCCCGCTCAGGCTCGGACTGTGTCAGGCCTGCTTTGCTTGTCATTGGGGATATAGGTGAAAAACACCTGCGTAAGACACACAGGGTAGTGCAGAGTTTTGTGTCGCTGATCCTGCCTGGGCCTCAAACCACAGGATCATGCAGCCTGCTGTTAATGTGGGTGTGAGCAGTAGCTTAGCTGGAGCTGCAGACTCCCCCTCCCCTCCTGCCCTCACCCTGTCAGACAGGGGCAGGAAGTGGGGGGGGGGTTAGTGAGCTGAAATAGCTTCAGTCTCAAGGCAGGGGGAAGCAAACAGCAGCGTGCACATGGTGATGACTTCTCATTTCCTTTAAGATCAAGGAAAGAAAATTTTGCCAGACAGAACTTTCACCATGCCACATGAAAATAATGCCTATTTTCATCTAT